>JAJPUD010004303.1:55978-92660 GCA_023553655.1 Myrmecobius fasciatus
CCCACTGAGACCTCCTCCCACTATCCTTCCAGTCCTTCACATTCACCAACATGGAATCATCCTTTTCTTTTCTCTCTTCCATATCCCACCTGGTGCCAAGTCTTATCTCTCACGTCTCTCTTCTCACACGGCCATCACCTCAGGCCCTTTATTGTTGCTTCTCTGGACTACAGAAATAACCTGTAATTGGTCTCCCTTGATCACTTCTTTAATCTCAGCTTCACACATAAAAGGCATGGGTCTGACCATGATCCTTCTCAAAAATCAATAGTGGTTCCCAGTGTCTCTAAGACAAAATCCATAATCCTTAGCTGGCACTCAAAGCCCTTCAAAAGCTGGTTCATCCTGTCACCTTATCAACCTTACTTCACAGGTTCTTAGAGGCGGTCCAAATGGCCTCTTGGCTATTCCCTGAATATCTCCCCCCTCGGTGCCCTTACATGGGTTTTCCCACATGCCTGGATTCCCACATCTGGGCATAGTAGTACCTGCTCATATCACTGCATCCCATGGTTGGAAAGACAATCTGGTGAAAGTGGTCAAGAACTGGCCTTCTTGGTGTCCAGAAGACCTATCTAAGTCCCATTTCTGACGTGTGGTTCCTGAGTAACCCCAGGAAGGACATGTGACCCTACCAGGCAAGTAAATCTGAAAGCTTAGGCTTGAAAAGTAGTCTGGATCCTTTGGGGTATGTGCATGCACACTTGGGTGTATATGTGTGTGCATATGTGTGCAAGAGTGCCCACACATGTGTGTATATGAATGTGCGTTTGTGTGTGTTTGCCCATCAGGAAGTCCCTGCCCTGGTGAAACCGATTTCTCTTATTTCTCGCTAGGATAAAAGGCCAGGCAAAAGCATTTCTCCAGAGAAATGGAAGCTCCTTGAGCACAAGGACTATTTTTCATCTTGTCTCTGTCGTTGTAGCATCTAGTACCGTGGAGTACTAGAGCAGACGCTTAATAACTGTTGAACGAAGGGAACTTCCCTGCCCGTCACCTCGCCTCTCCTGGCTTAGATGCACTTAGCAGCACGGCCCAAGACTGCACCAGCGGCAGCCATGTCGCATGCTTTATTGAGAGAATCCTGACTACCCTGTAGTTGAGGCACAGGCATTTCACCCGGCACGCGCGCTTACCCGGCCCCTCGGCTCACGGGCGTGTTTTGGAGCCTCAAGTCTCTAGCTGTACCCTGGCATCTAGGATTCCCTGGCTCTCCTAGTCTCACCGTGAGTCAGGGAGGAGCGAGGAGACGGGAAGGGCATTCGCTGCAGATGAGCTCTTACCATTCCTGATTATTCATCACTTTGAGCAGCTCACCGATCAGGTCTTCTCGCGTGAGGTCCTGGCTTTGGTCGATCACGTCCACAAAGAGCTGTTTCCCATACTGAAGTTTCTTCCATGGTGTCTCCAGGAGAGAGTTGCTCAGTCCATACACACCTATGGGTTTGAAAGTGCTTTTAAAAAGGAGATTCAGGAACGCTTGTCCCGTCACCACCCAGTGGAGCAGCCTGGCTTACCGAGTTCCCTCTTAGAAACAGCTCAAAGATTCTGTTCTAGTATTTTAACACGTACAAGCTCTTGAATTACTGTCCTCACCTCACGGGCTCCTCCTGCACAATCCCTATCGGGGGCAAATTCTACATGGAGGACTATGGAACTCTGGGTTCAGCTCTCTCCTGGTCTTTTGCAAGTGTAGAAACTCTCCTGCACTAGAATCTAGCCTCACGGGAGCACAGATGGGAAGTGGAGAGGCCATGGTAGAATGTGCAGTAGGAAGAAGGAGCCTAATGCCCTTGGGGTCCTGGAGAGCTGCTGGGACAAAGGTTAGGTGACTTGGGCAGAAGCATGCAGGGAGTGAGATAGGAATAATCCCAGGGTCTTTTTCCTTCTGAAGCTGCCCCATCTGCCTCTCTGCAGGAAAACTACAAGCTTCCTTATTCCTTATTCCCATTTTCCACATGAGGAAACCAAGGCTCCATGGAGTTCTCACACACAGTATCCACACTGTGGACCACTCCTGACCACTAGCCAAGCCTTCTCTTTGCCCGCTGCCTGGTCTGGGGCCTCTGTACCATAGAGGGACCTTTCCGTTCCCTTCCCTGTGGCCTGTCACAGGCAGCAAACACAAGCAAAAGAGATAAAGTCAGACAAGAAAACCCTCCCTCATTTTCATTAGGTGCTCAGCACTTATGTGAAATAACTTGCCTAATTTATCAATTTCTGATAATATCAAATTCTGATAATTTATCAATTATCAATATCAAAAATTTTATTTTCAACAATTTCTGTTGAAAATAACATTTTTAGGGGCAGCTAGGTGGCGCAGTAGATAGAGCTCCAGCCCTGAAATCAGGAGGACCTGAGTTCAAATCTGGTCTCAGACACTTCCTAGCTGTGTGACCCTGGGCAAGTCACTTAACCCCAATTGCCTCAGCAAAAAGCAAAAAAAAAAAAAAAAAAAAATTAAAATTCCCCAGAAGTGTAAAGTTCTAAGTTAAACAAGCTTAATTGTGTGTGTTCACAAATATTAGGTTTGAAGGTGACTTTAGCACATGGGACAGAGAATGGCCAGGCTGGGAGGATCTTAGAATATGGAATGTTAGAACCGGGAAGGATCCTAGAACAAAGAGTATTAAGGCAGGAAAAGTCCTTGGATGACAGAATGTAAAAGTTGGTAGGGTCTTTAGAGTAAAGAATGTCACAGCTGGAATGGAGTTTACATCACTGACTGTTGGAGCTCAGAGCACAGATTGTCGGAATAGGAGCTTTCCAGACATAAACAGACAATTTTCAGATGAAGAAATTAAAGCTATTTCTAGTCACATGAGAAGATGCTCCAAATCACTATTGATCAGAGAAATACAAATTAAGACAACTGAGATATCATTACACACCTTTCAGATTGGCTAAGATGACAGAAAAAGATAATGATGAATGTCGGAGGGGATGTGGGAAAACTAGGACACTAGTGCATTGTTGGTGGAGTTGTGAACTGATCCAACCATTTAGGAGAACAATTTGGAGCTTATCAAATTGTGCATACCCTTTGATCCAGCAGTGTCATTACTAGGCTTGTATCCCAAAAGGATCTTAAAGGAGGGAAAGAACCCACATGTGCAAAAATGTTTGTGGCAGCCCTCTTTGTAGTGGCAAGGAACTAGAAACTGAGGGGATGCCCATCAATTGGAGAGTGGCTGAATAAATGATGGTATATGAATATTATGGAATATTATTGTTCTATAAGAAATGACCAGCAGGAGGATTTCAGAGAGGCCTGGAGAGACTTACATGAACTGATGCTGAGTGAAATGAGCAGAACCAAGAAAACATTGTACACAGAACATAATCACAAGATTATGTGATGATCAATTCTGACGGACATGGCTCTTTTCAACAATGAGGTGGTTCAGATCCATTCCAATGATCTTGTGATGGAGAGAGCCATCTGTACCCAGAGAGAATTGTGGGAACTGAGTGTGGATCACAATGAAGCATTTTCACTCTTTTTTTTTTTTTTTTGCTGAGGCAATTGGGGTTAAGTGACTTGCCCAGGGTCACACAGCTAGGGAATGTTAAGTGTCTGAGACCAGATTTAAACTCAGGTCCTCCTGACTTTAGGTCTGGTGCTCTATCCACTACAGCGCCATCTAGCTGCCCCTGCATTTTCACTCTTTTTGTTGTTGTTTGCTTCCTTTTTTCCCCTCGCTTTTTTCCTTTTTAATCTGATTTTTCTTTGCAGCATGACGAATATGGAAATATGTTTGGGAGAATTGTACATGTTTAACCTATATTGGATTGCTTGCTATCTATGGGAGGGAGAAAAATTTGGAACACAAGGATTTGCAAAGGTGAATGTTGAAAACTACCTTTGCATGGATTTGGAAAAGTTAAAAGCTATAAAAAACAAGCAAACAAAGAGAAACCTTTAAATAGAGAATGGGAGAAGAGCTTCCAAGTCACTCCATTTCACCCACCTTTGTGCACCCCCCCCGGACTCGGTGATACACCCAATGACATTACAGAAAGTGAGGAAGAGCCGGTATGCACAGAAACACATTTTGTTGTTGCAAAGAACTAGAAACAAAGAAGGGGGTGACCTTGGCTAGAGGATGGTGGAAAAATCATAGTGTATACACTCTAGAGAATATTATTTAGCCAAACTTGGCCTAATGGCTAAAACATGGACTTGGGGTTAAGGAGATCTGAGCTCAGTTCTTGTCCCAAATACCTCTTCATCTGCAAAATGGGGATACTATACATATATTCGACTTGTCAAGTATTTTAACATAATTAACATGTAGTGGACTTCCTGCCATCTAGGGGAAGGGAAGGGACTAGGGGGAAAAATTTCTAACGGAAAGCTTTGTAAGGGTTAATGTTGAAGAATTACCCATACGTATGTTTTGCAAATAAAAAGCTTTAATAAAAAAATTGGGGATACTAAGAAGAGCATCCTCCTCCTAAGGCTGTTAAAAAGAAAAGCACATGAGGATACGTAAGGCACTTTGCAAACTACAAACTGTTATAGAAACATTAGCTATTATTATTATGCCACAAGAAATGATAAAAGGCCCATGAAAGGAAGATGAAGTGTGCAGGAACGGGAGAACAACTGACAGAATAATTATCCCGTAGTGAAGAAAAGCGACATTTAAAGGCTCAAGAGCTCTGATCGATGCAGTGACAAATGACGACTCCGTAAGATGAATCCCGCCTGCCATCTCATGGCAGGAAGGGACGGACTCGGGCTTTGCTGAGCACAGCAGATCCTGCCCTGGTTTGGCTCGACTCTACTTATTTGACACAAGGGAGGGCAGTCTGAGGTGGGGAAGATGATGTCAAAAGAAAAAGAAATGGCATCACTGAAACAGCTCCAAAAAACACAGAAGACAGGGCAATGGCAGGAAGCTCCGGAAGCCAAGCAGGGCAGTGTTTGTCTTGGTTGTTAAATTTGTTTTCCAAGCTTTTTAGTTGTGTCCAATTCTTCGTGATCCAATTTGGAGTTTTCTTGATAAAAGACATTGGAGGAGGATGCTGCTTCCTTCTCCAACTCATTTTACAGATCAGAAAACTGAGGCAAAGAGGGTTAAGAGACTTGCCCAGGGTCCCATGGCTGGTCTGTGACTGAAGCTGGAATCAAACTCAGGGAGAGGAGTCTCCTGACTCCAGGCTCTGTGCACTGAGTCACTTACCTGCCCCAACATTTATTAGAGGTGAAAAAATTAGCTGCAGGTGACATATTCTGGGAGAGCCGGGAGAGACCCAGAGAGCAGAGAGGATCCAGGAGTGACAGTGTGTGAGAGACCGAGAGTGCCAGGGTAAATGAAGACCACGGAAAGTCCACGGGCTTGGCAGCTAAGGGGTCACTGGTCACTCAGGGGAATCATGGTTGGAAGCTGGATTGGGGTGATGGGGGGCACTGATGTCGCCACCTTCTCCAGGAAATTCACCACAAAGGGCAGAAGAGGCTTGGGCACAGAAGGAGCAGGACAGAGGCACGTTTGCAGAAGGGAGAGATTGGGGACGGAGTGGGCCACTTGAGCCAGGCTGAGACCATGGCCATCTTGTGGAGGAGGAGGAGGAGGTAGAAGGCATCCGGCAGGGCATGAGGAAGAACAGAGTGCAGAGTTCAAGGGAACGGCCTCAAAGAGAGAGCCTCCCAGAGGTGCCTGGGCCCAGAAGTGGTGCAGCCGAGAGTGCTGGGCCTGCCGTTAGGGTGACACTAGCTGGGGGACTCTGGGCATGTCACTTGGTGCTGTCTGCCTCAGTTTCCTCACCTGTAAAATGGGGAGAATAGTAGCTCTTCCCTCTCAGCGTGGCTGTGAGGAGAAAAAAAGGAGACTAGGATAGCACCTGGGATCTAGTAGGTATTTAAGAATGAAATGAGCGATGATGATGATGATGTGACCTTCCCCCAAAGTCACACACAGAAAATGGCTGGGACTCCAGATCGAGTGTTCTTTCCACCAGAGAGCCTCCCAACCTACAACGGCAGAGGGCTGGGAGAGATCCACTTCTCTCGTTATAAGATTGTGGGGGTGACTCAGAAGCTGGGGAGTTTGTTTTGGGGACCAAATGTGGCTTCCAGCATATTTACTGAAAGGCAAAAGTCCCACTTTTGTGGCTGTGGGTTGGTTCCAATCATATCTGATTCTTCGTGACTGCACTTGGGTTTTCTTGGCAAAGATAGTAGAGTGGTTTGCCATTTCCTTTTCCAGCTCATTTTACATATGGGGAAACTGAGGCAGAAAAAATCAGGTGGGTCATTACTAAGTGTCTGAGGCTGGATTTGAACTCAGGTAGACAAGTTTTCCTGACTCCCAGCCTGGTGCTCTATCCACTATGCAGTGACCTACATTAACCTAGTCATTTCTTCCTCCACATTCAAAGAAAAAAAAAATACAATTTAAGAATCACCTACCTGTTGCCCACCAGGATTTTCCTTGCCGAGAAATGTTAAGACAATGTATATTTCATGACCTATCTTCCTGAGATACCACAGTTGTCTCACAAAAATAAAACTAACAACGTTCCTAACATTTGGTTCTATCCATTAAGTGGAATATCAGATTATTATGAGGAGGTTGTACGATAGCGGTATTTTATATTAAAATAACCATCTTGCACATTCCCAGAATCCTCCCTGGACTGCTCCCGGCTGTGTTAAATCCATATTCCTGTTAAAGTATTTTCAGAAGAACAGGCTTTCGGGAAAACGGTTGCTTGTGATTTGCAGTTGTCAAGTAGAGATTTCATCACTTTTCGCCTCTTTCAAACAATTCCTTAGCTAATTTGTTTTTCTTCTTATCATTAGATACGCTATAAAACTCATATCCTAGTACTAGATAGGAGATTGCATTGTCTCTGAAATTCTTTTGATATTTTCTCACGGGATACAGTATTTAATTATTTAATTGTTTCTGTGATTTTTATCAATTATAGATGTTCGAGTTTTAATTAAAAATGCAAAATCCCTCTACGTCCAAAGGGCCATGGAAAAATATATAAGCAGACTGTCTGTCATCAAGGGCCACGTACACGTGAAATGTGGCAGAAAGGACATCAAAGATATTTCTAGGAGAACAAATAGACCAGCTGTTGTGATTGGAGAGGCAGCATCTTGGGAGCCTACGTTGGGCCCCCCCAGGAGCAAAATTTATTTACTAAAAAGCAAAGGACAGGCTCCACTCCATTGGGACCTATTAGAAGGATTCTGAGGTAAACGGGGTAAGAACTGAGCAGGATGAGACGGTGTGGAAGACTTGTGTGAGCCGGGCTAGTGGTAAGAATTCCCCCAGGGACGCCCCTGACATCTTGGCAATGGCAACTGTGAGAAGGCAGACATACAATTCCTTGGGACTCATTGCCATCCTATGTTCTCTTCAGCTCTACTGGGTGACACGATTCGCTTCTGTGAGAGGAGTTTGGAGTCCACATAGGCCTCCACCAAGGCTGTAAGTGCCTCCAGACTTGAGAAGGGGAGGAAATTTCCAGGCATTAGAGGCATAAAATAGCCAGCACGTGGGGAGTAAGGGCTGCTCAGGTTTGATGGAAGATTTCCTCCCTCAAGAAAGCAGAGCACAGGTAGAGCCAAGATGGCGGAATAAAGGTAGACGCCTCTCTCCCACATTGTTCCAAATTCCTTGAAATAATGACTGAGTTTTAGAGCATCAGAATGTCCCAAAAGATGGAGCAGAACATTTTCCAGCTGAATACCACTTAAAAGGTCAGCAGAAAAGGTCTGTGGAATCAGGGTAGGAGCCTAGTGTACAGTCCCAGTGCAGTCCTTGGTCCCAGTCTCACTCTAGTAAAGTAGGAATGAGTGAGTTAACCTCTGAATCAACATCATCCCGGGGATTCCTAGACCTCTCAGGCCAGTGAGGTCTTGGAAGGTCAGCAGAAAAGGTCTGTGGAACCAGGCTGGGAGCCTAGCGTGCGATCCCAGCACAGGCTGCACCAGCCGAGACCCAGCCCTGGTCCCAGCACCAGCACGCTAGATCTTACAGGTACAGTGGGCCGAGGATGCACCTAACAGCTCCAGGGTAGAAAAGAGGGTTTATGGTCAGGTCCTTAAGAGGATCTCTGAAAACAGCAGGAACTTAGGATAGGGCACCAAACAGAGCCCTACTTTAACAAAGAATTAAAAGTAATAGGTTAGGAATAGGCTAGGAAAATGAGCAGACAACAGAAAAAGGTTCTGATCATAGAAAGTTACCATGGTGACAAGGAAGATCAAAACACACATTCAAAAGAGGATAACAAAGTCAAAGTTCCTTAATCCAAAGCCTCCAAGAAAAAGAAGAATTAGTCTTAGGACTTAGAAGAGCTCAAAAAGAGATTTTGAAAATCAAGTAAAAGATAGAGGAAAATTAGGAAAAGAATTGAGAGTAATGCAAAAGGAAATACAAAAAGCTGAGAAGAATAACTTAAAAAGTGAAATTAGCCGATTGGGAAAGGAGGTACAAAAACTCACTGAAGAAAATAATTCCTTAAAAATTAGAATTGAGCAAATGGAAGCTAATGACTTTAAGAGAAATCAAGATACAATAAAACAAAACCCACCAAAAAGAAAAAAAAAGTGAAATATCTCAGTGGAAAAACAATTGACCTGGAAAATTAGATCCAGGAGAGAATTTAAAAACTAATGATCTCCCTGAAAGTCATGACCACAAAAAAAAGCCTGGACATCATCTTTCAAGAAATTATCAAGGAAAACTGTCCTGATATTCTAAAACCAGAGGGTAAAATAGAAATTGAAAAAATCCACCAATTACACAAATATACCATTACAAGGAGTTCCCAAAATGAAAATGGCTCAAAAAGGAATTTATACATACTGAATAGGGGTATAGAAATCTATCTTAGCCTGCAGGAAAATCCAAGGGGAATGGGATATGGGAAAGGGGAAGGTTAAAGCTGATCTCTTCTCAGGGCAAAAATTGGAAATTGAGGGGATGCCCATTAACTGGAACGGCTGAATAATTTGTGGATGTGTTTGTGATGCAATATTATTGTTATGTGGGAAATGATGAACAGGATGCTCTCAGAAGGAAAAAAAAAACAAAAATCAACAACAACCTGGAAAGTCCTTTGTGAACTCATGCAAAGTGAAATGGAGTATATACAAAGTAAAAGCGATGTTCTGGGGTGACTAGGTATAAATGACTGTGCTATTCTCAGCAGTACAATGATCCACAATTTATTCCGAAGGATTTATAATGAAAAACCCTCATGATACCCAAAGAGCTGATGGCATCTGAATACAGATCGAAGGCTTCTTTTCAACATCCACCCACCTTTCCTCCCCACCTCTCTCCCCCTCCCTCTTTCTTTATTTAAAAAAACCCTTTATGAGGGTTTTTTTTCTATTAGAGTGGGAAATCTATATATTTTTCCACAACATGACTTTTATGGAAATATTTTACATAACTTCATATGTGGTTTTATTCAAAAGTTTTAAAAACAAAAGTAAAAAAATTGTTTTAAACATAACTGAGGAAACATGTTAAATAATTAAAAAAAGAAAAAGAAAAAAGAAATCTGAGTAGACGTGGCTCTCTAAGGGGATGACAGAGCTGCATCCCCTGCAATCGGTGCTGTCTCTTTGCTGACTTATCTTTCCCAAGCCATTCGTCAAATAGACTTCTAAAGCTGGGTATGAAATGCCAGATGACTTGAATTAAACTGGCCCAGAACTGGCTTTTGTCTTTCTCCTATCTTAAGTACATGGGCTAATGAGGGCCAATGCCATAAGCACCTGTAATACATGAAGATTAATCAAAACCTCTTTAATATTGGCTTCAAAGAAGAATAATTAGCAAATCCATAATTCATGCCGACATTTCCACGGACATTTTTAAAGTTAATCATTAAACAAAGTTTTATGCTTTGAATTCTTGCCGTTAATAAATGAAAGCATTGACTGAGCCTAGTCCCCCGGTGTAAGATGTGAGACCTCTGAACTCAGCTCAGAGACTGTGGGAATCAGAACTCCAAAGGACCCAAGAGAATGGCTAGAGCCAACTCTTTTTTTCGGATGAATGGCTACCTGCCATCCCCCTCGTATGAGTGCTGTTAAGTCTGACATCCTATGTGTAAGACTATATTTATGCCTAATAAAGTTCATCTTATCACAGATTGCCTGGCAAAAAGAGTCCCGAGTTCTGATTCACTGAAATCCCTTCAGACGCTAGTCTTCTAATATGGGAGCTGAACCTCCCAGCTTTGTGTCCCATGCAGACGCTATAAGCAGGACACTAAGAGAAAGTAACTGAGAACAGGGATGAATGGTCCAGGTCTCCTGGAGACCTTTTCCCAAAGGGACATCAGATAACCAAGGTCTCTCTTTGAGATCCAGTCTTTGGATCTAACCACCTAACAGTACTCTGGCCCAGCCCATGCTGCCCCATCTTGTCACAGAAACACCGCATTTTGGATTTGGAAGGACCTCTGGGACCACCCAGCCCAGCCCAGCCCTGCAGGAGAATCCCCTTGATGTCATCCCTCTGGAAGAGTCATTCAGCTCAGTCTCGAAGGTCTCTAGGAAGAGAGAAAGCTTCACTGACTCCTGATGGACACCTTCAGTTGTTAATGAACTTTCTAGACTTACTTTAAATTTGTACCTTGATAATTTTCCTACTCTGCTCCTTATTCTCTAATCAGCTGTCCACAGGAAAGCCAAACAGTGGACACGACCGCATCTGACTGTGCAAGCAACATTTGCCATCCACAGTTATTCACTTCACTATCAAAAAAAGGAAGTTTGGATGGCCTTTCAGTATCGGTATAGTGAGGCTACAATCATCTATATATATATATATTGAAGTAATTGAGATTAAGTGACTTGCCCAGGGTCACACAGCTAGGAAGTGTTAAGTGTCTGACACCAGATTTGAACTCAGGTCCTCCTGACTTCAGGGCTGGGGCTCTATCCACTAGAGCGCCACCTAGCTGCCCCCTACAATCATATTTTAATAATCACTTCTATTGATACTTTCAGGTTTGGAAAGCCCTTTTTCAAAACAGACTTGTGCAGTAAGCAATATACAAGTGGACCCATTTTACAGCTGAAGAAACTGAGGCCTAAGAGCTAAAGTGATTGCTTGTGACAGCAAGTGAGGGAGTATCTGAAGCAGGATTCAAACCACTGTCTCCTGACGCTAAGGCTGCTGCTCTTCCCACAAGATCTAGCAGTCTTTCCTCTTACGGCCAATGGTTCTTTCCCTGCCATGGGATGTACTTTGTTGGGCCTGGTCATTTGGTCTCACTGGAAACGACCAGGGGCTCTTACTCTTTCCCTATTCATCTTTTGGACTTAATCTCTCCATCCGCTATTTGTTGTATCCCTTGTGACCCCCAAGTGATTCTCTGTGGCAAAACCAACAGCAGCAGTCCTTCCCTCTTTCTGTCCACTACGAACAGCAGCCTCCTCCTGCATCCTTTGCCCACTCTGGGCTTTCACGTTTCTGCTGCAGAATCTTGTCTTGCTCCGGGATCTGTGCTCTACTACCTGCCATGGCTGCCATCTCTGCACATAAATGGCTCTCAAATGCATCTGGGATCTCGTGGATTTGAAAGTTCCCTCCAACTACGACTGTGCCTCGTCCACGTCTGTCCATCCTGCTCTCCATGTCATCTGGGGCCTCCCTTAAGTTTGCAATCGAGGAACCCACCTACATCAGGGGATGATTTAGAGGAATAAGTCATAGAGTTCAGGGTTAATCCTTCTGAAACTAGCCTGGAACACCTTTATTTTGAGTTAAACTCTATTTTGGCTGGTAAATTTATGTTGGAAAAGCTTGAAGGCAAAAGGAGAAAGGGCCGGCAGAGGACGGGGTGGACAGGGAGAGTCATGGAAGCAATGACCACAAGCCTGGACAGATGAGGTGGGCAGGAAGGCCGGTGGGCCACGGCCCACAGTCCACGGGATCCCCAAGAGGTGGACGTGAATGAATGAATGACTGAACAACAATAAAAACAGCCACTAAGTTTAAAAAAATTTAAATCCCGTCCCCAAAAAGGATGTGGGGGAACTAGGGAACCACAGGCTTCTAGACCTAGATGGGCCTCAACAGCTTAGACCCAGTCCAGCCCCCCACGGAAAGAACCGTCCACCACACTGACCTGGTTTGGTGGCTTCCCTGACCTCAAGCCTGAGTCCAGCCCCTGCTGGTCCTGCACTCAAGGCCCCCCCAGAGCAGGACAAAGCTTTTTTTCTGTGACAGAGAGCTTCAAGGAGTGATGGCTCCAGAACCCCTGGTCCTCCCCTTCTTTGGCCTAAACAAGCTTAGATCCCCCTCCTTGGCTGCCCTGAGATTGTGGTGCTGAGCTGAAGCAGGGGAAGGGGGACTGGGCAGAGCAGGGGGGCCCCTTGTGTGGGAGGCTCTGAAGGAGCAAGCCTTCCTTGGGGTGTCCAGAAAAGACAGAGAAATGACCGGGGGAGAGCTCAGGGTAATGGGAGGGACGGCTCTCGGGACATGGGTCCATCCGAGCAGTCCCTGTCGGGGCCCTCACCCAAGCTCCCCACAGGGAGTCTCCCCAAAGCCCTGAGGGCCTCCGGCCATCGGCCTTTCCAATCACACCTTTCTTTCTTTGATGACAAGCTCCGTCGGCCAGTCAGTCCTGAAGGACTAAGTCTGTGCCCGAGTAATCGACCGGAAGAGGAATACCTCCACGTGCCAGAACCAAAGCAGGCAGAACAGCCAAGTCTGCGGGAGGCCGTGCCTGGGGGAGCTGCCGGAGAGGCTGCGCAGGAAGGGGATGGGAGCTGCCCTGGCATTCACTGGCCCCTCCGCCTCAACGAGCCTCAGTTTCCTCATCTGCACAATGGGGATGCTGACACTTGGCTGCTGGGTTCCTGGGTCTGTTTCTAGAAAGGCACTTTGTCCAATGCAAGCTTCCACACAAACAGGAACTGTTATCGTTACCAGAAAGACATTAAATGACAGGAAAAGACAAGAACGAAACAGGAAGTTAAGGGCGGCTCTTCCATCCCGCCACTGAGCCGCCATTCCAGAAATAAAACAGGTGTGAAATGAAGCCCAACACTCAGAACATTCATTTCAGGAAGATAACTTACCCGGCGTTAATACGATAGGCTCTTGCTCACCTCGGTTTCCATAGTAGCAAAATACGTCTCCCTTGGTGGTGCTGAAGAGAGAGAGGAGGAGAAGGAAGGGAGGGCGGAGGGGAGAGGAGAGGGATGGAGGGAGAGAGGAACAAAGAAAGAAGGTCAGTCAACATGGCGGCCCCGGTCTCCATTTCAAGCAAGTTCAGGTGGTTTTCGGAACCGCCGAGCTTGGTGCAAGGCCCTGCCATCTGTCTCTGTCTGGCCCCTTGAAATGCCAGGGAAGAGGGAGCGTGGCGGCTCCCCAAGTCACTGCCGGCCGGCCCCGGGCCCGGCTCTCGGACGGAGACCCTTTCTGCTCCGGACCCGAGGCCGCTTGGCTAATCGCCCATTTTCTTGGCTTCGAAAGAACCATCTCTCGAGTCACACCGGGAACTTGCCATCAATTTGAGAAGGGGACATTGGGGGGGGGTTTCCAGAGACTTTTCTGATGCACTTTGTGGCAACAATGCGACACGGTTGGAAAGTACCCTGTTTTACAGTTTCACATGCGGTCTCATCATTGTAGGGGGAAGGGGGAGAAGTTAGAACTCAAAAACTTTAGAAATTAATGTAAAAAAGAATTGCTTTGAATGTAACCGAGGAAAAATGTTAAGTGTCCTGTGGAGAGGGAGAAGTCATTGGGGCTGCCCAAGGCTCCCCCATCCTGGGCAGCCGGGGGGCACTGCCCAGAGCAGCCCATAGAATGGACTTGGCCGTTCCCAGGGTAGCAGCGGGGCCTTGTCGAGGAAGATTAGAGTTTCTGAGGAGCCACTTCTGCTGCCAGCTCTGCCAGCCTGGCCGGCGCCAGCCCTCGGCTTTCCATCATTCCCAATGCAGGAATTGGAAACTGCCAACAGAGGGCTCGCTCTCAACACGCTTGGGCCTTCGAGCGGGAAAGCCGATGCCTCCCCCCAGAACCCAGCCCCGAGCTCAGCCGGGGATCTGTCAAAGCAGGGAGCTGTCCTGGATGGCAGGATTGGTCACCCGACTCCCGGGGCCCTCCAGGGAGTGTTTGTTCGTCTTTACTTGTTATGGTACAAGAATCTCAGGTCACAGATTCAGCCCAGAACAGATATTTATTCAACACTGCTACAAAACTGTATTCTGCACCCTTCCTTCTTTTCCCCTCCTCCCTCTGTCCTTCCCTCCCTTCTTCCCTTTTCTCCCTCCTCTTCTTTCTTTTTCTCTCTCTATTCCTTTCTTTCTTTCTTTCCCTCCCTCCCTTCTTTCCTTTTTTCTTTCTGTCGGTTTTTCTTCCTTCCTTTCTTTGTCTCTCTCTCTTCCTCCCTCCCTCCTTCCCTTTCTTTCTTCCTTCCTTCCTCCATCCCTCCCTTTTTCCTTTCTTTCTTCCTCCCTCCCCTCCTTTTTCTTTTTTCTTCCTTCTTTCCTGCTCTCCCTCCTTCCCTTCTCTTCTCTTCCTTTCTTCCCTCCCTCCCTACAGTTTATCTCTCCAGCCTTTTTCCCCATCATTCCCCCTCACACCTCCTAGGTTCCACCTAAAAGGGCTTCAGCACTGGTTTGCTGGACATGGGGCTCCATCGCCTGCCTCCTTGCCATCGCACATGCCCTTCCTACCCGGGATGGATGCCCTCCTCTCTTGCACCTTTCAGAATCCCTTCTGGGTCAGCTCCCCCAGGAAGGCTCTCCTGCTCCCCAAGTCGCCTCTGTTCCCACTCTCCTCCAAGTGTTTCTGGGACACGTACTCCCCCGCTAAAGTGTAAGCTCCTTGAGGGAAGGGAAGGCTTTCTTTGGTCCCTGGCACTCTGAGTGCCTTACACAGAGGGGGTGACCACAAAGTGCTTGGGTTCGTTCATTCAGCCACCTTTCAGTGGCCACCATGTGCAAGGCTCGGGGCTGGGGTTTAGAGAGTGTGGTCTCGGCCCTTCTGGGCCTCGCTGCCTGACGGGGGGAGGGGAAGGCTAACAGCTCACTTACGGCGTGTCCTTCCTTGCACACGCGTGCTGTTGTGACGGGAGGCGGGCCAGGCTCTGGAGCCGGGCTGATGGGAGTAACCGTGGAGATGAACTGAAACAAGGGGTGCTTTCTCTCTTACTCAGTATCTTCCCAAACAACTGTGGGGCGTTCGTTCTCATTGTTGGTAGCATCGGGCACTTCCTCCCTGGCAGCTGGGGGCGAGCAGGGCCATTCTCCCTCCAAAGCCCTCCCGGGGCTGGGCTCCAGCGTGGTGGACAGATGGAGTGATGGGAGTCAGTCATCCCTTCCACAGCAACATGCCTGAAAGTGCAGCCTGTGCCCGGAGAGCGCCAACTGAGCGTTCTTGATACTAAGGCCGCAGCGGGCACCTGACTGCTCTAGACAGCCTCTGCGTCCACGGCTGCAGGGCTCGGGGTGGTTCCTTACAAAGAAGAAACGGAAGGAAGCACCGGATGGCTTTTCCACTCGCTTCCTGAAGGTCATTTATTCTGCATTAGGCCAGAGAGTCTTGAGCGATTCTCGCTTATGTTTGAGTTACACGCACGCTCACCGGGCACGGATGCCCAGGGAAGAGCAAAGGCAATCCTGGCTCAGCCGACCAGACAATCATTATGTACACGGTGACAGTTTAAAAGCCCATATCCTGGAAGCCGTGCTCTCGTCCCACGCCCCTCCAGATTTAAGGCCATCCGAGGGGTTCTCTTGAGCAAATTTATTGGACAGCTCCAGCATGGAGGGCGGGTGGCTTGGGGTCTCCAAGGTCCTGCCAGCGGAGCCACACTCTGGGAGGTCACTTCTCAGGACTGACTCTGCGCCATCTCAGGGGCATAAGATGTGGCTGACAGTAAGCATGGCTTGCTTTTCTGGCCTTTCTCTCTCTCCCCAGCACCTAGCTCAGTCAGTGCCTGGCGCACAGTAGGTGCTCAATAAATAAATCTGTGTTGAAGGATTGGTGGTCGGAAGAGCACGCACTAAGTGAGGGACGGAGCGCCTACCCCCGTCAATGGAAGGCCAGGACCTTGAAGCCGAGGAGTAGGGCGAATCAGGTTTCCCAGGGCAGTCGTATTGTGCCCTGGGCCCAGATGGCTGCAGGGGAGCATGAGGCCGTGACCAGGCCTCCCTCACTTGCACCTTCCTGCGACGGGGTCCTCTTGGGGAATGAAGGACGGACAGCAGAACAGACCCACGGACATGGAGTGAGGGGGCTGCATGTCGGGCACTCTGCTAAGTGCTGGGGATCCAAAGAAGGGCAAAAACCGGGCCCAGATAGGAGGAGCTCCCAGGGGTGAGGAGATGCCAACCATCATGGAACAGTGTACGGATGGGACAAATAGAAACTAGTCACCAGAAGGAGGGTTCCAGTGGCCAGGAGCATTGGGAAAGGCTTCCTGTAGCCACATGGGAGGGGCAGCAGGGGCTCCCCTTCTGCTGTTGCCCCCTGGTCTGGAGCCTCTCCTTCCCAGCCCTGCTCTGGAAACTCCTCTTGCCAAAACCTCAAAGGTGAGCCAGCCACCCCCTCCCTCCCTCCCAGAGAGCTCTAACAAAGGCAGCGGGCACCTTGCCCGCTGCTGCCGCCCCCCGCCCTCATCCTTCTTGCCCTTAGCTCTTGTTTCCCACCCAAACACCTCGAGCACTAGCACCCCCCCCAGGGAAGGCGCACTCCATGGGAAAAAGGGCTGGGCCGCCCTTCCTAGGGACCTAAACTTTTCTCCCAGCCCATTCCAGTCTTTCAATCATTCCAACAGAAGGCAAATGAGCCGGACGATGGGCTTCATGAGGCTGCTCTGGGGAGGGGGCATCACAAACCTCCAAGCACTAGAGCAGAAACGGGAGCATTTGGACGAGGCCTCGGGACAGCCTACTGAGGCTCGGAGGATCCCAGTCCTGGAACACAGAGACGGCTGTGGCAGCTTTTAAAGTTGGCAATCACTTTCCTTCCCTCATTGCATTTGACTTTTATAAGGACACTGTGGGGGAAGGGCTCAGCATCCCCCCCCCCAATTTTACGACAAAGGGTTGAGATGTCCATGACTTGACCTTGTTCAATGAGCATCAGAAGTGGGGCTTGAACCCAGTTCCTTCTTGACCCCATCCCTGATGCCCAAACTCCCTCCAGCTGGTGAGCTGGAGTTCTCGGGGCTCCCCGTCTCCTCCCCTGCCATCGGCAGTGGCTGCTATCCCATGGAGCTGCATCGGCGTGCCAGCCGCTAGCCCCTGTCCCTTCCTCCCTTCCTTCCACCCATCAGAAGAGAAGTAACTGAGCAAAAAAGATCTTTGCAAAAAGTCTCTCTGATAAAAGGCTCATTTCCAAGATATATATTTATAAGTCTCTCCTCCGACAAAAGCAAAGAAAGACGGAAGAGACTCATCTGGGCAAAAATCTTTCGAGCAATTCTTTTCTGTGCAAACTAAGGGAGTGTTCTGGTGAGGAATGGCTAAACCAATTATGTCTGTGTCTGACGGAGTATTATCGTACCCTCAGAAATGATAAAAGTGACGAATTTCCAAGGAAACCAGGAAGACAATTAGGAAATGACGCCAGACAAAATGAGAACAATTTATGCAATGCAGCAACATCACAGAGAAAAACAACTCGGACAGACTCCGGAACGCCGGACAATGCGACAATAAATCAGGAGGCCAAAAGGATGAAGCTGAAATCCGCCAGCCGCCTCCTGTCCCGAGGCGCCCCAAACGGCATGCATCTTTAGGCACGGCGAATGTGGGAGGCTGCTTTACTGGATCATACAGAGGATATGTTGAGGGGTTTGTTTTGGGGGTTTTAATACGTGGGGGGGGCAGGAAGGACAGCTTAATTAAAAAAAGATTTGGTAATTAAAAAATCAAAATAATAAATCAACATAAAGCAAGGACAAAGCTCTGCCACAAAGGACAAGGAGAAGCACTCAAGTCCAACTGAGCCTCTTGGATGAAGGGGCTGCAAGGGTTAAGATGATCTGCAGAGGGCAGAGCTCCAGGTTCTGGGGGAATGGGCTGTGGGTCATCTCTTCCCTTTCCCAGGACATGGCTCCCCTAGAGCAGGCCACCAGAATCGAAGTCCCAAGAGCACTGAGCCCAGCTGCAAGAAGCCCAGGAGCATTTTCAAAAGCTCCAGAACATACAGATCCCAAACTCTGGAATAACAGAGCATGGAAAGAAGCCTCAGGTTTGTGCTTCTAATTTAAAGTAGGGTCTGGGCCAGATTTTCACCCCTCCAAGCCAGCTGAAGGCTCCCTTCACTATCCCGGCTTTCTGTCTCACACTGTTCCCTTTGCCTAGAATCCCCTCACTCCTCCTTGTCTCTTTGATTTCAGCTCAGAAATGCTCCAGTCTCTTTCCATAAATAACCTTCTAACCCCATAGAATCTTGAGCTGAAAGGGACTTTACAAGAACACCCATGTTCAAGCCATACCTGAACAAAAAATCCTCTAATGAGGGCTATTATCCTGCATTTGTTGGAGATCACCAGTGGGGAGAATCCCACTACCACCTGTGACAGCCACCTGCCCTTTGGGGGAGCTCTGACAAAAGATCCTTTCTTCCTTCCTTCCTCCCTTCCTCCCTTCCTCCCTTTCTTTCTTTCTTTCTTTCTTTCTTTCTTTCTTTCTTTCTTTCTTTCTTTCTTTCTTTCTTTCTTTCTTTCTTTCTTTCTTTCTTTCTGCTGAGGCAATTGGGGTTAAGTGACTTGCCCAGGAAGTGTTAAGTGTCTGAGGTCAAATTTGAACTCAGGTCCTCCTGACTTCAGGGCTGGTGCTCTATCCACTGTGCCACCTAGCTGCCCTAGAAAATTCTAATATCAAGTTAATCATAATCCTTATTTTTTTTGTTTTTTTTTTTTGCATTACCCCTCCCCCCATCATGAACTTATATAATATTGTAGTTAGCTGTCTGTCTTCTCACTTCTCATCCTATTAAATGGTAAGCACCATGAAGACAGGGAACGTAACTTCTTCTCTAAGCTTCGCACTTTACCCAGCTCCTAGAAAAAGAACCTAATATTCACTGAATGAATAACTGTAATTTGGTCAACTGTGTTTTCTGACAATTTTCTAAGTTAGAGGGCTAGTACATCATTGATAGAAAATTAAACTGTACCTCTCAAACTCAGCAATTCATTGTACTATTATTTATGATCTCTTCTCTAATTTAGCAGAATTTGCTAAATGTAATGACTTGAGTTACAGTTACATGAACCGTACTGGGCTGTTAACCACTTCATTTCCCTGAATCTCATCTCTGTAAAATCAAATTATGTCTTAGAATACTCTTTTGTTATTTATTTTTTTATCATCTTCAAGATGAAAAGAGCAATGATGACCAAAAGGATGAGGATATTTTGATACGTGTCTTCCCCACCCATGAAATCACCTTCTATTCATTTATGTATGAGTACAAGCTCCTGCTCTCTTAGAATGCAAGCCCCTTGAGAGCAGGAATGATTTAAGTTCTGACTGTGTATCCTTAGTGCCTAGCACAAATTAGGTGTTTAACAAATGCTTACTCATTAATTGAATAAATTTAAAAAGCCTTTGCAGTAAGTATTACTATAACATGCTAAAGCTCCCAGGCCCCTTAAGAGAATTTGGCCCAATAATCCACACAATATCAAGTGACAAAGAATGACTCCTGTCCAGACTCTGCCACATTGACCTGATCCATCACTGTATGTATACTGGGCAGATGCTGATGAAGGAGGGGCCAGGTCTACGCAATTCAGAACCAGTGCTTTCCTCTCCTTTCCTCTTTCCCTTCTTCTCTCCCTTTACTCTCTCCTGTCCTTTTTTCTTTCCTTCTTGTCTTTCCTTCCTTCCTTCCTTCTTTCCCTCTTCCTTCTTTCCTTTTATTAATTTGTTTGTTTGAACAAAACCCCATTTTTTTTTTTAGCATCATTCTTCTTCAGGCGCAAACCTATAGGAAGTAGCAAAATTTCTTGATGAATCAAACTTGTAGTCCATGTTAACAGTAATAAAAAGTCATGGAGAAATTGTAATCTACTCTACCAGCCAAAGCATCTACACTAGTGATAGCTCACATCCACTGAAGGGCTGGTAGCATTTCATGTTCAAAAAATAAACTTGGGAGCAGAAATCTAGAAAATAGGAAGGAATCACAGTAGAGGACAATTGATTGATAATTCACGGAGGCAGAAAGAGAACAGGCATTGTCACCTGAGGGCACTGTGAACCACCTGGATATAAGGAAGAAATGAATGCAGGAACTTCAGGAAAAGGATCACAAGCCAGAGTGAAGTGACTACTGACTTCAATTTCACATACATCAACTGCTTGGCCCATCTGAACAATTCCATCCTTTAAAAGGCTAAAGAAGCAAAGAGGGGAAGTTCTCTTTTGGTCACTAAGGTAGAAGTGATAGGAACTTTAAAAAAGCTGATAAAATAGTCAAAGGTCACCCGGGCACTCCAGAGAGGAGCAAATACAAGGAGGAAGACCTCACAGCCCCAAGTTCTAAAGGGAAAATTAGCCCAGGAAGGATGGGAAGCTCTCAGAAGTAAAACCACGAAGACACAAAGAGAAACAATTATGAGGACAAAAAGGGAAAATTGTCCAAAAAGGCAAATGGGGCTAAACGGGGAACTCATGAACAAAGCCAGATTTTAAATAGACATAGAAGAGCAGGGAATCATGCATGGCTCAGTCTTTGAGGAACTGTACCAGAGTATTAAAGTTCAGAATGAGTTGAGACTTGGAAAGGATTTTTTTTTTTAAGGCAATTGGGGTTAAGTGACACAACAAGTGGTAAGTATCAGGTCAAATTTCAACTGAGGTTTTCCTATTCCAGAGCTGGTGCTCTATCCACTTCACCCATCTAGCTGCTCCAAGGATTCATTATAGGTACAAAAAGGGGGGAAGGGTTTCTTTGTATTTTTTAAAGCCATATTGGGGAAAATAATATTAACAAAGGCACAAACCCACATTTTGGGGGTGGGGTGGGATAATGAATGATCCAGAGAGAAAAGTATTATTCAATTATCTTTCTTTGGACTTGAAAGGAAGAACAAAAATGGCTAACAGGAAGATGAAAGCTAAAATAAATAGGAAAATAGTAAGAAAATGACTGCCAAGCTAGCAGCAACTTGGTGGTACGGTGGATATAGAGTACTGGTCCTGAATTCAAATCTAGCATCAGATACCTAGCTGTATGACACTGGGCAAGTCACTTGATCCTATATGCTGCAGTTCTCTCTTCAAAAGGGGGCTTATAATAGCATCTCCCGCTCAGGATCTTGTGAGGATCAAATGAGAGAAATCTGTAAAGTGCTTAGCACAGTGTCTGCTATGCTAGGTACTTAACAAATGCTTGCTTTTCCCCAGCTGCCAACAATGACAGGACCAAGTGACCTAGAAGCCAGAGTCCTGAGACAGCTGGTAGGAGTGACTCTTTGTAGTAGGTCTCTTTGTGTGATCTCTGAAAATCTGTGGAGAGTGGACTTGAGAAAGGTCCACGGCTCAATTATTTAAAAAAGGAGCATGAGCAAAATCTGCAGCGAGTCTGATTCCTGGAAAAATCCTAGACTGCATTATTATAGAGGAAAAGCAGTGGAGGGAATAAACGCAAGAGGTCATCTCAGACTCTCCTCATTTGCTTTTAGACAGGGTGATCAAAGTGGGAGAAGAGGAAATGCTGGAGATATGGTTTGCTTCAATTTTAGAAAAGCATTTAACAAAATCTCTCTTGTAGACAAGATAGAGAAATGCAGGCTCGAAGAGAGTACGGTTAGGGGGATCTGGGATTAGTTGAATGACCAGACTTCAAAGAGTAGTCTCAAATGGTTTCATGCCAGTTTAAGAGAGCTTTTGTTGAGTCCCGCAGGGATACACACATGGTTCTGGCTGTGAAATGTTTGTGACCAGTGACTTGGATAAAGGCAAAGATGGTTTTCTCATCAAATTTTCAGAGGGCACAGAGCTAGGAGGGATAGCTAACATGCTAGATGACAGAGTTAGGAGCCCCAGAAATCTCAGCAGGACAGACTATTGGGCTCAATCTGATAAGATGAAAGTCAATACAGATACTCAAAGTCTTATATTCAGATTTAGAAAAACCAACCTCACAGGTACAAGACGGAAGAGGCACCATTACTGGTTAGAAAAAAAGGACCCGAAGGCTTTGGAGGATTAAGGCTTAATATGAAGCAGCAGGGAGTTTGGTTGATGTTTATAAGGCAGCCAAGAAAGTCAAGGCTGATTTATGAGAAAAAGAATGTCCAGAAAAAAAGGAGGTGACAGTTCCTCTCTGAGCACCCCTGGAATGGTGAGTTCTGGGGGACACATTTTAGGAAGGACATTGGTAAGCTGAAAAGGAGTCAAAGGAAATCAGCCAGCCTATCTGCACATTTATTCAAAAAGCATGATTTCCCCCTTAGTCAAGTAGAAGAATCAAACTTCCCCTTAAGCAAAATTATTTCTCAAAAAGTCAGATCCATAAAACACGTCAACATCCTTGTTTTCTCTTGTTTATCTCCCTAAACTGGGGACCTTTGCCTCTCTCGTCAGGCTTCACAGATCACCCGAAGAGAGCCGAAGCGCGAGTGATGGAGCGAGGATGGATGGAACAATTTTGCCACTAAGTGATGGCAGTGTCATGGCTGACATCAAGAGTAGCTACAGCAACTCTCGCAGCCAAGAAATTGGAGTGAGCTACAAGCCCGGGCCTTCTGATTTATCCCTTTCTTTTCTGCATCACAGCTATCTTCAATGTGACAGATGCAGCAATAAAACAAAAATGGAAGAAAAAACCCAAATGGGTTATAGACAACACGTTGCTCATTGTGTGACTTCTCTGGTAATTTATTCAGACAAAAATGTATACACGATAGCAGCTATTGCTTCCGACAAAATGCCAGGGAGACAAGAGCAGAACTTTTCTTCTAGGAATCGCTGGAGGGTTCTAGAATTTCTGTGCTGTGCCCTCTGGGAGGAATAAGTGAGAAGTTCTAGAATCTGTTTCGATTCTTCTGAGGAATCGTTGAAGGGTTCTGGAATCTCTGAGCTGTGATCTCTTGGAGGAATCGTTGGAGGGTTCTAGACTCTCTGTGCCATTATCCCTCTGAGGAAATCATTGGAGAGCTCTGGAATCTCTGTGTTGTGATCCTTCTGAAGCTTCACTTAAGGGTTCTAGATGCTGTTGTCCATTGCAGGGTTCTGTGCCTTGTGATCCCAGGGCTTCACTTCGGAGTTCTAAATCATAGAGAAAGCTGTCACTGGGTTTGGAACCATAAGACTTGAGTTCAAATCCTGACTCTGCTATTAACTGCCTCGATGAGCTTGGGCAAGCAACTTCATCTTCTGGCACCTCAATTATCTATAAAATGAGAGGGCCGATCCAGGTGACCTCTACTGTCTTTGCTAGCTCTAATCCTGGGGGCAGCACAGGCAGCATTGGGTTTGGAGCAGTTCTGGCAACAGGATGGCCTTGGGCACTTATGTTCTCTGGGAATGTGGGGTCAGCTGTTCAGGAAAGCTCCTTCTGGCTTTGTTTGTGGGATGCTCCTTTTTGAAGGCCTGTCCCTAGCAGGGTGCACACCATGGTGGCAACAGGCCTGGCTTTGGTGTGAAAAGGCCTGCATTCAAATCCTTGGCTGGGGGCTCTGGAGTTATATGTCTCCCCCGGCCCCCCGAGCCCCCCTGCTTTGCAGTGCTGTTTTACCCTCTAAGGCACTGGGAGCCATGCTAGGTGATAGAGACAGCTCACAGACCTAGAGGCAGTCAGCCAGTCAGTCAATAAGTTTTTATTAAGTGCCTACTGTGCACCAAGCACTGCACTAAGAGCTAGGGATAGAAAAAGGCCTGCTCCTCCTGGAAAGAGCTCCCTATCCAATGGAGGAGACACTACACAGACAACTAGGAGCAAAGCAGATCTAGCCAGGATGAAATTGGGGGGGGGGGGTCCCAGAGGAAGGCTTAGACAAGACTAAAGAAGACTGGGAAAAGCTTCCTATAGAGCGTAGGCCTTGAATGGGACAAAGGAGGCCACTCTACATTTGCCAGCAACTTTCCTCTGTGATGCTCTCCAGTTTATATCTCGCTTGTCCAGAGCTGTCCTGGATTGGAATGGGAGCTCTTTGAGGGCTGTTCATTACTTTTCTAAGAATAAGCCCAGGGCTTAGCACAGTGCCTGGCATGCAGTAGGCACTTCATAAATGCTTGCTGATTTGACTTTCAAAGGTTCTTTCCTTATAACCCCCCACAATTTGGTGGTCTTCAATCTTGGGCTCATTTTTCTGGGGAGGCAGCGTGCATTCAGAAAGCCTGTGCTTGTTTACTTGGCTAGGACACGATGGGTGTAGGCTTCCTGCCAAGCTCAGAGGACAGACTGGACCTGGTCCCCGTGATCCCCTGACACTGGGAGCAGTGGGGCAGGGATACAAGAGGGGGATGTTGGGAACACTTCCTGCCCAAGAGGGCTAGGCTGGCCGTCTTCCAGCCCAGGGAAGATGATGGATCACAAGGATGTTGTAGGGAAGACGCAGTGGCTTCTGGAGGTTCTGCCAAGTCTGGGATTGTCTCCTGATGTCTCGCCGTCATCCTACACTGGCCTGGGTCTTGTGTCACAGATGATCTTTGAGCCTCCTTTCCAATCTATGGTCTTATGGGGCTAAAAAATAGTAAGTCACGGGAGCCTCACCGAGTGCTTCTTGTACTAATAAACAGCAGTGGCCTCCGGGCTTTCAGAGTGAATTGTGGTTGGGGAGGTGGCAGGCAGAAAAGCCATTCATTTTGTCGGTGGCAGAAACAGGCGAAACCCCCAGGAGTCTTGGGAGAAAAACTACAGAAGAGGCTGTTTTAAAACACAGCTTTAAGGCGCAGCTAAGCATCGTCAGCCTGCCTGCTGAGTTATGGCCTTGTCCCTGCCAGGGGGTGTCTGGGTGACAGAGAATAATGACATGAGAACTCAGCCAAAGGGACTAGAAGGTCCTCAACTATGGGGCATCTCTGATTTCCTTTGCCTTTCCTCCTCGTTCCCTCAGATGGACATGTCGGTGACCCAGGCCTTGGGGAGAAAGCAGTTGGTGTGTGCTGGGGTAACTGTTATCAGGTATCTGATCTGTTCCCATAAGGGAGTGAGAGGCCAGCTCTCCTTTTCCAGGTTATCTGGTTGGTTGCTCAAAGACAAGAGTAACACATCACCACCATGTTGTATGAGGAAGAAGATTGTGACTAGAGGGGTGACTCTTTGAATGAAGCCTCAGTCTTATTTAAGCAGAATTCTGCATGTGTCACTCTCTGCTCTCAACCCTCCATGGCTTCCTATTAACCTACCAAAAAAGTGATCCAACCTCAGTCACAGTTTGGTACTATCTTTCTAGTGCCACAGACGCTCTGCTGTCAGTCACCCTTTGTTCTATTCTTTCCCATGATTTTTTTCTTTGCTCACTTTCTTCTGGGCCTAGACTACGGCTCCTCCCACCCCCTCCTCACTTCTTGAATTCTTAACCACCCATTAAAGTCCAAATCAAATGCCAACTCTTCCATGAAGCTGCCTCTGATTACCTGTGCCCTTCATGAACTTTTCCCCACTAGATCGTATAATGCAAGTGGTTTATGTCTTTCTTTGTTAAATTTTTAATGTATTATTTTCTTCAGTTACCTTTTTTAGCTCCTTTTGTAGCTGGCCAATTTGTTCATTGCATACTTTTTCCACTTCACCAATTTTGTTTTTCACTAAATTGGTGTCTTTATCACTTCTCTTTTGGAGGGCTTCTTGCAATGATCTCAATTCCTTTCTCCACTTATCATCCAGCTTTTTGAGATTCTTTATGCAGTCTTCCAGGAAGGCCTTGTGAAAGGGGGACCAGGTCATATCTCCCTTTGTGGCTTCCTCTGGAGTTGCTTTGCCTATAGGAACCTCAGGATCTGGGCTCTGCCCTTCTTTCTCTCCATAAAAGCTGCCTACGGTGAGGGCTCTCTTTTGTTTCTTACTCATTTTTTTAAAAAGCTTGGGGTCTGTTTAAAGCTGAGAAGCTGCGGCTGTGGTAGTTTGCCCTGGGGCAATTCGGATAATTAACTTCCGATGCAGGGTGGGTCGGGCTAGGACCTTGCCTTTGCAGAGGGTTCCAATCTACCTTTTACAAAAGGCAGATCTGCCAAAGCGCCTGCCCACAATCAGGGCAGAGTGTCCCGTGCCTCAGATAGACTCCCCGGGTGTTTGGAGTTTCTGCCATGCTGAGTCCCGCCCAGTTTTCTGCCCTGTCTCCCGGACACCCGGAAAACTGCTCAACCCCCTGCCCGACTGAAACAGACCTGCTATGAAGCTCTTCAAAGGTACCTTCTGCAAGAAATGTTTCATAGTCCAAATATTTCTGGGTTCTCTGACTTACAAATCAGTTCAGAGGCTTAATTTCCTGTTGATTTGAGAGAAAGTCAGAGGAGGACACAGAGAGTTGAGTCTTCACTCCGCCATCGGGGCTCCGCCCCAACCAGTTTATGCCTTTCTTCATCATTGGTCATGTATTCTTTTATTTATAAGCATGAAGGACAAGCTTCCTGACAATTACAAGTATAACCAAATGGAATGGGTTACTTCTGGAATGACTGGGTTCCTTCCCCTCCGAGGACATCTTTGAGTAAAGTCTGACTGGTCGGTCACCTGTTGGGTGAATGACAGAGACTACTTGGGTTGGGTGGGGTTCAAGATGACCTTTGAAGTCACTTCCAACTTAAGAGGGTCTCTGATTCCCTAACTCTCCCTTCTCCAACTCCTGCACGCAATAAGCACTGTCTTTCCAAACAACTGTGTGGAAAGGCCAAGTAATGGTCCCTGACCACAAGGAACTTGCATTGGCAAAGGAAAACATGGATTGGCAAACCGGCACAGAATATCAAAGACAAAAAATACGCAAAACAACTTCAGGAGTCCGTGCTAGTAATGAGGAGGATCCAGTTGGGTGCCTATCAGAGGTGGTCCCTGGGTGGAGTTTTGGAGGGATTTAGCTATACTGCTTTGCCATGGGGTGGCGGGCAGGGCTGAGTCAATGTCCTCAACATGGAAGCTGTGGAGGAGGACAGGGAGCAGGCCAGCTGGAGGGCACTGAGTCTGAAAGGGGCTGCAACCAGGGTGTGCAGGGCTTTCCAAGCCGAGTGGATGAAGATTTGAACCTAGAGGCAGGAGGTTCATGAGTGGGGAAGTGACCCTGATGGTCAGATGTTGGTGAAAACGGATACTGATAACTGGATGATCTGAGTAGTCCCAGTAGAGACTCCCAGAGTCCTCAGGAACATCCCCTTAGGTCATATGTCAATTCTCCCACATAGAAGAAGCAAAAGTGAGCCATAATTTGGAATTACTCCCTGAGCCATTTGCCAATCAACAAGCATTTAGTAAGAGCTAACAAAGAGCAGATGCTAGTGGTACAAAGAAAAGCAGAAAAAGTGGGCCTTGAAGGGAGAAAGCAGCTTAGATTTAAAGGCAAATCTCTAAGTAACTGAGTCTGAGAAGCTACCAAGTGGAAGGAAGGAAAGAAGGAAGGCACCAGTAGCTGAGGGAACCCAGAAAAGCCTCCTGCAGAAGGCCGAATCTGGAAATTAAGAAGAGATGAATGGGACAGAGAGTTTGGGTATGGGGGCAGCCAGAACAAAGGCCTGGAGAATGGAGATGGATATGAGGAACAATTAGGAGGTCATTGTAGTTAGAGTACATGGAATCTGAAAAGAAATAAAGTGTAAAAAGACTGAAAATGTAGGAAAGAAATTATAAAGAACTTAAATACCATACAGAGGACTTTACTTTTGATCCTGGAGGTAATAGTGAGCTACTGAAGTTCACGGAATAGGGGGATGACATGATCGGACCTATGCTTTAGGAAAATCCCTTTGGTGGTTGAATGGAAGCTGCACTGGAGTGGGGAGAGGCTGGAGGCAAGCAAGCCCACCAGTGACTACTGCAATAGACTGGGGATGAGGGTCTGCCCCAGGGTGGGGAAAGTGTCAGAGGAGAGAAAGGGGCAGGATGTTGGAAAGGTAAAACCAGTAAGATTTGGAATTGGATTGGATGTCACAGTAAGTGAAAAGGAAGTACTTGAGAATGATACCAAGGTTGCAGGCCTGGGTCTGTGGGACTAGGACAGTGATGGTCTCAAGAAATTCAGGGGAGAGGGGGGTTTGCAGGGTAAGACTCGGTTTGGGACACGCCAAGATCGAGATGCCCTAAGGACGCCCAATTCAAGATGGCCAACAAACAGGCCATTGGGGACGTGCTGGTTCTCTCAAGAGGTATTAAGGTCGAGGATGAAGTCTCACTTTCAGGAAGGTACTAGCAGCTGGGTGGACTCGGGAAGGCCTCCTGCAGAAGGTCCGTATAGGTCCTGTCAGCTCTACACATCCAACAACCTTGTTAGGCTCCTCTAGGCACTGTGCTGGGTAGCAGAGATGGGAAGTAGGACAGATAGGATACTGACTCTGTTCACAATTCACAAAACAATGATGAGAGGCCTTCTCCTATGCTAGGATGGAAATCTAAGAAAGCAAACTGTCTCTGGCCCCAGGGAGCTTATGTGGGGGCAGGGAAGATACAGGTTTATGTAGAAGTAATTTCTAGAAGAGAACATTAATAACTGGACACAACAGGAAAGGCATGGCCCTAAGCCGAGATCTCGAGGCAATTACAATCTACTAGCTGGGAAGGGCCTATCCAAATGGCCCCCGCACAAAGGTGGGCTAAGTACCAGAGCTAGGAGAAACCCAGGTGAAGTGCAAGGAGAAATATGAGGAGGGGGGATTCCTTCCCACATTGGGCAGTGGTTGGCCAAGGCCTCTTGGAGAAGGAGGCAACTTGAAGGAGGAGACTTCCACGGATTAAAATAGGGTGGTGGGGGATGGCCCAAGTAAATGCAGAAGTGAAAACAGGAGACAAAGGATAGTCCAGTTTAGCTAGAATATGTGAAATCAGAGTCGGGAGCGGGGCTGTGGGAGGCTCTGAATGCCAGGCTACTCCGTCTTGTAGGCAGTGGGGGGCAGCTGAATGCTTCTGAATGGAGGAAGGACATGGCCAGGGTGGCGTAGAGGGAAGATGCTCAGGCAGCAAAGCTGGCAACAGATTACAAATGCAGACTTCAGGCAGGAAGACTAGAAGATAATTAGAAATCATTTAGGCAAGAAAGATGAGGCCCTATGCAAGGAGGATTGCAGCAAGAGTTAAGGGCACACGTGAATGGCAAAGAAAAAGAGAAATGACGGGAAAGGTGAGAGAGAATCCAAAGAGAATGGAGGGCTCCTATGCCTGGGGAGTGTGGGGCACCACTGGCGGGACCAGAGAAGGCAGGGTGGGGCCAGGGCATCCCAGAAGTAGGGGTGCTCAGCAGGCAGCTGGCCCTGGGGGAAGCCAGGGTTAGAGACACGGAGCCCCAATATGAATAAACAAATGAAGCCACTCCAGAAGGAAGGAGCCCAACAAGGAAGCTCCTGGCCGAAGTGCTGAAGCAGCCCGCCATGGCAGGTGTGGGGCAGCCACATCTCCATCCATTCTGAGTTAAATGGGGGAGTCGGGGGGGGGGACACACGCTAGCTGTAAAGTTAAACAAGCTTCTCTCTCAAATCCTGATGGCTTCTCTCATGGTTTCCATGATAAAACTAAAGAGGCTTTCTTCCAGCTGAAAGAACCTGGAGGGCCCGATTGTGGACAAAGGGCAGGGGATGCAGGAGGGGAGAAGGAAGTGGGGTCCCCAGAAGAAAAGCTGACTGAGAAGCTAGCGGTGAGCACTTGGTCCTCCTCCTTCTCCTCCTCCAGCCACCCCAGAGTTGGAAGAGAGCTTGTGGCCGGCAAGCCCACCGGCTGTGAAGAAGGAATCCCTGCTGCCATCTTGCCCATAGCTCTCGTGAGGGAGGCCTCGCTAGGACTCTGCCTCCAAGCCCACTCTCCCGTGGCACCCACTGGGCCGCTCGTCTGCTCCCTCTTCCACCTGTTGCTCAGTCATCCAGGTGTGTTCAAGTGCTGGTTGTTGCTTCTGTACGCCTCATCTTCCACCGCGTGAAATCCCTTTGAGTATCTGAGGGTGGTCACCGAGGTCTTACTATGCTTTTCCTCCCATGAGCCTTTGCACAACATAGTGTGCCGTCTCCTCCACCTTCTCGCTGCCCTCCTCCCGAAGAGCTCCATGACGCCAATGTCCTTCCCTGAGCGAATCTGTCCTATTTTAGCTGCCGGGCAGAGGATGGTGGCCATGCCATGGTTCTGGATACAAATCCTTGTCACTTCAGCCTGGGCTCCCTCACTTTGATGGCTGATGTCTGTCACCCTATAGATTACAGGGAGCTTGCAGTCCACTGAAAACCCCAGATCTTTTTTATCTCGCCACGTCTCCTCACAATGTTGATATACCCACGTACCATGTGGGAGCCACACAGCAGGAAGCTGCGAGGGAGCTGCCTTTTGGAGTGCTCCGATGCAGTACCTTTCATGAACTTCCTCTCAGTGCCAAGGGCAACTCTTTACGTCTCCCTGGTTCTCTGCAGAGCTCGGCTCAAGCCTCCCTTCCTACAAGAGCCCCCCCGCCCTGCTGCTAATGCTCCTCCCCACTGCCTGGGATTTATTTTGCTTTTACTTAGACGTGTAAATGCGATTTTGGCCTGCCAGTAGAACATAAGCTGACAGGCAGAGACTTTCATTTCGGTCTTTATGTCCCCGGTACCAGGCACGGTGCCAGGCACAGTGTGGTGACAAATGCTTGTTGGGTGACTTCTCCAGAACAGAGGTGAGGAGACTTTTTTTGGAGGCCTACCAAACCCCTGGAAAAAGAGAAGCAACTCAATTTAGTTAAGTGTTGGTTTGAGAAATTTGGAAATGTTTTTAGAGCCTACCATTAGTCCAGGGAATAGAGCGTATAATTCTGCTTAATGTATACACTAAATAATTAAAAATATATTGCAGTGCCCTATTATGGTTAGTTATGGGAGGAATCACGAAGGCGCTGGGGAAAAGGGAGAGAAAAAAAAGACACAGAGAAAGCGAGTGATGAGGCAATGAAAGAGACAAAGGGAAGGTGAGAAGCAAGCTGACTGCACACCCGTACATAGCATATATACAGATGGACATGGACACAGACATGGACACGGACACAGACATAGACACATACTAATGTAGAGGAGACAGGCAGGGTGTCCTGCTATTGCTATGTTTAGCTATGGAAGAGCTGGAAGGGACCTCATGGACCGGCTGGTCCAGTACTGAGTTCATCAGAAACCCCGCCCTCCCAGTGCCATTGCAGCCCTTCGCCCCCAAAAGTCTTCAAGAAGGCAGGCCCTTCCATATCTGGACAGCTCTAATTTTCAGGAACTGTTTTGCTCCATCACGTCTAAATCAAGCTCTCTGCACCTCTATCACCCATCATTACTTGGGGCTAAGCAGAATACATCTAACCCTTCCACATGGTGGTGATCACATCCCTGTCCCCCAACCCCAAAGCCTTCTCTTTTCCAAGATAAACATGTAATTCCTTTCATTAATCCTCACATAGGAAGGGAAGGCAAAAAAATAAAAACAAGCATTTATTAAGTACCTACTGTGTGCCAGTCACTGTGCTAAGTGCTTTACAAACATTATTTCATTTGACTCATAACAACCTTGGGAGGTAGTTGTTATTCTTATCTCTGTTGTACATATGAGGAAACTGAGGCAGACAGAGGTTAATTAATTTGCCCCATGTCATACAGCTAGAAAGGGGCTGCTGAAGTGGGCACTGGAGACTTGAGAAAGCAGCTTCGGGAGGGTGCTGGGGCAAGCTGTGGCTGGAGAGGGGTGAGGAGAGGGTGGGCAGTTGGGGCGGCAGGGGCAGCAGCTCTGCTCACAAGCTTGGAAGTATAAGTCAAGGGACAGTAATACCTGGTAGGCTGGGGAGGAAGGAGTACGATAGTCATGGTGGGAAATGAGAAAAGGCGTCAAAAACAGCATCAAGAATAAAAGAAATTGGGGCAGCTGGGTGGCGCTATAGTGGATAGAGCACCAGCCCTGAAGTCAGGAGGACCTGAGTTCAAATTCAGCCTTAGACACTTACCACTGCCTAGCTGTGTGACCCTGGGCAAGTCACTTAACCCAACTGCCTCAGCAAAATCAATCAATAAAAAATTAAAAAAAAAATTAGGAAGCACAGTGAGGGTCCAGCTGAGGAGATGCATGTGGTAACGGAGCATCACTGAATGAAAGAATCATTCCTCCTTTTACCCATGGGAAACTGGGGCCCGGAAGTGACCGATGTATAAGCCCTGCTTTCCATGTCCATTGGCCATTTCTGGACTCCCAGCACCCTCGCTCTGCCGTCCCCACCCCCCCCCAAGTCCCACACCTTCTGCGGGCTCTCCACCTTGAACATATATGTGAGTACCTTTGTCTTAGCCATTTTCCTTCCCGCCCTTCCACCTCCCAGCTCTCCCCAAGACTCAGTTTCCTTCCGAGGATGCAGCGTCTCTGGCCGCCCTAGCCCTGGCGAAGCTTCCCCTTCCCTCCCAGACTCTCTCTGTGCTATCACTAAGCAGCTGCCCTTCGGAGGGCCACGTTATCCAGGCCCGAGCCTGGTGGCTGCCCTCTCGATCCCGAAGCTCCCCTTCCTTCTTCGAGGAGCTCGGGGTCTCTGGCCAGCTCCCGCCCTCCCAGCAGCCGATGTCGACATACACACGGGAGCTCCTCGCTTCCCAGTTTGAATACTCGTTGCGCCCTCCTCCACAGAAACCAACAGCTGTCCTCCAAAAGCGAGCGCGAGCTCCCTAATCCTCGCATCCGCTTTCCATCTTTGCCGGTGCCCCACCAATCCTGGCTCGCGTGCCCATCTTCACCTATCCCCCATCCCTCCACCCTCCGGACTTTCCTCGGCTGTCAGTCCCTCCATCCCACTCCACGGGGGAGGGACAATCTCCATTCCTTCGTGGGCTCCTTCTGGACCGGCCTCTGTTCTAGAATCCCTCGCCCCCTCGCCCCAGTGCATCCCTGCCCTGTCCTGCTGCCTTTGTTCATGTTCCTGCTCTGCCCTCCTCCTCCTTGGCCAAGAGCTCCATATTCCCACAGGAGTTAGACATCTCCCCCCATTATCTCCTCCTCAGCCCCGCCCCGCTCATTTAAATGCACCCTTCTTCCCCTTAGCTTTCCCACACCGACTGACTCCAGCATCACCCCGATTTCTTTGTTAATCCCCCATCACTCCCTGTCCCCTGGCTCCTTTCCTGCTACCCGTACACGTGTCTGTCTCCCCTGATCCTTAAGAAGTCCTCGGTGATCAGGCCATGGCTGCTAATCTCCGCTCTTTCCTCCCACCTTGGCCAAGTCCCAGCCATCTCCAGGCCCCGTTTCCACGTCCACTTTTCTCATTTCTCTTCCAAAGCGCCTGGAACCCGGCTTCCCACGCCACCATTCCACGGACGCCAGCCGTCTCTCACCGGCCAAAGCCAACAGCTGCCAAAGGGTCGCTCACTTTCTCCTCCTGGACGCTGGGTTGGGGCGATGGCACCACCCCTCCTTCCCGGTTTTCCTGCGGCCCATTCAGGCGCCGCCTCTTGGGATCCTTTGCAGGTTCTTCAGCTGGGCCGAGAAGGCTCACTTTTCACCTAGACTGGGACAAGCCTTTCCGATCCTTCTCCTTCCCGTCTTTGGTCCTCCCTGCTCTGGTCCGTGGCCCACGTCAACTCCAGAGCACGTCTGACTTCATCTGGGACAAAGAGAAAACCCTCGCTCCGACATTCAAAGCCCTTTCTGCCTTCTGCCATCCAGCTCCGGGACCTCGCTCCTCCTCACGCAGGACACGGAGCCTTTTCACTGACCATCTCCCCCTCTCCCAATGAGGAAGGCTCCTCCTCCTCCTCCTCCTCCTCCTCCTCTTCCTGTGGCTTCCCTGAAGGCCATGTGGTCCCCTCTGCAGCTGGCCCCGTGATGCGATCATCTGCCATTTACACTGCCTGCAGCTTGTTTGGACAAACAAACCCTCCAGCCCAGTCACACTAAGGGTATTCCGGGGGGAGCTTCCAATCTAAAGAGGGAGACACCGCACATTAGCACGTGCAAGTGTTTTGCCCCTTTTGTATCCCCAGCGCTTAGCAGAGTGTCAGCTCCTCCTAAGTGCTCTGTCAGGCCCGGCGGCTGTCTGACCGCCTGTTGGACAGAACCGACTCTGGGTCAGAACAGTTCCCCCCTCTCCTCGGCAGCAGCAAAGCCCCGCTCGCCACTGGATGCAGAGCATCTCGTGCAGGGCACACGCTCCGGCCCGCTAGGGTTCCGCCGCTTACACAATGCCGACACAAACCCCGAGCCAGAAGGGAGGCCATCCCGTGGGGAGAAGACGGCCCGTTTCTCTTTTCCGCACCCTGACTCCTCAGCAAAGTGCTCTCAGGATTTAATCACTGCTCTTTGTGCTCGGATTGAAGGGCGAGCAGAAAGCACAAGAGCAGCAACAGCTCCCTTTGCAGTTCAGATCTTGCTCCCGATGAAATAGATTTCGCCCTTCAAACCTCCATGGCCTCAAATGCGGTTTTGCCTCTTCCAAAGCTGCCCGTCTGTCACCTAAGGCAGGAGCCGGGCGCTGTTCTTGTGCGCCAAAGGGTTCTAGATACTTTCTCAAAAGCAGAGGAGGAAAAACCAGCAGAACAAAGGTTGCATCCCCATGACTGAACCCGGGGACGGGGCACAAGATGGCTGCCCCTGCCCCAGGAGAGCTGGCTGCTTCTTCAGTTGCTGGGCCCTGCTTGGACGGACTGCGGGTAACAAGCTAGCCTTTCCAGGGCACGGCAAATCCTGGTAAATGACCAGGCTCCCCTCACAAACCAGAGCTTTTCCACGGTTTTTTAAGGGAAAACAAGGCATCGATTGTGAAGTTTTTATAAGAACGGGGGAGCCCTTGGAGGGCCCGCAGGCAGTGGGTAATGGCCCAGGATGCACAGGACCGCGTGGCTTAGTCTTGCACACAGTAGGTGTTCAACAAGTCTTCAGCTGAATCAAGGTCAGGTCTTCCATTTTACTGAGGAGGAAGAGGAAGTCCAGAGAGGGGTAAGCGAGGCCCAGAACTGGACTTCTCCCCAAAGTTCTTTGGCTCTCAATGACACAGCACTCTTTCCACCAGAGGCAAGTCGTTGCCAGAGGCTCTGCTCCCCTGCTCATTCTGTCTCTCTTCCAGCCTCCCCCCTTCACTGGAGGCCACAGGGATCACTGTGGGGGAGGGTCTGTGCTGTTGAGCCCCTTTAGATCAGCAGGGCTCCTAAATCCCTCCCAACCCTAAAACCCTTTGAGTCTTCACATCTTGTCCAAGGGGCCCCTTGATGTTGCAGTGGACGGAGCACTGGCCCAGAAGGCTCAAAAACTCATCTTCAGAGTCCCAATCCGACCTCAGATACTTCCTAGCAGTGTGAGCTCGGGCAAGTCCCTTCACCCTGTTTGCCTCAGTTTCCTCATCTGTAAAATGAGCTGGAGAGGGGAATGGCAGAGCCTGCCAGTATCTTTGCCAGGAAGACCCCAAATGGAGTCCCAAAGAGCTGAACCACAACAAGTTTTATCCAAGGCTAAACTCCAGACTTCAGGTGAAATCGTTCTAAATCCTGCCTTGATGGAGCTTCCGTTAATGAGATCTCACTGACCAACTATAATCCAGCAAGTACCACCGACCATGCCCAGGGTGTGTGGCTGCCGTGGGTGATCCCCCGCCCCTGACCCGACTCCCACAAGGGGGAGCTGTGGTCTGTAAATATGGCGCATGTGGGGCCAAAGCCTGGCTACGCCACGCCGGTTACGGTTACACATCCCGTGAATTCTCCACAACTGTCCACGCAAACACACAAAGGCCTGGCCCAGAAACGGAGCCACTTTTGCTTCGACCGCTCGGCTTGAGCACCCCAGCGACGGGATCGTTGTAATTCTAACGACGTGCCAGCGCCCATTCTCAGGTGTGACTGCTGGGATCCATGGGAGCTCCGGAGAAATTTCAGCGCTTGTATGTTCTGGGCCCCCGCCGGAGGGGTCCCAATGGCTGCACGGCCCCCGCCCTCCTGTGATCATGTGGTTTCTTTGAGGTCTCATTTGACATCCTTAAATAGTTCCTCTTCGTGAGACTCCAAAGTCATTTCCACCCTAATCTTGGCTCACTTGGGTGCTCACCGCTCACCTGCCCCGGGGCTGCTGGGAAGAGACTTCCAGCCTTCCTTTCTTGACTTGCTGAGGAAGACTTCTATCAGTTCCTTCAGTTACCTTAGTGCTCCCTCTCATTGATCTTCCTTTCATCTCACTCACTCCATGCTCACTTTTCCTCTCGTCCTTTGAAATCGGCAGCAGCTCTATAATCTCCCGTCCGTCTCCTAGGCCTGTAACTCCCAGGAGCTCCTGCACAAAAGCCGGCCCTCACGTTTGCTGTTTAATTAGTCGCATCTTCAAACGCTCCATTGCCATTCACGCGATGAGGGCCACTTTCTCTGGTCATCTCCTCCAATTGAGGATGCCGCGTTTTATCAGGAAAACTCGGCTGCAGAGCGCTGGCGTTGGGCCCCTGGAGGTGGCGCGGGGCACGTCTGCCACTTCAGGAACGGAGATGTGGCCCAGGGAAGCTCATGACCATCTATGGGACCAGCCAAAGAGAGCCCGAGCTTCCTTCTTTTCCGTTCAATGTCTGTTAGTTCATCCCAATTCTCTCATTGCTCAGGTCTTATGTCCCTGCTGTCCCT
>JAJPUD010004303.1:92670-114155 GCA_023553655.1 Myrmecobius fasciatus
CCAGTCTCATCCTGCTGTCCCTGCCCAAGTCTGCGGGATCTGGGGCCCGGGGTCAGGAAGCCCCCATTCATGTCCTATCTCAGACACTCCCGGCCATGGGACTCTGGTCAAGTCCCGTGATCTCTCAGCCCCGGCGTCTTCCTCTACCAAAGGAGGAGACTCGCTCAGTGGCCTCCAAGGTCTTCCACTTCTAGAGCCATGAATTTCTGACTTCACCAGACTCTCAGACGCCATCCTGACCCGGAGCCGAGCCTGGCTCCATGGTGGGAGCTCCGATCACTGCTATCGCAGCAGCCCCAGCCTCTGTCTCCCAGCCTTTCTATACGTCGCCCACGTTCTCACTGCTAAGCTCGGGCAGGCCATCCAATTAAGTCTTATCCTCAGGGCAGCCAGGAGCTGGGAAGCAAACGGACCTTCAGGTCAGGAGACTGGATTAAGTTCTGGCTCAGCTGGGGGTGCCCGCTGAGGTCATGGGAGCCTGCGAGTCTCAGTTTCCTCCCCTGGGAAAGATGGATGAGAATCTTTGTGCCCCCTGCTGCCAGAGCCTCTGGTGTGGGGAGGGCTTTGGAGACCGGGGCCCGACAGGAACTCGGGCCCGCTCAGGCCTTATTAAGCGCCAGGGTCTCTGTGAGGTCTGGGGGACAAAAAGCAGAGGAAGCCGCCCAGACCTTTGAAGAGCTTCCTCTCTATGGGGAAAGACAACATGGACGCCCAGCAGTGTATACAAAGGTAGGATGGGAACGCTGGAGCCCAGGAGAGACTAGGAAGGGATTCTGGGAATTATCTCGAGATTCAAATTGGCTGAGCCAAGCCGGGGAGGTCCTGAGTGAGAGAACAGGAGGTCTGGGACAGAAACGCCTCCTGCGGGGTGAGAGGTCTGGATGGAGAGCTAGCCAAGAAGCCGGAGAAGGAGCGGGCAGAGAAGCGGGCAGAGGGCCTTCAAGGAGAGTTTTGAGCAGGAGGGAGCACTGGGCAAAGAGGAGGTCCTTGGTCCTTGACCCAGTGAGGGATGATGGCAAAAACTAAGGAGGGCTTTGCAAGGACACAAGCGGGGACTGTGTCCCAATTTATGCCTGAATTGGATCTCAGTGAGGAAGAGCTGCCCAAAGTCACCGGCCTCCCTCCCTCTTCCAGGGTCACTGGAGTGGCAATGGCCGGGGACGTGGTGGGCGGCCTTGTCTCTCAGATGCTTGACCCAACTCTGCCCTCCACAGTGGGCATTAGCCGCCTTCGTGACCACAGAAACGAACTGCTCTCAGCCACAGGAGAAGTCTTCATGTGCATGGGGTGGGCACCCCCCAGCTACTCACTGGGTTAGTTTGCCTGGGCCCGGCTCAGCCCTTCTGCCACCAAGGTCTTCCTGAGGGGGGGCCACTGCGCGAGCTACTTGAGGCCGTGACTGAGCGCCAGGAGACACCAAAGGTGGCTAAGGAGCCCTCCAAAAGGCGTGGCCCACAGCATGTGCGAGAGACTCACTCATGCATCACATTGGGGATTCCTCAATGCAGAAGTCCTAAGATCCTCCCCCAAAGTAACTCTCCCTATCTTGGCCCCTCAGACTGGAGGCCATGAGAGCAGGAGGTTAGACCAAAAGATAAAAAGTTTAATTATCAGGTGATGAGCAGGGAAGGGGCTGGGAAATGGGAGACTGAAAACTGCAGAGACGGGGCAAGAGTGGGGGAACACCCCCCCACCGCCGGGGGATCAAGGCTACAACAGGGTGGCAGGCAGTGGCCATTACGGCTCAAAGTGAGAATGCTAACTCGGCAGCATTTCTCCAGAGAAAATGGCACCAGGTTACCAAGCCAGCCCGTCCAAGGAGAAGGGGAAGGGGAAGGGGGAGGGGAGGCACCTACTATGTGCCTAAGCTGCTCCTGCAGCCCCAGAGTGAGCCGAAGAGCTCTGCCCTCCACAGCCCCAAGAGAAGAGCTGCTTCCATCCCAGCCTTGGCCTGGGGGGGACAGTCAGGCTCTGGGGGCCATGTGCAGTTATCTTTCATCTTGCCGCAGCCCAGGCTGGCTCCTGGAGAGCCGAGAGGGCCGGCCTGGCAGGAGTGGTGCAGGACTGCTGAGTAATGTAGAGATCAGGGCTATGGCTGGTGCTTCCTGCCCACGGGTGGTGTGGGAGCCACGTCAAGCACCCCTTTGCTCCTGGGGCTCCCTCCTAGGCAGGGTTTCCCCTCCCCACCCCTGGGGGAGACACGGAGGGCGCCTGGACGTCTATGTTTCTGTGCCTGGTTGTGAGCTGAACGAGGGCCAGAGCCCGTCCGCACTGATCTTGGTCCCTTTCTAGGCTTATCCCGGGGCATCAGGGTCTGTGGCTGCGGCCCGACTGGCGCTCGCTCCCTAGGAGTGGAGTCGCGGCCTGCCTGAGAGCAGGGCCGCTGGGCCGCTCGGCCCTGGGGGGTGCCCAGCACCCAGTCCCCCACAGGCCGTCCAGGCCGGGTCAGTGGCTGCTACGGCCGGGGAAGGCTCTGAGCCTTACTTGTGCTGACTTGTGTTTTCTCTTGAATCGGATGGCTCCCCTGGCGCCCCAGAAATCAATGAAGGCGAAGAAGTAATTGAAGAGCGGATCTAGAAAAGCTCTTGAGCATGTTAATTGGAAAAGGAGTCAGACTTTAAGACGCAAACAGAAAAACACAAAAAAAGCCTTTCCGAAGGAGAACTGAACGGGCCAAATGGGGGCGGGGCCGGAGGCAAAAGCGAGCGCGGGCTGGACAGTGGCCAGAGGGAGAGCACCAGGGTGCTCTGACCAGGGGAGGGGCTCCGGCAGCAAGGGGAGGGGGGCACCGAGCAAATTTAAATGACGAGAAAATCTTCCCACCAAGCAGAGCTTTTCCCTGAGCCGCAGGAAGCCTGCAGGGGGGGGGGGGGAGGGTTGTGTGCCAGGGGAGGAGTCCCTGGGGATGCAGAGAGCTGGAGGTTGCCCTCTTCCGCTTGGTCTGGCTGCCCCATCCTTGGACATGTCGTCAGACTAGGGAAAAAGCTTGTGTGGCCCCCTCCCCGTTGGCCCAACCTTCCCCTTCCCATTTCTGAGCTCGCGCACGGGACAGACTTACTTTAAATCGGCAGCTATCAAGTTAAAGCCGTTGTACAGGTGCGCTTCTGAGGAGATTTTCTTCAGGTAGGAGAAGCTGTCCACTTCCGTGGTCAGGAAGTGGGTGACGAGCTCACCTAGAGCAAAGGGGAGACCAGAATGAACCCCAGCACTCTCGAAGAGCCCCCGGCTCACCCCAGTCACCCAGAGGAAGCTGGTGCAGCCGGGACCCTAACAGAGCCGGCGAGACCCCAGAATGAGAGTCGGCAAGGCCCTGGGACGTTCCCTGCCGTCCACCCTGGAGGTTCCCAGGAACAGAACGGCCATTTCAGCCACGCTCTGACATCTGTCTCTTCTCTAATCTCACCATGACCCTGGGATGTTGGCAGGGGAGGATAATTATGCCCATTTTGTAGGTGAGGCGACGGGTCAGGAGGGTCACCCGCTGCCTGAGTGACAGACCCGGGCCTCCCAAGCCGGCCTTCAGCTCTTCCTAGAGCAGCCCCTCGGAACCACTTCAAACAGACTTTCTCGCCTCAGAAAAGGAAAAGGAAATCGCCCCGGACCGGAGCTTCCCTTCTCCCTCCCTCTTTGCCTTCTACCAGCACGGACGCTCCCAGCTGGGCTCTCGTGGAATCATCACTAAGAGTACGTGACTCCGATGTTTGTGAGGGTTCTCGCAGGGCGCCGAGGCCTTTGGGGAGGAGCCGGTGCAGACACCAGGACATAGTCAGGAGGAGTGGTCCGGGGGCCCTGCTGCTGCATGGGTATTCCAGATGGGGCAGGTGTGGACACCTGGCACTGGGGCAAGGTGGAGCGGACGTATCCCTGAAGGGTCAGGGCGGTGAGTTTTAGGAGAGTAATGGGTGGTCCCCCCAGGCTCAGTCTGCTCTTAGCCTCCTCCTCTTGGAGCATCACTCAGGGAATCCGCGAGCGAGGTCACCAACAGCCGGCCTCGGCGGCCCCCAAGCTGCCCTCCCGCACGTGGGTCTGTGCGGGATGGAGCTTCCCAACAGACGCATTGCAGCATCTTTCTGCCGAATTACAGGGAGGTGCATGGGACAGAGAACTGGAAAACCCGAATTCAAATCCAGCCTCAGCACTATTAGCTGGGTGAGCAGCTCCCTGCCTGCCTCAGTTTCCTCATCTTCAATAAAAGCAGGAGCTGGGGCTCAATGACGCCCAAGCTATCTTCCAGCTCTAGGTTTAGGATCGCTCACCGAGCTTCCTGGGTCCCCAACCCCAGAGCAGGCTGCTGCCAGTGCCACGTACAGAAAAGAGCTGGGTTTTTAAAAAGCAGCTGAAGCGACACAGGAGATGGTAGAAAAAGCACGGACTCGGGTTCGGAGAGAATGGTGGTTCATTGCTTCACTCTGACTTAGGCTGGATGTGGGCTGTGTGCCTCAGTTTCCCCAGCTGGACAGGAGGATCTAAGAGCACCTGGAGGAGGCACCTCACAGGGAACGATGAAAAGTGGGTCAGAAACCTAAAACCAGCCTCTCCGTGCCAGCTATTATTAGAAGGGGCCCCCCCCCCCCCGAGACAATGCACAGTGCCGCCCCGTGCCCTTTCCACATCGTACCTCTGCCTTTGGCATCTTTATCAAGCTTTGGTTGCATGTAGTTGGTCAGGGCTGCCAGCTTCCCTTTCTTACTGATTCCGAGCCACGACCCTCCTTCTTTACCTTCTTCCATATCGAGACCTGTGCCAAATGAGAAAAGGAGGGAAAAGCATCAGCTCTCCGGCCGCCGCCCAGAGGCTCCCCCGGCCTTGGACAGCCCGACCCAAGGAGTTGGTACTCTGCCCGCAACTGCGAGGCCGTCAGGCCGCTTCCGCCGGCCATAACTGTGCCTCTGCCCGGCTTGACAGCCTGCGCGTGAACGCCAGCCATGGGCACCGGCGAGAGCGGGCAGCCCCGCTGAACCAAACGGTTTCTTTTCTATTGCTGAAGTAATGGGATTGACCTTGATGGTCTTCAAGGTCCCTTTCATCTCCCTCTTCCGCCTCCTTCCCGAGGGGAGAACGCTAGGGGAGCCCCGCTGAAGCTGGTCACTCAGTCACTGGTACTGCCCAAGTTAGCAAACAACTAGAGGTTTCGTGTGATAAATGTGGTGAATAAAAATGGCTGACAAGTTTGAAAAATTGTTTTGTAAAAAGAACCAATCAGGAACCTCCCCCAGGACTATATATGGCTTTCATTTATGTTGAAGCTCCAAAGTATTGCTAGAGTCTTGTGTACACAGTGGGTGCTAACTACTTGTTGTATTTTGTTTCAAGACCACCAAAATGACACTAGTACATAAGGGTTAAGAGATAGCTTGAGGGGCAGCTGGGTGGTGCAGTGGATAGAGCTCCAGCCCTGAAGTCAGGAGGTCCCGAGTTCAAATCTAGTCTCAGACACTTAATACTTCCTGACTGTGTGACCCTGGGCAAATCACTTAACCCCATTGCCTCAGGGAAAAAAAAAAAAAAAGAAAGACCCAGCTTGTCCAACTGTGGCTGATGAGACCCAACTCAGCAGGCTCTCCTACACATTGGGCAAAGAGTCCTTGTGAACCCTCGCATGGAGATGGCTCGAAGTGTCTGCATGTCACATTTCCTTTGAGCTACTGCAATTCTGCTTTGTTCCACAGACTTAGTGCCATGCGGGCACTCTATGCTGGGTCCTGTGCCAGGGTCTCCCCAAACTTCCCAAGTTCTCTGAGAGAGCTTGACAGTGCCCTCGGATTGCTTCTTCGGCCCTCAATGTGGGGGCTCGCCTTGGGGAAGCTCTTTGTAAACAGCCTTTTAGGCAAACGTGCTTTGGGCATTCAAATCCCGTGACCAGCCATGGGAGCCGTGCCCTCTGCGGCAGAGTTGGAACCCTCGGCGGTTTGGTTCGAGAAAGGACCTCGGGGTCTGCTTCCTGCCCGGGGATCTTCAGGATCTTCCCAAGACAGTTCCGACGGAAGCGATTCCATTTCCTGGCCCCTGGCGCCGGAGGACTGTCCGGGGTTCAGAGGCACACACCGTGAGGTCGGCACAAGGGCTCTGGAGACCGTCACTTTGTAGGCACTTTAATGTACTCTCCTCTTCCCCACTTTCCTCTGGAGCCCCCAAACTCTGAGCCGGCTCTGGAAATTCTGAGGCCCCCTGGAGAGCGTACTGCCGAGGTGAGGGGACCGTGCTAAATAAGTGCTGAATGGATTAGGAACCGAAACGTCTGCTTCTCCGGCGCCCTGAAAGAACTGCGGTTCCACTGAACGCTCCAGCGGCAGCCTGCCCGGGCGGGGGTCGCTCTCCAGTGCTGGGCCCCTCCTTTCGGCTCCCGCAGATCTGGAGAGCTAGCGCCAGGGGTTCTCCCTGACTGGAAACCTCCCCAGATCTGCAAGGCAGGACGGAGTGCCAGAAGGAGACTAGAATGGATGGACAGCCTCCGATTAGACAGTGCTTAGGCTCCCAGAGCAGGCCCAGAACCTCCAAGGGTGAACTACAAACAGGCCGCATGCTGCCCATTCATTTCCTTACGAGCCTTCTCAGCTATTGCTGCAGAATAGCCGTGGGTGTCCACGGCAGGGAACCGGCCACCTCGTCCCTGTGGCACAAGGATCAGGAGCATCTGCGGGACCGCAGGACGGGCGAAGAGCTCTTCAGAGGCCTGCTGATGCTTTGCCACCTGAAGCAGCATTGCGAGGGCACCTTGGTAAAGATGGCTCAGTGTGAATCCCACCGGACCACCAACGGTGATATTCACGGTCTACCGTGTGGATCCCACTGAACCGCAAATGGCCACACACAAGGTCTACCACATGGATCCCACCAGACCACAAACAGCCACACGCAAGATCTATAATTATGGATCCCACCAGATCACAAATGGTCACATGCAAAGGTCTATAGTGTGGATCCCACTAGATCACAAACAGCCACACGCAAGATCTCCAGTGTGGATCCCACCGGACCACCAACGGTGATATTCAAGGTCAACAATGTGGATCCCACTGAACCGCAAATGGCCACACACAAGATCTACAATTGTGGATCCCACTAGATCACAAACAGCCACATGCAAGATCTCCAGTGTGGATCCCACCGGACCACAAACAGCGACACACGAGGTCTACGGCTCCATGGAGTGAGCTGATGATGCAGTGACCAGATCTCGTGCTGCCCTCAGGGACGATGCACCGGGATGAGGGAGTGCGTGGATGAAGTTCCAGGTGCTGAAGACAAGGGTCATCCTTCATTTGGGAGAGGACCCATGGCGTGCCAGGTGACGCCCTGACTTGGGCGTGAACTCAGGGATAGAGATTTACATTAAGTCTCTATTTGCCTTGTTATAACATTTACCTTCCGGAGGGACAGATTGGAGGATCACAGATTGAAAGCAGAAACGACCACAGAATTCTAGGACAAACTTCATTTTCCCTAAAGAAACTCAGGACTGTTTGTTTCATGACAGCACAAGCCATGAAGTGATGGAGATGGGATCTGAACCCAGGACCCCGGCTCCACATCGGACCATGTCACTCCTCTGCTCCAGGAGCTTCCATAGCTTCCTTTTGCCTCTTGGGTTAAAAAAAAAAATCTCGCCAGCATAGAGAGCCCTCTCCACCTGGCCTTCATCAACTTTTGGGCTTTTCACATCTTGCCCCCCCTCCCCAGGACGGCCCTCTGTTCTGTTTCCAACACCCAGAGTTCCACAGGCCCCCTTGGAATCTTTGGCCAAGCCCTTGCCTATTCCCGGACCGCCCTCCCTTCTTCCTCGGCCCCCAGGCCGTTTCTTCCACCCCCTCGGGGGCCAGTGCTCCAGCCCTCACCTGTGCTTCGATATCTCTGACCAGGCTGTGTTTCCCCCAGTAGAAGACAAGCCCCTTGGAGAGGAGGAAGGCCTTTTCCATGGCGGGCCTTGCCTTCCCAGTGCTTCCTGCTGTGGGGCAGATCCACAATCAGTTCTTATAGATTTGAAACAGGAAGCGCTCCCCTTCCAGCAAATACACCAAAGTCAGGGATGCCGCTTCCCTTGAGGCACTCTCTGATCTGAGAAAACACTAGTAAAGATGGTGGCCTTAGTGGGACGCGCTCCTGCACCACGGTCCTGGGCGGCGTACAAAGGCCGGGGGACTCCACATAACCTTGGCTACATTGGGGGGCTTCTCAAGACAGGGTCTGTTTTAAGAGAGCCAGTGGGGAAAGCTCCCCGGTGTTCATGTGAGAGGAGGCTATTTTCATTCTCCTGCTCACAGTCCTTGTCTCGAATCCATCACAGACGTCGATAACGGGCTAGAAGCCTTTTCTCCACAACAGAGGACCGCGTTCTTGCCTCGACCTTGCATCCGTCAGGCCGCCAGAGGAAGGGCCGAAAGGGGACGGCCACCACCGAACAGCGTGTGATCCCGGCCGGTCTGGTGACGGTAACGAAGAACAAAGATGGAAGGTCTCGGGACGATCCTGTGGCAAAAGCCAACCGGTCACCTGCACGCGTCTGTGGGTCACTTCCCAAAGGGGAAGAAGATTCCATTTTACCCCAGTCACATTGAATGAGAAAAGGCTGAATTCATGAGCCAGAAAAGCTCCTGTTCCTCTCTCCAGCTTCAAATAGGGAAAGAAAAGGATCTGAGCCCCCTGTCTCTCACCCATAACATCAAAGATCGATTTTAATGTTCTGCCACCTTGCTATGGGCGACCGGCTGCTTGAAATTCAGATTTGTCTCATCAAAGGGCCACTTGAGTCGCAGCTTCAGAAGAGGAAGAGGCTGTTTGCCCGGCATCTGGCAGGGATTCAGAGACAGTCAGGACCTCAGAAAGGAAGGGAGTTGGGGGGTGTTGTGGCAGGGGGAGCAGCTTCTCTGCACCAGGTTTCTCGCCAAGGGGAAGAACAGAGAGCAGGAACAAAAATCACTGCAGTCAGAATCTTCGATTCCAACGGCTCTAACTTTTTTTTTTTATTAAAGCTTTTTATTTGTAAAACATATGCAAGGGTAATTTTTCTTTTTTTTGTTAATTTTTAATGAAAGCTTTTTATTTGCAAAACATCTGCATGGGTAATTTTTCAACAATGACCCTTGCAGAACCTTGTGTTCCAAATTTTCCCCTCCTTCCCCCCTCACCCTCTCCCCTAGATGGCAGCAAGTCCAATATATGTTAAAATATATGTTAAACCCAATATAAGCATATATATATTTATACAGTTATCTTGCTGCATGAGAAAAATCGGATCTAGAAAGAAAAAAAAGCCTGAGAAGGAAAATAAAATGCAAGCAAACACCAGCAGAAAGCGTGAAAATGCTGTGTTGTGGTCTACACTCAGTTCCCACAGGCCTCTCTCTGGATGTATATGACTCTCTTCATCACTGAACAATAGGAACTGGTTTGAATCACATCATTGTTGAAGAGAACCATGTCCATCAAAATTGATCATCATATAGTATTGTTGTTGCTGTGTATGATGATCTCCTGGTTCTGCTCACTTCCCTCAGCATCAGTTCATGCAAGTCTCTCCAGGCCTCTCTGAATTCATCCTGCTGGTCGTTTCTTACAGAACAATAATATTCCATAACATTCATATACCAGAATTTCTTCAGCCACTCTCCAATTGATGGGCATCCCTTCAGTTTCCAGTTTCTAGCCACTACAAAAAGGGCTGCCAACAAACATTCTTGCACATGTGGGGCCCTTTCTTTCCTTTATGATTTCTTTGGGATATAAGCCCAATAGAAACACTGCTGGGTCAAAGGGTATGCACAGTTTGATAACTCTTTGAGCAGAGTTCCAAATTGCTCTCCAGAATGGCTGGATCCGTTCACAGCTCCACCAACAATGTATCAGTGTCCCAGCCTTCCCATATCCCCTCCAGCATTCGTCATTATCTTTTCCTGTCATTTTAGCCAATCTGACAGGTGTGTAGTGGTTATCTCAGAGTTGTCTTCATTTGCATTTCTCTGATCAATAGTGATTTGGAGCACCTTTTCATATGACCAGAAATAGTTTTAATTTCATCCTCTGAAAATTGTCTGTTTATATCCTTTGACCATTTATTGATTGGAGAGTGGCTTGAATTCTTATAACTATGACAGCTCTAACTTCTTAAGACAGCCTTTTCTTCACTGGAGAAAGGGTGCTGGGCAAGACTTAAGCTTCCGGCTAAAGCAGCACCCCAAGCCCCCGGCTTCAGCACACTGGGATCAAGCTCCCATGCACACCAGTCTTCTGGGCCTGACAGTGCTATAAAACAGAGCTGATGGGAAGGGCAGCTTCTTTTTCATGAATTAACCCTCAAAAATTAATCAACATGCTCTGGACAAGTCCAGGTTGTACCACAGACTTCCTGTCCACATTCTTCTTTAAATTATAGGCCTATTTACATTTAGTGACAGCAATGTAGAGCAGTGGACAGAGGGTTGAGGCAAGAATTGGGAAGACTTGAGAGTTCAAATCTGGCCTCAGACACTGACTAGCTATATGACCCTGGGCTAGTCACCTAATCCTGTTTGCCTCAGTTTCCTCCTATGTAAAATGAGCCGGAAAAAGAAATGGCAAACTACTCCAGTGTCTTTGCCAAGAAAACACAAAGGGGTTACAAAGAGTCAGACATGACTGAAAACAACTGAACAGCTATTTTTATTTTCAATCTGTACCACCACTAAGCTTGCTATTTGCTATATAAACCAGTACTTTCTTTTACTTACCACAAAATTACCTTCCACTTTGCCAAGAGGATTCAAATTTCAGGGGAGAGTTGGGCTACATGATCTCAATGTTCCTTTCCAAATCCAAGTGGACTTTGTGAAATGAGAAGATGGATATAAAAGCACTTTGGAAACTGCAAACACGATACTAAGGGAGCCATTATCGTCTTCCCAATTTCCTTTACTCAACGTCTCTTCCTTAACCCAGGTGACCACAGGTTCTTAATTGGTTCCAGTGAACTGTGGCCAGTCCCACCAAGCTGGAAAGCAGCAAGAGATGGATCCTGAGAGGAGCTGACTGCCCACAGAACAGGCATAAACACAAGTCTAGCGTATGTATCAAAGGGCATCTGCCTCCCCCTGAGGGTGGAGAAAGTTGTCCTTCGTTCTTGAAGAGGGCCAAAGTGACATCCCTATATTAGAGTGGAGTTATAGTAGCTGGTCAATACGAGCTCAGAATGCTGTGTCACAGGACTGGCACATGCAATCCTTCTGAACATTTGGGGTGACTTCTGAGCTAATTCACTTCTGTTTTGCTCACAGAACACAGCACCTTCTCTGATGAGGGCACGCCATGCTGAGTGGTCCCATGCCACGGTCTCCCATGTCATGCAATTAGTTCTAAAGTTCTTCAGAGACCTTGAGGGTGTTCTCGTATTGCTTTTTCTGACCACCTTGTGAGTGCTGGCCCCATGTGAATTCTCCATAAAATAATCTTTTTGGCAAACGTGCAATTGAACAACGTGGTCGGCCCAATGGAGTTGCGCTCTCTGCAGTACAGTTGGAACGCTTGGCAGTTTAGTTTCAGAAAGGATCTCAGTGTCTGGGACCTCATCCTGCCAGGAGATCTTCGGGACCTTCCTAAGACAATTCAAATGGAAGCGATTCAGTTTCCTGGCCTGGCGCTGGCACATTATCCAGGTTTCACAGACACACAACCATGAGATCGGGATGACGGCTCTGGAGACCTTCAGTATGGGACTCAGTCTGATATCTCTCCTCTCCCACAAACATCAGCTTACAAATAGGGGTGATGCTGGGGGTGCAGATAGTGACTCATCTCTGCAGCCAGAAGGTGTGGGACCCACACCAAGGGGACGGGGCTCATTTTGGAACATTCCCATTAGCACCTGGGCCATGAAAGAACATGTATGTGTCCCAAAAGAAGGGAATGGGGGAGAGGGGAGAGGTTACTGGATGACCTAGAGAAATGCCAGCCTAAGCTGATAAGAACAGCTTCTCCTGGCACAGGTTGGCCAGCTAGCCATGACTGGCCACAACCCCGCCACTCCTAAACAATGGCTCGCTAATCCCTCAAAGCCTAATGATGCGGGCACTAGTTCTATTTTAAACCTTGTTCAGATGGAGTTTGTTGTATTTAGATACAGCAAATAGGTTCTCACAGTAGTTACAACCGCCACAAACGTGGAAGAGGGAGAACCCAGTTTAAAATCATTGTCTTTTCAATGCAGGCTTTGGGATGGAGATTTCCTTCCACCCCTCATTTACTTTAAATGTTCATGCACATTCAAAAGCATTTATTGAGCACATGTTGTATGCAAGGTCCTGGGCATAAACAGGTTTCTGCCCTCAAAGAGCTTACCATCTGGTGGGAGGGGAGATAAACCATGTACTTGAATGAAATAAAAAAAGACTATGAGATGGAGTGGATCAGAACCTAGGCCTAAGTTATGCTCTCCGAGGACTCTAGGGAGGAAAAGTCGAACCCTAAGCCTGAGCCTCAGGAAGTCACGTGACCCGCAGGAAGCAGACCACATCGCTGACCACTGGTCAATAACTACTTCCTTTCCAGTTCATTCAATGAATCTAAAACAGGAAGTGGGGAATGTACTTCCAGCTTAGTGCTTTATAGATACCCTTCTGCCTTCAACACGCGCCCACTCTATTCTGAACTGCTCACATAGTATGTTGGCCCTCTTTTTACAAGAACTGAATTAAAACTTTCTGTTGTACCTAGAGACGCCTCCGAGTAGTCAAACTGGGTAAGAGGGGTTTAATATAACTCCAACCCACACGTGCCCAAATAAAGATGATACAATGGGAAATGAAACAAGTACAGGTGCTTTTAAAGGCAGGCACAAGGCGAGTGCCCTTGAAGTACAAGGAAGGGAGAACTCCTTCTGGCTGGCAGAATAAGGAAAGGGACCACATGAGTGTTCAAGGAAGGGCAGGATTTTGCCAGCCAAAGAGTAGAGGCAGGAACAATGAAAGCAGTCACAAAGTGAAATGGACTGCCTAGAGGGGGCCCGGAAGATCAAATAGAGGCTGGCACATGCACTGGCAAACATTTAACAACCAGCTGTTCCACATTTTCCAGTTGAATTTGCATTATTGCCATTTTCTCCATCACTTTCTTAAGCCTAGACAATTAAGGAAACAATAAATCAAGTCCTGATTTGTTGTGTTTACCAAAAATTTTAAGTAGTTTTATTATTATTATTTTTATTTTCAAAACATATGCACGGATAATTTTTCAACATTAACCTTTGCAGGTTCCAAATTTTCCCCTCCTTCCCCCCACCCCTTCCCCAGGTGGCAAGCAATCCAATATATGCTATACATGTTAAAATATATATTAAATCCAATATGTGCCTTTACCAATTTCTAAGCCATAAATGTTCATGTTGGAAATTAACCAAGGGGCTCCAAGCTGCCGCCAGCACATCCTTAAGAAGGAGAAGGACACTTATCTGGGACGGAGACCAGACAGTCTGAGCTCCCGCTTAACTCTAAGCATTTATGATTATGAGTAGAAGGCAAACTTATGAGGAGAGGCACAAAGCTACCTTTGCAAGAGTATTATGGGATCAGGGAAGAGTCCGCGGTCCAATACTGCCCAGTGTTCCTAAAGTAGGAATCAATGGAGAAAAATAATGGGTTGTGGGTAGGTGTGTAGATGTGGATGGCAGACAAAGAGTGAGAATTCCAGAAAGTGGGAGCCAGAGGGGACCACTATGCCATGATATCCACCCCATGGTCATCGAGGCCTTGGGGAGAAAGGTGGAGGAAACCAGAAAGAGGATGGACTGGCCAGCAGCGAGAGCCCCAAACCGCATGTTGGGAGGTAGGTGATTTAAGAACATTCTGGGTCACAGCCCGACCCAGGGGAGATTATCATGGGGACAGGCCCCTTTCCTTGCTGTCCTGGCACAGTCAAGCTGAATCACACTTTTTAAGAACTTACCGCTAAGGATCTCATTGTTGCTGCCCCAAAAATCAGCCAGTTTGGATGGTCGATGGTAGAATTCATCTCTGTTCGCTGCTAGGATGAGTCTGGGGGGAAAAAACACAGAAAGAAACCTCTGATTTGATCATTTAAATCCCAACCTTTGTGCTTCTTAAATTGGCAATTTTATTGGGAAGTGGCTGCTTCTGGGAATATATGCCTTTATTGGATCAAAAGACAAGGAAAGCAGCTTGTTCAACTCCCTCATTTTATGGGGGAAGGGAAAGGAAGTCTGGGTCAGGAATTGTCCTTCATAACACCCTTGAGAGGCAGGGAGCTAGTATGATGCCCATTTTAAGCTGAGGAAACTGAGGCAGGCAGGAATGAAGGGCTTGCCCAGGAGTCTCATGGCTAACATGTATGCCTGAGGCTGGACTAGAATCCAGTTCTTCTGGTTCCAGGTGCAGCACTGCTTACTATGGCACCACCTAGTGGCTACAACTGGAAAACACCAGAGATGATCATCAAACCCAGGCCCTCCAAGCCCAGCACTGTTCACTATGGAGCCACCTAGTGGCCACAACTGGGAAATACCAGAGGTGACCCTCAAACCCAGGCCTTCCTGACTTCAGGCCCAGCCTCTACCCATCATGCCACATGAACTCTCTTTCAAAGTGGACACAGTCTCAAATGTTTTTCCGCCATTGCTTTCAGCCCTTCCCACGCCAGACTACTGGAGCACATCTGGAAGTCGGAGATATGGAAGTCCCCATGGACATAGGGAGAAAACAGCCACCAGTGACGTGAGCAGGGGAACAAAGCATGGCAGGAAACCTGGGAAGCAGCATAGTTCCGGGGTCCCAGGAGCTGTAGGGGCCATCGGGAGGAGCGCCCACCAATGGAAGAGGCAAACATTCCCAAGTGATGTTCTATGGCTGACAGCAATTGCTGATTTCCAGGGGCAGAAAACAGGAGATCCCACCATGCTTATCTTTGCTGATTATTCAAAACCATTTGATTTGGTAGAAACAACCGCCACCTTCAAGCTCTCCTCCAAGAAAGCATTTCCCATTTAGAGATTACTTTTTTTGGATTCATTGAAAGAGGCAACAAAGAGCTCTCTTTGACCCTAAGTGTGACGATAAAATTAGGCATAAAGCAGGCAGACGAGAGCACCAGAGGCGTTTGCTGCTGTTTCAGAAGCTTGGCACTAAGAACAAATAGCGGAGGGATTCACTCCAGTGGAAGTCCTCCAGATGTTCCTGTTTTCAGATGACACCACACTATCTACCCTCAGAATACTGCAAACCCTCTGAAACAAACCTTCAAAAAAGTTCAATTGCCTATCCCAAAGGATGCCCAGGACCTTAAAATGCAGATGGCCAGACAAGGCAGAAAGCTGCCCCATGCTGGATTGGTCTAGAGACGGACAAGAACTCCATCTACAAGGGAGCACAAAGTGGGGGCCAGGCTGGATGGCATTTGGAAAGGCGATTAGAGCTTGCAGTGCCCCACAAAGGCCCAGCTTCTTGACATCAATATTCTTCTAATGATGTCGGCTGGCTGCAAGTTACAGAGTACTATGACCTATAGAGAATTCAGGGAGCGGATCCTCCAAAGTGCTGCAGAGAGGGGCATGATGGGAAAAGATGGGGGCCAGTAAGGGAATGAGAAGGAGCCAGAACCCCATGAGGTCAGTTTTCTGCAGAAGATTTTCAGGAGGGCATGGACAAGAGATGATTCTGAGAGTCCCTGGGTTTAAGAATTTCAGTTGAAAGAAAATAGAATAGCTTCTCATTTACCTTGTGGATAGTCCAACAGGTCAGGCCATTACCCCGGTGATCATTCAGGGGCAGCTAAAGTCCTGACAACAGGTTACAAATCTGTGGATCTTTAATCAGTCAGCTTAATTTATTTATTTAGGCACCTACTAAGTGCTAGGCAATGGGGGAACAAAGACAAAATGAGACTGCCCCTGATCTCAGGGAACCTCTGTTTTATCGGTGGTCTACCACCTATTCACAGAAAAATCAATGGAGGATAGACACAAAATATACATGGAGACTGGGGAAGAGGGCACTAAAAGCGGAGGAAACAGGAAAGGCTTCTTGAAGGAGGGGGCACTTGAAGGGAGCTGGAGGATCTAAGAGAAGACCGGAGGAAGAAGAGCATTCTGGGCACGAGACAAGGCAGTGCCAAGCCAAGGTGAAATCTAAAATGTCTACACAGCAGGAAACAGAGTGAGCTCTTTGGAGGGCAGAGGGCATGATGAGAAATGGTGTCATCAATCAGTCAGCTTTAAATGCCAGATGGAGGACTTTTCATTTGATTGTAAAAGCAATGGGAAGTCACCATGCTTCTTGGTCAGAGAAGTGGCACCTGATTTATAGGAAAATCAATGTGGAGGATGGACCAAGAGGAAGTCCCTGGCAGGTGAGAAATGAGGAGGGCCCAACAATGTTGGCAGGGGGGCCAGTGGAGAGGAGAATTTTAAATTCAGTTCAGTCTAAAATTTCTTTTTCAAATGCTTAAAATGTTCTAACCGATTCAGTAATTCCTCCACCAACTTGTGCTTCCTGCTTTGTGTGTGATTTAATGAAAAGAAATGTGGAAAAACTGACACGACTTGAAATAATCTGATTTAGGACAGAAAGGGAGCCATGCCATTTGGATTGCCAGAGTTTGCCTTACTGGCTTTTGAGCAGGAAGCACCGAGGGCTTCATGGAGCTTTAAAGGAAGTGATCGTGATGATGACTGAAAGCCCTGGTGCCGGTTTGCCAGGAGATTTGGGGGTGGTTTGGTCAGTGCAGAGCCAAGACTATAGTGTCTGTTCAGTAGTCGGGATGATGCTTACGAATTTTAATAGGGGGCAGCTAGGTGGCGCTATAGTGGATACAGCACCAACCCTGAAGTCAGGAGGACCTGAATTCAAATCAGGTCTCAGACACTTAACATTCCCTACCTTTGTGACCCTGGGCAAGTCACTTAACCCCAATTGCCTCAGGGAAAAAAAAGAATTTTAATAGTACTATCATATCCCAATACAATAAGCCTTCTCTTTATTTATGCTTGTGATAACTTTGTGCTTACCATTTATCTTATGAGTAAGCAGTTCCATGTCTGATTTATGTTTCAGGTGAATAAATGGATTTTGAAGACCATTCTACCCCTCTTGCTTGGAGGAGACCCTAGCTAGGAGCCAAATCTGATTTTTAAATCACTTCCCCCCAGGGGCTGCACGGACTTGAGTGTAAGGAGAGAGTAAGGAGCCCAAACTGATCAGGCTTCCCCCCACAACTGACAACTGACCTCAATCCTCAGCTGAGAAGGCAGAAAGGGGCATACTGGGCGATGATAAGGGGGAAAAGGCAATTAAAAAGAAAGGTGAGAATTGATGAAATGAAGTCACGTCACAATAAATTCAGTGTCTGGGTAAAGTGGGTTGGGTATTGCTGAATAATTCAGGAACATTCATTGCTGAGTTATTTTTGAGATAGTTGCAGAGGAGTCCAAAGCTAGAAATCATGACCTGGATAAATGGTTTCTGGTTAACCAGTGGTTTTGTTAAAGAAGTAATTCAGAGATCAGTGAATTAAACACAAGGCAAGTCGCTTCTCTCCAAATGCAGGCTCTTGTTTTGTTCCATTTCAGCAAAAGTACCTCTGCAAACCACAAAATGCAACAATTAAGACTGGGAAAATGCCCAAGAAAGATCTGTGGACACTCGGCGCCCACCCAGAAATTAAGTGATCGAGATTTTTGGTTGCTGCAATTAATTTTAATTATTTAAATAATGAGTTCACCAGAAAGTCATTCCCTGGAAACACAGGAGCCAGTCCCCAAGGGCCCAAGGTGACCTTGGGGTGAGGTGGTGGGGCTGACTCAGCATGGCCTCAACAGCCCTGAGCAACAAGCGATTCCTGCTGAGATCTGCAGGAGCGAGAGCATCACCTGGATCGGCAGGGACAAACGAGAGAGTTAAACAGATGGATGCATGGGTGGACGGAACGTGGGAAGTACCTACTGTGTGCTAGATATCCAGCTAGCACTGTGGCACAAATAAAAGCAAGCACGATAGGCTCTTCCCTCAAGAAGCTTACAATCAAACGGGAGGGAAGAAAACATGCAAAACGGAGCCTTAGGAGGGGATAGTGTGGAGATGGGCTGGGGTTCTGGCCTGCCTTGCAATGGGCAGAGCTGTCCATGATGTGCTATGCAGGACTTCAGAAGGCTAGTGTGGCTCCAGGAGCAGAACCCATTGTTCAGATGGGGACTGCAAGGAGGGGATGGCTAGGGCAGAGACTGAAACAGGAAGACACCAACAGAGTTTACATCATTGATCTAAACTTGGGAGGGGTCACAAAGGTCACTTTTGTGTTATTACTCTTGTTATTTTTACATCTGGGGCATTAAGTAGTGGGCTGGGGATAAGGCTGGGCCAGGAGTTGGGAGAAATTGTCCTTGAGGATCCCACTTGACCTCTGCTTGACTCAGTTTCCTTATTTGTAAAGTGGAAATAAGAACAGTACCTGCCTCAGGGATCTTTGTGTATAGTGTAATCCAGCGCACTTCACAGAGTAAGTACTTTATGGATGTTAGCTTTGATTTCACTTAACTGCTACTTGCATCAGTTTCCTCATCTATTAAATGGGGATAATAACGGCCCCTCCCAAGGTAGTTGTGAAGATAAGGACATAATATTGGTAAAGGGCTCTGTGAATCTTAAAGAGTTATGCAGAAGATCGCAGATTAAAGGAAGCTATTTCGTTGAACTCTCGCCAAACTCTCATTCAACCTTAAAATAAACCTCAAATCAAATTTTGGAGAGGCAGAGTCAACAAAAGATGAGGAGGAAACATTTTTTGGCCTAAGAAAACTTAGGAGGCCTCAGTTCTAAAATATGTAGAGAACTGACTCAAATTTGTAACAATACATTATCAATCGATAAATGATCAAAGGATATGAACATCCTTTTCAGATGAAGAAATAAAAACCATTTTAGTTATGTGAAAAGGTGCTCTGAATTACTATTAGAGAAATTAAGACAACTCTGAGGTACCACAATATCTCTCTCAGACTGGCTAAGATGAGAGGAAAAGATAATGATAAATGGTGGAGGGGATGTGGGAAAACTGGGACACTAATACATCGTTGGTGGAGTTGTGAAATGATCTAACCATTCTGGAGAGCAATTTGGAACTAAACCCAAAGGGCTATCAAACTGTGCATACCCTTTGACCCAGCAGTGTTTCTATTGAGCTTATATCCCAAAGAAATCTTAGAGGAGGGAAAGGGACCTACATGTACAAAAATGTTTGTGGCAGCCCTTTTGGTGGTGGCTAGAAACTGGAAACTGAGTGGATGTCCATCGATTGGAGAACGGCTGAATAAATTATGGTATATGAATGTCATGGAATATTATTGTTCTGTAAGAAACGACCAGCAGGATGATTTCAGAGAGGCCTGGAGAGATTTACATGAACTGATGTTGAGTGAAGTGAGCAGAACCAGGAGAATATTATACACAAGACATAAGCAAGATTATGAGATGATCAACTGTGATAGACGTGACTCTTCAACAATGAGACAGATGATTCAGGCCAATTCCAATAGACTTGGGAGGGAGAAAGCAATCTTTATCCAGAGAGAGAACACAGCATTTTAACCTTTGTGTGTGTGTGTGTGTGTGTGTGTGTGTGTTGTTTGTTTGTTTGCTTTTTTTTCTTTCCTATTTTTTTTCTTTTTGATCTGATTTTTCTTATGCAGGATGATAAATGTAGACGTATGTATAAAATTGCACATGTTTAACATATACTGGATTACTTGCTGTCTAGGGGAGGAAAGGGGAGAAAGAAGGAAAAAAAGGGGGAAAAGGGTGAATGTTGAAAACTATCTTTGCATGTATTTTGAAAATAAAAAGCTATTATTAAAATTAAAAATAAAAACTTAGGAGGTCAACTGGAAGGATCTATAATATTTAGATGAGCACTGCCCTGGAGTGCACAGGGAGAGAGCACCAGCAGTGGCTGTGACAGTGCAAGCAACAGCAGCAGCAATTTCAGGAGCTCTCAGTTCAGGGGGTTGGACAATTGGTCAGAAAGAGATTACAGAAGCTCCTTTACTGGCACTGACTGGCAACTCTGTTACCTATATGCAGTTCTGGGTTGTAGCTCCAGGGTAAAGAATAATACTTGTGGTCCATCCAAAGGAACAGGGGCTCTTCCTGGGTAAGGGCCAGAGTACAGGTCAGGAAAGCAGTGAATATTCATTTCTCAGGATCACACCATTTTAGAAATTCCAGAAACGTGCAAATCCTCCAGAATTAATTCTGAAAATAGCAGCATGAAAAAGCCTAAAGCTTGGGACAGTTTCTCCCCAAAGTCCAACTTTAACATTAAATTCAAAGTCAAGAAATAGGCTGAAAAAATGAGCAACCAACAACAACAAAAAGAATTTGACCATAAAAAGCTACTACAGGGCAGGGAAGACTAAGGCATAAATTTTTTAATGTGAAAACAAGTGCAAGCATATCCTCAAAAAAAATTCTAATTGGACCCAACCACAGCAAGAATACTCAGAACTTAAGAGATGGATGAGAGAGGAAAAATTGGGAAAAGAAATACAAATGATGCAAGAAAATTATGAAAAGAGAATGAACAGCTTGAGAAAAAACCCACAAAATATGGAAAAGCCTAAATCACTATTAATTAGGGAAATGCAAATTAAAACAGCTCTGAAATACCACCTTACACTGATCAGAAACAACAAATACTGGAAGGGATGAGGGAAAATAGGAACACTAATGAATTGTTGGTAGAGAGTAGTAAACTGGTCCAACCATTCTATAGAACAATCTGGAACTATGCTTGTACTCGAAAAAGGTCAAAGAACAAAGAAAAGGACCCAGATGTAATATATATATATATATATATATATATATTAGCTCTTTTGTGGGGACAAAAGGTTGGAAATCAAGGGGACATTCATCAATTAAGGAATGCCTGAAGAAGTTGTGGTGTAGGGTTGTGATGGAATACTTATTGTACTATAAGAAATGATTAGGCCGGAGGGTGGGGGGAAGCTGATTTCAGAAAAAAAACATGACAAGACTTATATGAACTGATGTCAAATGAAGTGAGACCAACTGAGAGGAGATCATTGTGCACGATAACAGCGATGTTCAATTGCGAAAGACTTGGTTATTCAGCTCAAGACAATGATCCAATATATTCCAAAGGACACATGCTGAAAAAATGCTATTCACCTCTGGAGAGAGAAAACTGATGAACTCTGAATGTGAACTGAATTATAGTTTTCTCACTTTATTTTTCTTGCTTAAAAAAATTATGGCTAATACAGAAATATTTTTTGCATGATTTCACATGTATAATTGATATCCTATTGCTCGCCTTCTCAATGAGTGAGGAGGGGAAAGTACATGGAACTCAAAATTTTAAAAGAATGCTAAAAATAAATAAGTAATAAATTAGAAAAATAAAGAACAATGTTGCTAGGGAGTCTCTCTCTCTCTCTCTCTCTCTCTCTCTCACACACACACACACACACACACACACACACACACACACACACACAC
>JAJPUD010004303.1:114165-149713 GCA_023553655.1 Myrmecobius fasciatus
ACACACACACACACACACACACACACACACACACACACACACACACAGCTATATAAATGCTAGCTATTATACAAAAAGAAATTGAGACCCAGGGAAGCAGGTTATTTGCCCAAGGTCATTGAGGTAATAAAAGTGGGATTTCAACTCAGTTTTAATGACTCAAGAGCCAGTACTCCTGCCACCACACCTGGGACAAGCAGACACAACAATTTTCCTAGCTGCCTTCTTGAAAGTCAAGGAATTGCTGAAGCAACACAGAGATCCACAAGGGAGGAAAGTTCTCCTTGGGAAGCTGAGCCAACGTGAGTTTGACCTTCTTGACTCCTGAGGCATTCTGGAGGCTGACTCCCAATGCAGACAATCCAAATCTAAAGGCACAAAAAATTGGCCCAGATAATCTCCCAGCATTTAACAGCACCCCTTCTTCCACCTTAAATATTCTGATTAATCACACACACACACCACACACACACACATCATGCTAACATATTGGTGCAGCATAACACAAGTGAAAAGGAGGGAGGAAGAACAGGGACCAGAGTGTTAAACTTGGAATCAGAAAGACTCTGACACTTTTGCTAATTGTGCAATAAGTATCACTAAGCAAGTCATTTCAGGATTCCAAGTCTCAGTTCCCTCTTCCATAAAATGGGGTTTCCCATATCAGTAGCTGGATGCCAGTAGGTGGCGCTGCAGTGGATAGAACACTGAGCCTGGAATCAGGAAGACCTGAGTCCATATGTGACATCTGACACTTACTAGCTTTGTGACCCTGGCCAAGTCATTTCACCTGGCTTGCCTCTGTTTCCTCAACTGTAATATGAGCTGGAGAAGGACATGAAAGAAAACCTCAAATGGGGTCATGGAGAGTCAGACACAATTACAAAATGACTGAACAACAAAAATATCAGCAGTATCAGCTTCCCAACCATAGAGTACAAGAGAATGGGCCAAAAGCCTAGATGGGAAGGGCTCTGCAGACTTCCAAGCATTTGACGATGTCAGGTCCGAATGTTGTTATTTCAAAGCCCAGCTCCTGGGTAAGCTGTTCAACCTGCTCCTGTTAACAAAAGCAAGTCATTCGGTGAGACGTAATGGCTCCGACGCGCACCTCTGCTGGGCTGAACAAATCAAATTTTATTTTGTCTCTAACAGCATTTCATAGCGATAATTGGTCTTTGTACTGACTTCTAATTTAGCCTTGTTATCCCAACATTTAACAAACTATGTTTTTCTTGTAGCCTACGGTATAAGTGTCACCAAAATTTAAACCGGCCTTTTTTCTCTCCAACCAGTCTGGGGTGTTCCTACCCATCTTATTAACACTAATTTCTGCTGTAGGCGGGTGTGTGTGTGTATGCACGCTGAGGACTCTTCTCAAAATAATGCTTTTAAATACATAAAATATGTAAAATTGCAAAAGAAACTAATTCTATTGGAATAAAAATGGAATTTTTTCCCCCATCCAAGTTCATGATCCTAGGTGAAGAATTCCTGCTCCAGAAGCCTTAAATGGTGGGAAAACCACTAGAATTGGAGTCTCGGAATCAGAGATCTTCTGAGATGAGATCCAATTGTGACGAATTAAAAACAAACACTCACGAGCTATAGATATTGTGTTGGATGCGAGGGATCCAAAGCCCCAAATCAAAATAGTCCCTGTTCTCAAAGAGCTTGCGTTCTACTGGGGGAGGAGAGAGATACATGTACATTGATCAGTAAATTAAAAGCTATATACAAAGGAAACAGACAGTACTTTTTTTGGAGGGGGTGAGGATAGAAGAACCTCTAGAGCTGAAAGACTTCATGTAGAAAGTGTTGAGGAGGGAGCTGAGATTTCAAGTGGCACAAGGAAAGAGGGAGAACACCTCCTGTTGGGGGGCCAACTGGTCAGTGCAAAAACAAGGAGGTGGCAGAAGAAATACTGTGTCTGAACGACAGCCAGGAGGCTAATTTGACAGGAATATAAAATGTCAGGAGCCAATAGGAGATCAGTCTGGAAAGCTAGACGGAAGCACCACCACGGAGGGCTTTTAACATGCCAAATGGAGACTGGCTTAAAAGAGTTAATCTTCTATAAGGCTTCATTATGAGAGACAAAGTACTCAGGATGAGGGAGATGGTAAATCCTTAGCAGGGAAGATAAGGCACATTCGCAGATAACACTAAGAAAAAAAGGAATATGAGAAGCACCTACATCGCCAGCACTTGGATGATGATAAATATCCCAAATCACTCAGGGAAGAAGCTGAGAGCTCGAATCAGCAGGACTTGTGCCCTCCCTGTGCGGTTTGTCCCGGGAACAGGCCACAAGCCTGTGTGGGCTCCTTCTCTCCCCATTGGCAGACCTGCCCCCAGTGCTGGAGACCTCTCTGGCAGGGTGGCCCCCAGGACGGCGCCGGTGCCCTTTGGGATGCCTGACGCCACAGCCACCTGTTCACAGCTCCCATCCAGCGTCCTATCCGTGGGCCACCACCAGTTCCAGCTTCTTCTGCAGTCCAGCTAGGTCGCGGGAGGGATTTTTGTGACTCTTGGGAGTCACCACCACAATCGCCCCCAAGATGACTTGTCCACGTAACCGCAAGTCATTATGTGTTACCAGATTAATCATAAACAGAAAGAGAACAAGCAAGTTTTAAGCCCTCATTTCTCAGAAGCTTCCAACTTTCTTCAGACAGACAGACAAAAGAGGAGTCTGGAAAGTGTTGAATTACGAGCAGCCGCGGCATTAAGAGGAGGGAGGGCATTAAAATGAACAACATCTCAATCTCCCTTCCAAAGAACAGAAATTACTTCTTTAAATCAACATTTATAAATATGGCAAATAATGCCATCTCTCTGGCTATTAAAACAACAAGGCTTCTCATCTAAATCCATTTGATCTGTGGTGGTAATATTGACTGAAAGGATTAGCTTAACAGTTTGAACATAAATAAAAACAATTATTCTCTTTTCCTTCCAAGTGTTGAAATGGCTCAGCAGTTAATCAACACATTTTCTTGTTAAGGATGCTGCCAAACAGACCACCAAGGTGCTCTTCAAGCTGGAAAAGAAGAAAGCACTTCAGAGGGAAGGTGAGGGAAGCCCACTGTTTGCACTTTATCTTTTTCTTTTTTTTGGTGGTTCTTTTCTTTTGACCTGTTTCTTTCATTTTTTACAATACAACTAATATAGAAATGTTTTATATGATCATATATACATAACCTATGTCAAATTACTTACCATCTGAGGGGGGAGAAAGATAATTTGGAACTCATTTTTTTTAAATGTTAAAAATTCTTTTTACATGTAATAAAAATTAAAAACTAAAAAAATATGTATATATACACAATACATATACATAGATACAAACACACACACACACACACACACACACACATATATGTAATTTTTTTTTAAGGTGAAGGTAAGCCCACACAGATGGTCTGCTTGTCCATCCTAAGGGAAGGGGACAGAGACAAACTGAGAAGGCCACTCACCTTCCAAGAATTGACTATACATAGCAGGCAAGAAAACATGTGAAACAGTCCAAGGACATGCATTTGTTCAAGAGGATCTTAGCTATATGAAGGACAAGCTACAAACAAGACAGAAAGAGAGAGAGATGGGGGGGAGGGAGGGAGGAGAGATAGAGGAAAAGAAGAAAGGAAGGAAGGAAAGAAGATAGGAAGGAAGGAGTGAAGGAAGAAAAGAAGAGAGAGAAAGAAAGAAAAGAAAGAGACACACAGAGAGAGGGAGAAAGAGGGGGGAAGGGAGGGAAAAAGGAAGGGAGGGAAGGGAAGAAGAGAAAAACAAAAGAAACAAAATAGGTGAAAAGAATGGGGCTAGGATAGTCAGGGAAACAAAGCCAAAGTGCCCCAGGCCTCTGCCCTGGCCCCATAATATCTGTAGTTTGGTATTCAGTTCACAGGACAATGACAAAACCAGCATGACCAGGGCCCGAGGGAGGCTGTGAATAGACTGTGCCCTTAGAGGAGTCTTTTTTATAAAATTAGTTTTGTTTATTTCATTAAATATTTCCCAATCACATGTAAAACATTTTTAACATTCATTTTGTAAAATTTTGAATTCCAAATTCTTTCCTTCCTTCCCCCTCTCCTTCCATCCACTGAGAAGGCAAGCAATAATATAATACCCTTTATACATGTCAACTCTTGCAAAACATATTGCCACATTAGCCATTCTGCAAAAGAAAACACATGAAAATCCCTAAGAAAAATAAACAAAGCTTAAAAAAAAGCATGTTTCAACCTTCACTCAATTCATCAATTCTCCCTCTGAAGGTAGATTTATTTTTCATCATGAATCATTCAGAATTGTCTCAGATCATTGTTTTGTTCGGAATAGCTAACTCTTTCAGGGTTGAACAATCTTACAATGTTGCAGTTACTCTGTACAATGTTTTCGTGGTTCTGTCCCTTCACTTTGCATCAGTTCATATGAGTCTTCCTGGTTTCTTCTTAAACCCTCCTGCTTGTCACCATCATTCACCAAAGCTTGTCCAGCCATTCCCTAATTGATGAACAGCGCATCAATTTCAATTTTTTTTGCCACCATAAAAAGAGCTACTATAAATATTTTTGTACAAATAGGTCCTTTTTCTTTGATTTCTTTGGAATACAGACCTAGTGCTGATATTGCTAGATCAAAGGGTATACAGTTTTACAGCTCTTTGGGCTTATTTCCAAATTGCTCTCTAGAAAGGTTAGTTCAGTGTGCAACTCCACCAACAGGGCATTAATATCCCTATTTTTCCACATGCTTTTCTTGGAGAATTTTTTTTTTAAGCAATAGTTTTTTATTTTCAAGATACACGCAAAGAGTTTTCAACATTCACCCTTGCAAAACCTGGCATTCCAAATTTTTCTCCCTCTCTTCTCCCCTTCCCCCAGATAGCAACTAATCCAATATAGACTAAAATACACAATTCTTTTAAATATATTTCCACATTTGTTATGTGGAAAAAAATATACCCTCTCCTCCCAACTCCACTTTCAATCAAGTCCATTTCCAACTATTCCATACTTGAATTGGTACAAAAAGTTGAGGATGGATGTGTATTATCTTTTTCTTCTTTTTTTAATCTTTCTTTTTTTGTTTTTATTTTATTTTATATTTTTAAAGCTTTTTATTTTCAAAACATATGCACTTGTGATAATTTCCAACATTTATTCCTGTAAAACCTTATGTTCTAAATATTATTCCTTTCCTTCCCCCCATTCCCTCTCCTAGATAGCAAGCAATCTAATATATTAAATATGAGCAATTCTTCTATACCAATTTCCGCAATTATCATGACAAAAGAAAAATCAGATCAAAAAGGAAAAAAAAAGGGAAAGAAAGTAAAAAGCAAGAAAACAACAATAAAAAAACTGAAAATACTATGTTGTGGTCCACACTCAGTCCCTACAATTCTCTCTCTAGCTACAGATGGCTCTCTCTGTCACAAGTCTATTGGAACTGGCCTGAATTATCTCATTGTTGAAAAGAGCCAGCCTGGGTATTATCTTTAATTAAATGAGATCATATTTGTAAAGCACTTAACATAGTGCCTGGCATATAGTAGGTGCTTAATCAATGTTTCTTTCTTTCTTTCCTTCCTTCTTCCCTGTTATTGTGGGAGAAGAAAGGAAAACAATTCTAGACTAGGAGGTGAAGAAGACCACAGCATGAGAAAAGCCAACAGTAAGCTATGGAATGGATTACGTCTTGTGAGATGGATAGTAAATGGGCTGGTATAGAGAACCTAGGAGAAATCCAGAAACTCAAAATCAAAAATAAAATAAAAAATAAACTCAAAGGAGTTTGGTTTGACCATCTACACATGGAAGACCAAGTGGATGATGCCCCATTATGGTATGAAGTTGAACAGATAATTTATAGAGCTTGTCCATCCTTACATAGAAAATACATAAGGGCAAAGAGTTAGGGCCAGATTTAAACAGGAGAAAGGAGTAAGCTGGATTGCCTTCAAGAAATCACATTTTTTTTTTTTTTTTACAGATCCCCATACCTCACCCCAAAACAAAGGTCCTTCTTTTAAATACCAATATTCTATTGTTTTTGGTTAAATGACTAAGCATTGTTCTAAGAAAAGGGGAGAATATCCTTACTAAAAACCACTCAAGGACAGAGTAAATGTTCCTCTGAAGAATAATCCCATTTCTTTATACTCCCATCTGGTCTCACAGAGGAGAGGGGTGGTGCATTTGGATCAATCCTCATCCATTGTTTGTTACAGAAATCCCTATGTTACTTTGAATCTCTACTCCAGGCACTGCTGGGAGGGGTCAGAGGGTCAGAGGCTCCCGGACCTAGAACCCAGAGATCAGCTCACACAACCCACTCCTCTGAGAGGCCCAGGACTGGCCCAGGGTTGCCCAGATTCACAGCTGGGTCCTACAGTTCCAAAACCAGCTTCTCTTTCGGCAGCAGCACACTGACACAGGGATAGCTCAGAGCTGCCAGTACGCACAGGGTGCTGACTCTGTCCAAGCACCGGACCAAGTGCTTTCTTTTTTTTTTTTTTTTTTGCTGAGGCAATTGGGGTTAAGTGACTTGCTCAGGGTCACACAGCTAGGGAATGTTAAGTGTCTGAGATCAGATTTGAACTCAGGTCCTCCTGACTCCAGGGTTGGTGCTGTATCCACTGCGCCACCTAGCTGCCCCTGGACCAAGTGCTTTCCAATGACTTTCTCCCTGACCTTCCCAACCCCGGGAGGTAACTGCTATTATCATCACATCTGCTGTACAGGTGAGGAGGCAAACAGAGGTTTAGCCAGAATCTGTGGCTGAATTTAAGCTCAGGCCTTGATGCCCTGGGGTCTGGGGCTCTCTCCATTGTCCGACCTTTCTGCTGTGGGACTCACAGGAGATGAGCAAGGTGAAAGCGTGAAGGACAACCGATATGGGGGATCACCGAAGGGCTTGGGGGCAGGTCGTGCTGGCGTGGCAGCCGCTCATGATTTGGGTTTGTGGACAATGAGGTCTAAGAGAGGAAGCCGGCAAAGAGCAAAGAAAGCGCTCATTCTGGGCTTAGGCCAAGTCCCTGCCCCCCAATACCCCCCATGCTAACACACAAGGAAGGTCCAGCGGCTGAGCCCACAGAAAGGCCGCCAGCAAAGCAGATGGTCAGGCTTCCGTGTCCTCCTGGGGTCCAGTGTGGAGTCATCTGACAAGGCCGAGGGCTTTGGTGGCTGGATCTCTCTGATCTGGGTCTTCAGGAGCCATGGCTGCAGCTGCCATGGGAGAGATTGCCTCTCAGGATGATGGCGGAGGGCATTGGGCTGAAGCATGGCCCTCCTCAAAGGTCTTGGGCTCTCTCCACGTGGATATGAAGAGACAGAGATTGAGGGTGGGAGTGTCCTGGCCCTTCTCCAATGCTGCTTTAGCTGGACTGGCCTGCCTTCCCTGCAGGTGGCCTATCACAGGCTGACCCCTTCTCCGTAGGAGTGGCTGCAGGGTGTTTGGCCTCCCCCAGCTCTTGTAGAAGTAGCTCTGGTACATGCTGGTGCGACTTCTGTGAAGGGGCCTTTCTACTCCCATCTGAGGGGTCTAGGCCCTTGGCTTTGGACAGAGGACAAGACAGTGCCGAAGTCTGAAACGCTGAGTGAGGGACCAAGAGCTGGGGCATTCTGGCAGCCGGACAGGACTGACGACCATGTCTAACATCTGGCCTTTACTCATTTTTAATGAGAGGCCCCACAAGGGCAAGTGGGAAGTGTGAGGCATCTTGAGCCAGAGACCTGGTTTTGAATGCAGTGACTCCCTAAGGAGGCAGGATGGGAATTAACAGCCATCAGCACCTACAATGAATGACTCCGTACACAGAGTGTCAGTAGTAGCAGGATGCCTCCAAAGGGAAGGCCCTAGCTGCCTGTGCGACTTCAGACATATGACTCTCCCTCTCTGACTGGTCTCCTCTGCTCTAAAATGAAGGCTGGGTCGTGTGATTCCAAGAGCTCCTTTTGCCTCCACATCTGATGATTTAACGATGGAAGAGGGCAAATGTCATCTCCATCTCCTGGAAAGGGGAGAGACTAGAACCTGCAAGGTGAAGCTCCATCATTCTAAGCCCTCTAGAACATCTTCTCCACAAGGAGAAGAGGGAACCAGTGCAATAAGAAGAGATCTTCCAAAGGCCAGCCGGCCGCCCCAGGCTAACTTCATTTCCTTCTCTGACAGTGACTCCACTGGGAGATCAGGTGATGCTGTAGCTTAGCCGTACAATCCTTCAACAACACTCTCCCAAGCGAGGCTTGTTGATTCAGTGGAGAACGGGCAGGTGGCCAGACAGTCCGCATAGGTCACTTTGCTAATAGCCCGCCCAACAGTTAGCATGTAAGGGAAGGGCCAGCAGCAAGGCCAGAGGGACAGGAAGTGCTCAATAAGTGCTTCCTCCCTCTATCTCTCCACCTAAAGAATAGTTATTTACCACTTCAGGGGCAATCAGTCACTGGCTAAAGAGGGAAGTGCTCCAATGCTTGTCCTTGGTGCTGCTCTGCTCAAGTTTTATCAAACTAAAGGACTAAAGTCAAGATCTAAAATGCTCTCAACAGGCTAGGAAACCCCAGACCAAACCAAATGGGATGAGATGAAGTGGAGGTCAACGTAGGATCCTACACTTTCATCCAAAAAAAATCACCTTTACAAGTATAACTGGGCGAGATGTGCTTGTCCAAGTGTTTATACATCAAAGATCTGGGGCTTTTGGTGGACGGAAAGCTCAGAAGGAATCCCATGTCTAACATGGAGCTGATGTCCCAAAGCAGGGAGATGCTGAAGTGATGGAGAAACAGCCCTGCTGTCAAGGTCGAAAGACCTCAGATACTGTCTATGTGACTCGTGGGTCAGACCTGATGGCCCTAAACACTCCTCCTGACTCTGTGACTGGGGCCGGGACAGGCGCAGAGCTGCTTTGTAGAGGGACTTCCTCATCAGCAGCAAGGCCAAGGGAAAGGAAGTAATGGCTCCTGAGGCTGACTGGAGAACAAAGTCAAAGTCACCTGCAGGACTAACAAAAGTGTGCAAGGGGGTGAGCTCAAGACCAAGCTAGCCAGGGAGCATTTCTACCTGAGCACTTCACCTGCATCCCCCCTCCCCATTTTTCCTTATAACTACTCTTAGGGAAAGGCGCTGTTATTATCTCCATTTTACAGATGAGGAAATTGAAGCTGAGAGAGGTGCATGACTTGCCCAGGGTCACCCAAGTATTACATGTTTGAGGCAGAATTTGAACTCAGGTCTTCTTGATTCCAGGCCCAGCACATGATCCATTGCAGCACCACCTAGTGGGTGCTCACAAGAAGGACTACCAAAGGAACTGGGGAGGTTTATGTTGGAGAAGAAAAGGCTTAGGGAAATTCTGCCCTGACACCTGCCTGCAAGTGCCCAGAGAGTTGTCAGATGGCAAAGGGACCAGGTCCCTTCTGCTTAGACCCAGAGGGCCCCAGGAGGAATGAGGGCAAGCTCTCAAAAGGCAAAGTGAAGCTTTCTCTAAGAAGAGGAAGGAGATACTCTGGGTATTATAGAGGCTTCTTGTTCACCTCCAGGTTGGTCCCTGCCACCTCCAAGACTCTATGGCTCTGCAGGATGCCCATGGGCAAGGGCAGAGGCAATTCTTCTACCTCAGTTCCTCTGCTTCTGCCCACTAACCCACAGAGAGCTGACATACCAGTCTTTTCTGTGCCTTATTATCTCCATGAATCATGCCCTCCTACGAGAGGGACAACTTTTGGAACCCCTTTTCTCTTTGGGGGTCTTAGCTTCCCTGCCTGCAAAATGAAGGAGCTAGACTGAATCCAAGAAGAAGCTTCTCAACAAATGGAGCCACCCCACAATAGCCTCCGATGTCTTCGTTGGCAATCCTGGATCCTAGGTTGCTGGGGCTCCAGGACCTGGGAGGGCTTTTCCAGTTCTTGGGGTTCCAGGATCCCATGACATCTCTACCAGCGTTCATAGTCAAGGATCAAACGTTCCCTTCTACTTTGAAGTGGAGGACAAGTTCCTTTATGGCAGCAATCAAGAGTTCCAAACCCAGTGTGGCTCTTAGGGAGTAAGTAAAGCACAGGAAGTACGACTATAAATATATATGCTATTGATTGCAGAAAAAGTTCACTTAGCAAATGCACTTCCAAACAAATGGGAATACAATGTGGGGCTGGCACACTCCTTCTGGGGCCCTATCAAACTGACAAATTTGCCTTTTGCCAAGAGCAGGAGGGGCAGACGTAGAGCGGATGCAGGACCAAACCCTGAACAGAATACTGAGCAGATCCCGGGACCTTTAAGTGCCCTTTTCCATTATATTGACTTAAAACCAAGTCATTATTGGACATGATTAAACTATATTTAGCTCAGACTCTTTTTGCCACTCCGACTATCACGTGCTCTAGAGCAGAGACGGTAGCAGGGCAATGAATGGAAAGCAATTCCTTGGATCAAGCCCATGCTCTGCAGCGGGAGAGGAACCATCATTTCCATGCTGTGACTTACTGGGGGGGAAGTAGGGGAAGCTCCCTGTCCCCCAAACAGTTTCTGTACCGGTTGCGGCCGATGGCCCAAATTGACAGAATAACAATGGCTCAGAACTCTCCATTTACTTGACTAGGGTTCAGTCTCGAAGGTCTCTCACTAATTATTATTATTATTATTATCATTATTATTATTATCACTTATATGTCCACGTGGGCTTCCTTTGAGAACACTAGCATTTAGTTGGAATCCTTAAATCCCATCCAAGCACTCAGCCTAAAGTCCTCAAATCTAGCACAAGTTTTATTCAATTTGACAGAAAAGACCAAGGCTTTGGTTCCATAAACATTAAAAACAATTAGCTCTTCCTCTCCAGTGATCCAGAGATTCCTCCAGGGACCTAACCGTTGTCCCCAAACTCAGGGGGACCCTGGGAATGTGGGTACCCCAACCAAGGGACCTTGCCCTCGCTCCCTAGTACAGATGCGACATAACTCACCCACCCAGGAAAGAGCCATCTCGGCTTGCTCCTTCACATTCTGGATCTGGGGCCTGGCTCAGGGACACGATATTGGAGTTCAGGGACTCGACCTCCCACTACTGCCTCCAGCTACCACCATCCTTGTGGCTGAGCGGTTCTCCAAAGCGGCTTCTGGGCCACCAAGCTTCCCTCCAGAAAATCCAGGTCTGCAGCTGTCTCTTTGGCTCTCTCCTCTCCTTTGTATCTCCTTTCCCTTTCAAAGGCCAAGTGACTAACCAGGATCCTATCAATCAGGCCCAGAGTGGGGTCATTGGGTCACTGGGCCCATCTTATGAAGGATCCAGCTCAGGACCGGCAACCCTGTTAACTCATTAACGAAGTAATCTTGCCATGGATTTCACAGGAGACACGTATTGTGCTTCACAATAATAGCACATTAACGATGGAAGAGTTCTTTGGGTTGGAAACCTCATCACCCTGTATAATCACACCAGCCTCCCTCCCAAATCCCCTCTGCCCCGCTTCATCTCTCACGTGGCTCCACTCCTTCAGACTTGTCCATCAGGCCTGGAGCCTATACCTCCCCCCCCTTACTTTTCGGCTCCCTTTGGTAGGCTGTCTTCCTCCATTACATTGTAAGCACTTTGAGGGCAGGCCCTGCCTTTTTTCTAGCATCGGGGGCTTTCACCATTCACTACCCATAGTTCTTTGAAGGAAGTAGTACCCTTACCCTGAGGTCACATAAAAGGTAAGTACTGGGAAAGGGGGCAAAGAAGATGATTTTCACTGGGAGAGGCTGGAGAAAGCTCCCAAGAGGAAGCCCGCAGAGCTACCATGAGGACTGGGGGTGCCTGAGCCACGTTCAGCGTGGTGGGCTGCCTCGGGCACAGGGACATTCTTTAGTTCTTTCTGATTAGCTCCAGTCATGTCAGAATGCTCCACGAGGAGGTGGGAGCATGAGAAGTCTGGGGGAGATGGGACTCACCACTGGGAGAGCTGACTGGTTCCAGTCCAAGCATCCCAGTGGAAACTGGCTGGGGAGAGCAAAAGGGAGCAAACAATTCCCGGCCAGAAGCAATTGAGAGCTACAACTGTATAATAATTTTAAAAATATATATTTCAAGTAACTGAAGCCTGAAGAACTGATGACTCGAGTGGGGAGTCAGTGGGCACACAAAAGGGGCGGCCTGTCCCATGTCACTCATTCTTTCCCTTTCAAGGTGACTTTGAGCTGGTCTTGACATGAGGTTAGGGAAGGGCGGCTGCAGTCTGCTGTGAGGCCATGGCCTCCTGTTGTGCTCATGTGGCTGCTCATTGTTTCTTGTACCTCAGAGGAATGGGAGTTCTGAGTTGGGAGTGTCCAGGGAGCTCCGTCAGCAGCAGGGATGGAGGGCCTAGGGATTGGTGGGGATGACTCGAGACTCCTCTGCATGGGGAGAAGTGGGAGCCTTCCACTCCAGGAAGACACCAGTAGAGTCCACCAGGGAGCCACGTGAGAGTGAAGGAAGAAAAGGACTTCCAGGGCAGGAGGGGCTGGCACCCCTGTACCACATGGCTCTCTAGATGTGTACCTCACTCTTACTGTACTTCCAATTGGGGCTCACTCTCCCACCCTGATGAATCTGGGGTGTACTAATGGGAAAATGTACTCCAGGTTTTTTTTAGAGGCACGCTTTGTATGAGCCATTTGATCAAATAAACGCCCTCGCTAAGAACTGCATCTATTGGTTCCCTGCTTGGGGAGCACACCAGGAGGGACTTGTGAGCCAATGCTAGAAACCCAGACCCCACGGTTACCCCGAGAATCCTTGAAGGAGTAGTCAGCCACCCTGAGTCTGGGGACCCTGGCTCACCAAAGTGAACGACAGGGGGGAAAGTCGCTTGGGAGGGGGCTTTTCAAGTAACTAAGTCACTAGCTCATCACCAAGGGAACCGGGAGAGTGCAGCTAGTCAATACTCTGGGGACACAATCTGGGAGTGTGAGAGCTTAGCTGGTGGGATGGTCCTAGAGGGTGGAAGAGAACTCCATCAATAGAGCCCATCTTTTTGGCATTGATTGTGGTCCCTTAAGCCCAGCTGGTGGCTGAAGAATGAACCCAAAACATGCCTTCTGTTATATGCTGAGCCCTGGGAATAATTTCAGGCTAGCTCTTCCACAAGAGGTCCCACAAGTCTCCCTGTCTCAGTCTATGAACAAGATCAACTGGGTCCCACAGAGGAAACATGAAAAGAAAATGGGAGATTTCCACTGTTGCAATGCTGTCAACACCAAGTCTTGGATTCTATCCTTTCAGAAAAGACAGAGAGATGTGGGCTGAAGGATAAGTCACTGAAGTGGATTTGGGACTGATCAAACACCTGAATCCAAAATGTGGTTCCTAAAGGGATCAGCCAGTCAAGAAGCACCTACTATGTGCCAGGCTAAGTGGCAAAAAACAACTGTTCACAGTGAAAGGGCAGACAACATGCAAACACCCAAGTCTACACGAGATACAGATGTAAGTTAGAGATAATCTTTGAGGGAAGGCACTAAGATTAAGGAGGATAGGACTTTTATAAGACTTTTTGTAGTTGTTTTGTCCTTGGTTCTGGAAAAGGACTTGCAAGTGACCCAGACTTAAGTCAGGGAGGACTCACTTTCTCCTAGGGAGATCAGAATGCCTGGAGATGGCCCTGGATTCAGTGGCAGACCCCCGGCTTTTTAAACCAAGGTCTTTCCAAGATCTGTTTGTCTGAGGCAACACCCATTCAGTGACTGAGGTAAGAAATGAGGCAAAGAATGGCCTCTTTTACCTAGTTAAAAAAAATCAATCTGGGAGAGAAAGACCCTCATTTCTGGCTATTTACTCTCACTCTGAGCCATCGTGGCCCAAACAATGGAAGACAACAGAGTAAGAAAAGATGTTTTAGACGTGTGTGTGTGTGTGTGTGTGTGTGTGTGTGTGTGTGTGTGTGTGTGTATTTTCTGGCAGAGTATGGAAAAAAGATTGGGAAAGTAGTCAGGATAGTTGTAGGAAAAAGGAAGAAGGAACCTATCTATGTGAGTGGGCAAGTTTACAAGTAAATCATGGACTAGAAAAAGCTGACTACCATCAAGCCTTTCTTTTATTAAAAAGCCTAGACAGCAATGGGGACAGATCACTACAGGGATTCACTATTCTCCTCTGAAAAATGGAATTATCTTATTAACAGACCAAAGAAAGGAAGAAGTCAAATATTAGTCCATGCTTCCTTTTGCCAAGGCAGCAAACAGCTTAACCAATGCCACAGACTTAAGACTGGGTTTGAAAGAGAGGACCTCGGCGAAACAGAACATTTTTCATATATACAAGTCTCTTTGGGAAGACCTCTGGGAATGGGCCTGAAATAACGACCTTTTGTATCAAACTCCCAGAAACACCACACTAGCAAGTGGAAAACATTTGTACTTGTGTGTACAAGGGCTAAATACCTACTAAATACTGTGTCCTCAGGGAACGTGTACAAACTGAATGAATAAAACAAAGTGAAACTTGGTAACTCTTCTACCACTTCCTTATAATTCTCCTTTCCTCTTTTAGGAGCTTTTCTTTCTATCCTTCTTCCCCTTCTTTCTTTTAGGTAAAGAGTAAATACCAACAACATAAGCATCATTCCCATTTTTCTTGTGGGAAAAACAGAGAAAAAGATACAACTGATAGATAATAAAATGTATGAGTTATAAGAAGGCAGGGATTTTATTTTACACGAGCTTTGTGCAATCCCTAGCACCATGTGAGTATTGGAACAATATCTGAAAGCAGTAGAAATTAAGGTGCTTCTCCAATGAGTGATAGACCTGGGAACCTAGTAGTTTCTCAACCAGGATACCCTACCTATGACTGCAGCAGTTTGGATAATATATGCCATAGAGAAAAGAGAAAACTGTTGGAACTATGGGATTAGATCCCACCAATAGCTAACCATCAACTTAAGAAGAATTTTTTTTAATTGCTGTTTTTTGAATTGAAATTAATTTAAATGTAAATAGCTATTAAGCAAGTTTAGTTTGTATTATTTCTGCTCAATCTTAAGATTTTTATGTTCCTCCTTATATTAAATTGAAATCTGCCCCTTCAATTTATATTCACGGATCCTACATGATTTCTAGAATCAAGATGAATAATCCTCACGCAGAGAAAAGAGAATAAAGGCAATGCGTCTACCTTCAAAAGGGAAGAGTTTTGGGACATGAGAATTGAAGGCAAGATTTCTTGTTGTAGTAAGTGTCTTGTAAATTAATAGTGTTTCCACCTCAAGTTCCAAATATCTTCAGCAATTCAGTCCTTCCTTACTTCCAGATAGAAGTATAAGATGAAATATGAAAACAAAACTAAGAATCCCCAAGCTTTCTAAAACTAAATAAAGGTGACAAGGATACCACTGTAAAGCGGCTTGCTTCCCCTTTGCTTTTTTTTGTCCTCTCTGGGCAGAATCTCACCCTCTTCTAAGTCACACAGATTTTTTTCTTTTTCTTTTTCTTTTTCTTATTTTGCTCTTTTCCTTCTCTCCCACCTCCTCCCTCTAGACAGCAAGTGATCCAACACAGGTTGAACATGTGCAATTCTTCTATACATATTTCCACATTTATCATGCTGCACAGGAAAAATCAGATCAAAAAGGGAAAACAATGAGAAAGAATAAAAAAAGCAAGTAAACAACAACTAGAAAAAAGTGAAAATACTATGTTGTGATCGGCATTCAGTCTCCACAGTCCTTTCTCTGGAGGCAGATGGCTTTCTCCATTACAAGCCTACTGGAACTGGCCCAAATCACCTCATTGTTGAAAAGAGCCACGCCATCAGAATCACACAGATGTTTCTCAAGTCCAGATTTTTCATATTACCCAAAGCCTACTTGTCTATGTACAAGAGAATTTATACTCCTGGGACTTTTGTTAAGTTTACTCCATCCCATCATCAGAGAACAATAGCATTTCAGGGTTGGACCAGTTGATTCCTTGTGCACTTTTCAATCCTGAGCCATTGATTCTGCTCTCTGAGGCTACACAACATATTTAATCCCTCCTCAATATGTCTTCAAAAACTGAAAGACAGTTATTTGCTTTTTTTTTTCTTTCTGATTTTTTCCCCTTTTGGTCTAATTTTTTTTATACATGACAAAAATGGAAATATATTTAAAAGGATTGCATATATATTGTTTGCTATCTTGGGCAGGAGAGAGAAAAATTTAGAACACAAAGTCCTTTTTAAAAATTGTTTTATTTTTTCTGTATATTAACTTTTTTAAAATATGCATTTCTTTTTTTTATTAAAGCTTTTTATTTGCAAAACATTGTATGGGTAATTTTTCAATATTGACCCTTGCAAAGCTTTCTCTTACAAATTTTTCCCCCCTAGCCTCCACCCCTCCCCTAGATGGCAGGAAGTCTACTACATGTTAATTATGTTAAAATACTTGACAAATTGAATATATGTATACATGTTTTTATAGTTATCTTACTGCACAAAAAAATCGAATCTACAAGAGAAAAAATCTGAGAAGGGAAACATAATGCAAGCAAACATCAATAGAGAGCATGAAAATGTTATGTTGTGGTCCACATTCATATCCCTCTCTCTGGGTGTATATGGCTTTCTTCATCACTGAACAATTGGAACTGGTTTGAAACAGTTCATTGTTGAAGAGAGCCACATCCTTCAGAATTGATCATTATATAGTATTATTGTTACCGAAAATACACATTTCTTTCTTTTTTTTTTCTTTTTTTGCTGAGGTAATTGAGGTTAAGTGACTTGCCTATGGTCACACAGCTAGGGAATGTTAAGTATCTGAGACCAGATTGGAACTCAGGTCCTCCTGACTTCAGGGCTGGTGCTCTATTCACTGCACCACCTAGCTTCCCCTAAATACACATTTCTTTATGGATCATGTTGGGAAAGAAAAATCAGAACAAAAGGGACAAACCACGAGAGGAAAAAAAAAAAACAGAAAAAAAGTGAATATAGAATGTATTGATTTACCATTCAATCTCCTTAGTTCTTTTTCTGGATGCAGATGGCGTTTTCTACCCAAAGTTTATTAGGATTGCCGTGGATCACTGAACCACTGAGAAGAACTAAGTCTTTCCTAAGTGAACATTGCGCAATCTTGATGTTACTGTATACAATGTATTCCTGGTTCTGCTTGCTTTGCTCAGCCTCAGTTCATGTAAATCTTTCTAGGCCTTTCTAAAATCAGCTTGTTCATCATTTTTTATAGAATAATAATATGCTATTACTTCATATACCATAACTTATTCAGCCATTCCCCACCTTATGGGCATCTACTCATTTTCTAATTCTTTGCTACCACAAAAAGAGCTGCTACAAATATTTTTGTTCCTGTGAGTCCTTTTCCCTCCTTTATGATTTCCTTGGGATACAGACCCAGCAATGGTACTGCTGAGTGAAAGGGCATGCACAGTTTGATAGCCTTTTGGGCATAGCTCCAAATTGCTCTCCATAGTGGCCGGATCATTTCACAAATCCACCAACAATGCATCAATGTCCCAGTTTTCTCACATCTCTTCCAACATTTCTCATTATCTTTTCCTGTCATCTTAGTCAATCTGAAAGGTATGAGGTGATAACCTCAGAAGAACACAAAGTCTTACAAAAATAAATGTTGGTTTTACATATATTTTTTAAAATTACTATTAAAAAATAAATAAAAGACAGCTATTAAGTCCCCCCTTCAAGTTTTTTACATCTTTTTAAACCAGTCCTTACATGACTAGAACTCAAGGACTCTCACAATCCTGGCTGATCTCCTTTGGATATTCTTTAATTTACCACAATGTCTTTTCTAAAAGTTGACTCAGAACTGAACACAACAGTATCAATTAGGTCTGAAAGGAAAAGACCCAGGTAGGAGAGTGGCCTCCCTCTTCCTGGATGCTATGTCTTTCCTAATAAGCCTAACATAGCCCTAGTTTTGTTGGCAGACACATCACTGGTCATACTGAACTAAAATGTGCAGACCTTTTTAAAGATGAAGTGCTAGCTTAGCTATGCTTTTATCCAGGATTTACAAAGGTGATTTAAACCACTTTTATAAATTTCAGATTCTTCAGCTAGTTTGCATATGACATCCTAAATTTATCATCACAAACAATTATATTTTACAGATTTGTCAAATTTTAGATTGGAAGGGACCTCAGAGGCCCATCTTTACCTAAGGAATAAGTTAACAAGGAGTCACCTAGCCCAGAGGTATCAAGCAGCTGCTTTGTCTGCCTGAGTAAAGCCCAAATCAGGTTAAAATGGAATTGGAAAATATTTGATGAAATAAATAAAAATATAGTAGAACATGGATAATGTTAATATGTGAATTTCTAAATCAACATGCAGTTTGCAGGAATTCTTACATAGGTTTTAGGGACTCCCATTGTCACTGATTTAACCTCTGCTTGAAACACTCCTTTGTTTCCCAGTTCCTGGGAAAGCTTGTTGTAGTTTAGGACCACTCTTTTCAGACTGTATTTTAATGACTGGAGGAGCCCTCTAGATACTCTTAGTATAACAGAAGTAAAAATGCACTTCCTGGGCTGGGAGTGCCAAAGATAATCTATAAAGAAATAAGATCCTATGCAAAATAATTTGAGAAAAATAATAATTAACATTTCAAGAGTACTTACTATGTCCCAAACACCATGCTGAACACTTTACAATTATTATCTCATTTAATCCTCACCACAATGCTGGGATACAGGTACTATTATTATTCCCATTTAACAGATGAAGGAACTGAGGCAGAGATTAAGTGACTTGTCCAATGTCTCACAGCTAGAAAGTATCTGAAATTGGATTTAAATTCAGATCTTCCTGACGCCAAGCCCAGTGCTCCGCCCACTGTGTCACCCCAGCAGTTTAAAAAAAAAAGAGGGGGAAAGTGTTTTTGCTGAGAAGCCTTGAGAGGTAGGGAAGGGACAGTAACCTGGGATCCCAGAGAAAAGCTAAGGTAGAATTGAACCTGGTAAAAGTCAGAGTTTCTTCTATCATGAGCAGTTTCCTTCTTATCATCATCATCATCATCATCATCATCATCATCATCACCATAATTTTCATCTTCATCACAAATGACATCATCTCAATTTGTCAAGTATTTTAACATAATTAACATGTAGTGGACTTCCTGCCATCTAGGGGAGGGGTGGGGACTAGGGGGGAAAAATTTGTAACAGAAAGCTTTGTAAGGGTTAATGTTGAAGGATTACCCATACATATATTTTGCAAATAAAAAGCTTTAATTTTAAAAAATGACATCATCACTACCATCACTATCTTTTTCATCTTCATCACCATCATTTTCATCATCATCATCATCATCACCATCACTACCACCATTACCATCATCACCACCTGAATAGTACTCTAAGGTTTACAAAGTGTTTTACCCATATTATCTCATGTTATTCTGACAAGAATCATGGAAAGCAGATGTTATTATCACTCCCATTTTGGAGATGAAGAAACCAAAAAATATACTTGAATTCAGGTTTTTCCTGGCTCCAGGTGCTGCTGACAGAGTGCTCTCTATCCACTGAGCCACCTGGTTCAGTCTGATCTCTCATCATCACTAACTCTGAAATAACAGGACACTGCTCATACAGGATTACCTAGCATCAGGACACTTTTCCCTCTCTGACAGCCTGACAATCGAACAGGCACTCCCTAGAAACCCTGCAGCATCCTGTTCTCCTGAAGGCTTCACAAAGGAAGTCCTCTGCACACTAACTCAACAGATGGGCAAACCAAAAATATTTCCAATTAGGATGGGCTAAGTTAAGTGAAAAGATATGGAAATCATTATTTGCAATAATTTTTGGAAAATGTATTTACAGACATAGTTTCAAAGCAGCAAAGGCGATATTCTTATTTGGATAAAGCTCTCACTTTAGAGACATATATTACAAAGTACTTCCCAGATATGTCATTCATCTGATCTTAATAAGCCTAATTCTGTGGACAAGAAACTTAGTTAATAGCAATTAGCCTGCAGTTAGCTGATTTGATCAAGGTCACACAACTTCCAGTGAAGCTCAGAATCCAAGTCATCCAACTCGCAGGCAAGAGTTTTTTCACCTAATTTTTTTTTCTTAAGAGCAAGAGCTCCTGGGAAGATATGATAATCCTGTGCCAAGATATTCACAGATATTCATTGAATTGAACTGAACCAAATTCATCAAACAGTTATTAAGCAGGAATCAGCTGTAATGATTATTCCAATGTCTCACATCACTCTGGCTGAACCTCTCCTATGTGTTTTTCTTCTAATTTCGGATTTTAGTTATTTAGGTGTGTTTTCATCTTTCTAATAGATAAAGTTCCTTGGAGAACAAGAATTCTAGGATTCAGAGTTAGGAAGAAATTTAAGAGATCATCTACTGAGCTCCGAATGCAAATTGAAGTATAATTTTTCAGCTTTATTTTTCTTACTTTTTTTGCAACATGACTAATATGGAAATATGTTTTACATGATTTCATATGATATATTTCACACTGATATATTCCTTGCCTTGTTAATGTGTAGAAGGGGAAGCAGAAAGGAGAAAAATTTAGAACCCACACTTGCCTTTAAAAAATGGTTAAATCAATAGTTTTTAAAAAGAGAGTGAGAGAAAGCATCTACTCTGATCATTTTGCAGATGAAGAAAGTCGGGACCAAATGGGAGATGGGAGGCTTGCCTGAGCTCATACAGAAAAGGAGTGACCCAGGGATTAAAATCCAGATTCTCTATATCCAACCCTGGCTTTTTCCATTGCAAGGAGATGTCTCACTTCATATTTGTATCCCTAAACTCTTGCCTTGACACGTGTACATACTAATAAACTTTGTTGAATGAACCTTCACTGAGCATCGCTCCCTTCACCAAACGCCACTGCTCCCTTATCACCCCGCTTCCCCACCTCTGCCAAAGGAAAAGGTTCAGTTTCATTTACTTAGGACCTTGTCTCAAGCTACCCAACTGAAAACACTAGATTAATGTAAGTAAAGTCAAGGGGAAGAGGGCCGTACAAATGCCACATATCCATCCCCGGAAGCAGAAGTATAGATCCTCGGCTATAATGACCCAAAGAGAAAAGTCACAAAAGGTTCAATCCCTTCCTACCAGCAAGGACCCAGTCTGCTGGAGCCCAGAAAGCATATAAGTCAAATGCCAACTGAGTGGATGCCCATCAGGCAGGGAATGGCTGAATAAGTTATGGAGTATTATTGCTCTATAAGAAACAACCAGCAGGATGATTTCAGAGAAACCTGGAGAGACTGACATGAACTGATGCTGAGTGAAGTGAGCAGAACCAGGAGATCATTGTACAAGGAACAGCAAGATTATGTGATGATCAATTGTGATGGATGTGGCTCTTTTCACAATAAGTCAGTTCTAATAGATTTGTGATGAAAAAGAGCATCTGCATCCAGAGAGAGAACTATGGGAACTGAATGTGTATTACAACATAGTATTTTTACTTTTTTTGTTGTTGCTTGCTTGCTTACTTTTTGTTTTCTTTCTCATTTTTCCTCCTTTTTGATCTGATTTTTGTTGTTGTGCAGCATGATAAGCATGGGGATATGTATAGAGGAATCACATATGTTGGATTACTTGCTGGGGAGGGAGCGAAGGGAAGGGAGGGAGAAAATTTTTGCGTATATTTTGAAAATAAAAAGCTTAAAAAAAATCAAATTCCATTGAGATTTCCATGTCACCTGACCCCAGAAGCTATGACTAGGCCAAAAGTTACCTGGAAAAGGAAGTCGAGTCAGATAGAAGAGGAGCTATCAGGGGTCCGTTCTAATCCTGAGAAAGGTATCAAAGTCTCCTCCACATACTCAAAGGAAGCCAGAGGAGTGGGGGAAGTTATGAAAAACAGAAATCCAGGCTTGGGGTCAGCCAGACACAATGGCTGGAGTCAAGGGATGGCGAGTCCCACTGGAGGAATAGCCAGGAGGTCAACGTCCCTGGCTCAAAGAGTATGTGGTGGGAAGGAAGGTGTAAGAAGATCAGAAAGGTAGGGGATCAGGTTATGGAGGTCTTTAAAAGCCTAACACAAGATTTCATTTGTTAATCACTGCTAACCTCAGAGGGAACACTGTAAGAACTTTCTGTCTAGTGTTGGGGCAGGATTGGGTCATCGTAGATGTGCAGGAGATTTTTTTTTCAAGTTTTATTTCTATCTTATTTTAGCATCTTATTTATTTCCAAAAATATCCCTTTTTCTTTCCTTACTCTGAGAACCACCTCTTGAAACCAAAGAGAGAGAGAGAGAGACAGAGAGAGAGAGAGAGAGAGAGGGAAAAAACAGTTTAGAAAAACCAAAATAATTACTTAATCTGACAGCACATGCATTTCCCTCTATGCACAGCCCGCCCCACCACTGCAAGGTATAGAAGGAGACACATTTTCTCATTTTTTTCCAGAACACACAGCATGGCACTGCCCCCCACCCTCCCTATTAGGTTACTGTAGTCACTGTGTCCGCTTTCTGCTTCTGGTGACTTCATTCCACACCACTTGGTGTCTTCCGAGCTGCTCAGAGTTCTTCCCATTGGTCATTCCTTTCTGTGCAGTAAGACCGCATCATGTGCTCCCCATTTGTTTGGCCACATCCCAATCAATGGATGTTGACTTTGTTTCCAGGCCCAGGCCTTCAGATATTTTGATGTATTTGGAACTTTTCTCTCACATAAGGGCAGAATTCACTGTAGGAAGGCTTAGCGCTAAGGTCACCTCAACACTAAGCTGCACGCATTACTGCCGGGGAATTACATCTTTGCCAAGGAAGGCGACCCTGAAAGTCCCATGAGCAGAACAGGGTCGAGTTGACACTGAGACCAGGAGCAGGGGGCGTTTTGTTTTTTGCATTGCTACAGGAATGAATAAGACTTGGCCAGACTGGGCTTGGACTGGGTGCCGATCAGCCACGCTGCCTTGGTGAGCTGCCTGGTAAGCGAGTGGGGACGAGGTATACCAAATGCTAACAATGACGACATCGATGACGATTTTTATGTCATAAACGTCCAAGTTACTCTGAGATCCCTGCAACCACGCTTCCAGGAAAGAATCAAATGTAGCACTCAGCATTTTCCATCACGATGAAGGCTTGGACACTTGGACATTGTAAATGCCATGAAGTTGTGGCAGATGGATGCAGAACAGAGAGACCTTAACAGGCTAGAACGATGAACTGAGCCTAATGAGATGAAGTTTGTAGAGAGTAAATGAAAAGTTTTATGCCGGGGTCCAAAAAATTAGTTGCACAAAGACAGGAAAGAGACAGCATACATTGTGGGGTGTGGGGTGACTCTCCCTACTGGCGCTCACTCTCCTAAGTCAGGTCTCCAGCCCATGACTGTGCCTCCGGTTGGGGCTCTGGAGCTCATCTGATGCGATGGAGCTTATGAGCCCCCACTAGTGTGCTATAACTTGATTATCATTCAGTCAACAAGAATAAATTGGTTTTTAGACAAGGTTATTTACTAAGGTGGTACAATTGATGCACAATATGCCCCCCAAAGTCTGTGACATTTATCAGAACACACAGTCTAAAGGAAAGTGGGTTCATATTTGGAAAGCACATGTGTCAAAAGGCCAACAAATACGATTTCTGGTTACTTTTCTCCTCTGCACAGGGGTTCAAGAGGGGTTCTCCCTTGCACAAGGGGTACCATGCCCGTAGGCATGAGATAGCCTCGAGATTGTTCTCACAACTCCTTGTGGAGTCGCGACTCTGCCTTCTTGCCTTGCATCCCATCTGATTGAAGTTTTGGATCAAACCCCTACCACCAGGTGCTGCAGGAATATGGGACAATATGCTGGGGATGACTCTAGGATGCCAGATGGGAAGATGGGAAATCCCAACACCTGGTTTGTGAGCTCCTTCTCCAGACCACCCCCTTCTCGCCCCCCCCAAAGGAGGAAGTTCTTCTTTGGAACCAAGGATTATTCTTTGTAATTTCACAACATTCATTTCAATTGTCCGGTATTAGTTGTTCTTCCTCTCAACATTTTTCTGGCTCACTTCTATGTGTCTGGGCCCTTCTGCAGAAGCTACTCCAGTTATTGCTCCATTATTCACTGTTCAATGTCTGAGCAACAGGAGACCATCAGTTTTAGATTTCATTTCATTTCTGTGAAGTTTTTTTTAATTATCTCATTTAGATTTATTTAGAATTGAGGGCTCCAGATTCTCTCTTATTTTTTAAAATCAATTTTATTTTATTTTTGGTTTCAAATTCTCTTATTCCCCCCACTCATCCCCAATGAGAAGGCAAGAAATAGAAACCCCATTACAAACATGAAGTCACACAAAGCAAATGTATATGTTAGTCATTTTCAGGGAAAGGGAGAAGCAAGAAAAAAAAAATGCTTCAGTTTTTCTCTGAGGCCACCGGCTTTCTATCTGAAGGTGGGTAACATTTCATCATGAGTCCTTGGGAACTGTGGTGGGTCACTGCATTGATCAGAGTTACTAAATCTTTCACAGTTAATTGCATCTTTACAGTACTGTTGTTACTGTATAAACTGTCCTCCTAGTTCTACTGATTTCACTTTGCATCAGCTAATATAGATCTTCCCAGATTTCTCTAAAAACACTCCCTCTATCATTTCTTACAGTACAATAGTATTCCATGCCATTTATATACTACAATCTGTTCAGTCATTCCCCAGTGGATGGGCACCCCTTCAGTTTCCAATTCTTTGCTACCACAAAAAGAGCAACTGTACATAATTTTGTACACATGGGTCCTTTTCTTCTTTTTTTGATCTCCTTCAGATAGAAACCTACAAGAATTGCTGGGTCAAAGTTGAATAGTTTTTTTGGGGGGAAGGGGTATGGTTCTAAGTCATTTCAGAAGGCTTGAATTAGTTTACAACTCCATTAATAGTACCTATTTTTCCACATCCCCTTTAGCACTTGTCATTTTGCTTTTCTGTCACCTTGGCCAACCAAGATATGAGATGGTACCTCAGAATTCATTTAATTTGAAGTTTTAATTAGGGATTTTAGTAGTTTAATTTAATAAGTATTAATATATAAATGTATATTAATAATGATAATAAATTTAATTAATTTAGTAATGTAATTTTTTCTTCAAATATTGCTTTGACAGCATCCTACAAATTTTGGGGATGCCATTTCAATGTCATTATATTTCAGGAAATAATTGTTTCTGTGATTCGTCCTTTGACCCACCCATTCTTCAAGATTAGGTTCCTTAGTTTTCAATCGATTTTTAATTTATATCTCAAAAGCCCTTTATTGAAGTAATTTCTATTTCATTATGGTTGGGGAAAATATTCTGCTTTTCTAGATTTGTTCATGAGGTTTTCATGCTGGGATACATGACTAATTTTTGTGAAGGTGTCACAGCTGAGAAATGTCTACTTCTGTTTCCATTCAATGTTCTCAAAGACTATAATATGTAATTTTCTAAAATCCTATTGATCTCCTTAACTTCTTTCTTATTTTATGGTTAGATGTATCTAGGTCTCAGAAAGGGTAAACTGAGGTCCCCCACTACTATAATTTTACATTTACTCCTATAATTCATTTAACTTTTCTTTCAAGAATGTGGATGCTGTGCCATTTGGTGTACAGTACTGATATGATAGCTTTTAGTAAAATTTCCTGTGTCCCTGTTTATGTCTTTTTAATTAGGTTTATTTTGACTTGTGCTTTGTCTGAAATCACTATTGCCACTCTTGCCTTTTTTCTTTTTTTTACTTCCATTGAAGCAATAGAAATTCTGTTCCAGCACCTTATTCTAATTCCATGTATATCTTTCTGCTTCAAATATGTTTCTTATAAACAACATATTGTTGCAGGATTCTGGTTTCTAATCCATTCTGCCATCCTCTTCCATTTTATGGATGAGTTCATCCTGTTCACATTTACAGTAATTATTGCTCATTTTGTGTTTTTCTCCATCCTATCCTCTTATATATTTATTTTTCTCTTTTTACTCTGTCCTCCTCATGAGTGTTTGGTTTCTGACTACTGTCTCTCTTAGTCTTCTCTCCTTTTCTCCACTTCCCTTTTTCTTTTCCTCCTATTTCCCTTTGGATTAAAAGATGAATTTCTCTCCCCTACTGTTTTATGTGTATAACTTCCTACTCACACCAGTTCAGATGAGAGTGAGTTCAAGTTTTCCCAGTTCCCCCCATTCTCCCCTATGTTGTATGCTTGCATGCTCCATTTATATGAGATAATTTTCCTCATTCTTCTTTTCCTTTCACCCTTTTCTCCAGTACATCCCCCGTTCTAATCCCCTGATTCTTCTGAGATGATCCCAATATAATAGAATCATACACAGGCTCTTTCTCTTAAAATTATTCCTAGACCCCCCCCTTGAGGGATTACATGTATCATCTTCCTATATAAGAATGTAAAGAGTTTAGTCTTCTTTAATCGTTTGTTTTCTTACTTATGCTTAACTTTTCACGGTGCTTTTTATGTGCTAGCTCTGTGCTAAGCTCTTTACAATTATTATCTCCTTTGATCCTTACAGCAACCTTGGGACATATATGCTACATTATCCTTATTTTATAGATGAAGAAACTGAGGTAGAGAGTGATGAAATGACTTGTTCAGGGCCACATAGCTAGTAAGCACTTAGCACAGTATCTGTCACATAGAAGGCACTTAACATGTTTATGGAATGGAATTGAAAGTATCTGTGGTCATATTTGACTTCTGGTCTTCTTGAATGCAGGCTCAGCATTCTATCCCCTTGTATCATCTAGTATCAGGAATGTCTGAAAGTCCGGTTTCATTAAATATCCACTCTGGATGCTTTGCCTTCTGAATCATTAATTTCCAAGTCCTCCATTCCTGCACCATGGTGCTTGAATTCTTTCTTCCTGACTTCTTGAAGGATTTTCTTTTTGAGCCAGGGCCTCTGGATTTTAGCTGCAATATTTTTGGGAGTTTTCATTTTAGAGCTTCTTTTAAGAGGTGACTGGTGGATGCTTTCAATTTCTACTTTGCCCTCTGATTCTAAGGTTATCTGGGCAGTTTTCTTTTATAATTTCTTGAAATATGATTTCTAGGCTCTTTTTCATTCATGATTTTCAGGTTGTCCAATGACTCTTAAAACTATCTTTCCTTGGTCTATTTTCCAGGTCAGTTGTTTATCCTATGGGAGCCTTCTCATTTTCTTCTTTTTCAGCCTTTTTATTTTTGTTTGTTTGTTTTTTGTTGTCTCATAAAGTCGTGAGCCTCCTCTAGCCAATTCTGATTTTTAAGGCATTACTTTTGGGGTATTTTTTGTACTTCTTTTACAAAGCTATTAATTCTTTTTTAATAAAACATTCTTGCATAGTTCTCAACTTTTTCCATTTTTCTCTATTATTCTAATTTAATTTTTAGACTCTTTCTATGCTCTTTTAAAAATCTCTTTCTTTAGCTTTTCTGGGAATGGTTACTAACCTTGTGTCTTATCTGCAGTTTTCTTTGAAGTTTTGTTTATGTTTTTATCTTTTTCTGAGTTTGTATCTTGAGCTTCCCTATTATCAGAGCAGCTCTTTATGATCAGCTCTTTTTTTTTTTTTTTTTTTTTTTTTTTTTGTGCTCATTTTCCTAGTCTACTTCTTGATCCCTGACTTTGTGAGTGTTGTGCTTTGCTCACTAAAGAGGGCAGAATCTGGCTTGAGCTTCTGTCTTTTATGTTCTTCTAATGTTTTCATAACTCAATCTGCTTCCAAACTGATGCGAACCAGAGGAGCTCTTGTTTACTGCCCTCCTGATCTGAGCTCTATAAGTGCTTGACCCAGATTTGGGTCTGCTGACTTGTGTATTCATTCAGTTCCAGACTGTTACAGGATGCAGTCACCATTAGCATGCTGGGAAGTTCTGCCAGTTTAGAGTGGCTGAACTGCTAGCTCCCCTTTGGCCTGGATCTCCTGACCTGGTCATTCCGCTGCAGGCTTATGTGTGGGGCTAAAAGGCAGAAATGAATCCCTGCCTCTGCTCTTGGGTTCAAAACCACACAGCTAAGTTTTTGGAACTTGTTCCTTGCTCCTTACACAGAAGGACCTCTGCTTCCTCACAACCACTCTTCTCTGCCCTGAAATTGTGATTTTTGAATGGGTAATGGGCAAAAGAACTGCCAGAGGGCCCCATTCCCACACCCAGTGTGGGAACAAAGGTCCCTGAGGAGCCCATTTAGACCAGGTATAACCATCTGGGGTTCAGTCCCCTTATTGTCCCTGGGCACTGGGATGTTTCTCCACACAGGCAGTGCTGCTGTTGAAACCCCTTTGCCAGCTCACGCCCCAGCATCCACAATCCTCTCTTATTATTCCCAGGTTCTCAGGCTTGGAACAAGGACTGGCTGTGAATTTTCTTGGCTTTCCTAGTCCGAATTTGGTCTGACACATTTTCTAGGTTGTTGTACAGGAGACTGGGAAGGATCTAAGACAAAAATCCTACCTCTCACTCAACCCTCTTGACTGCCCTCATTTCTGTGTTTCTTTATGAGCTTTCTCCCTCAAGTGTGCAATAGATAGGAACTTGGTGGCTCAATATCAGCAAAAACCGCACTCTAGGCATCAGAGCAGACAACTCCAGATTCCCACAACAGCATCAAGCCCGTGATGAGCATTCCCAATCCACGACTCTTTCCCCCTCGAATCTAGGCCAAAGGCCCAAGGATTTCATTTTCATTAAAAGTTATACTCAACTGTGTCAAGCATACTATCATAGTCAAAATAGCCCAAGGACCTAAACGAGGAAGACAAAACAGAGACTCCAGGATGAAAATAGAAAGACGAGGGACAGACCAGGGTACGGCCAATGACCTTAATAACTGGGATGGCTCCTCCTGCTACCAGTTAAGCACCTTCATAAATGGGATATTCACAGGTCCCAAGTATTTAGAGTGGCATCTTAGGAATCATTTCATTCCCACAATTTACAGGAGAGGATACCAAGGATCAGAGTGGGCAGCCCAAGGCCCTCTGGGAAGTCACCAAATCCAGTGAGGCATGAAATGCTACCATCAGTTCTGTAAATTGTAATTTTAGGTATCAGCTGTTAGATTTTCTTCAGCCAGACTCTCCAATGTCTACATAAAAATCATACAAAACTTCCCAAGACATGAAATGATAAGGGAGTTCATTCAAAGATCCATCAACATTAACATTAGAACTGACTGCACGACATGGGACACACTGGCCCAGGACCGCCCAGCATGGCGGGCCCTCATCAGAGAAGGGACCGTGCATGCTCTAGGAGCAAAGGAGAATGGAATTAGCTCAGAGGAAACGCGAGACGCGCAAAGTTGGAGAGTCCTCCCCAGAAATTCAGGGGGACTACCTGTGTCCGACCTTTGGCCGAGCACTCCGGGCTCACAGCAGTCTGATCCGCCATGATTTTTCCAAGGGGATCCAAGAAGAGGTACATTTATTACCCTCTGGGTTTATGCTTTGGTCTGTGAGTGACCACAAGCACTCTTTTCTGCCCTGGCAATGTGACCAGGGTCTCAGCTCCCCCGGTGTAGCCAAGCTAGGCTCTTTTTTTATTCATGATTTTCAGGTTGTCCAATGACTTTTAAAACTCTCTCCTTGATCTACTTTCCAGGTCAGTTGTTTATCCTATGAGAGTCTTCTCATTTTCTTCTTTTTCAATCTTTCCTGATCCAAGGATGGGCAATGCCGCCGTTACCAGCAAAGGGACCCTGTAATCTTTATGGAGGTTTTCTGGGAAAACCTGGATCTTAATTTCCCTGGATGAGGAAGCTTCATGGATTCTCAGTTTCATCGCATGGGTGGAGGGAGTACTCACACCAAGGAAACTGAGACTCCATGAAGCACCATGAGCTGGGACTCCAAGAAATGACTCTTACAAATAGATTATTTTAATACATTTCTCTAACATCCATGGTGTTATACGCCACAAAACCACGGCAATCTATGAAAACAAAATACTATTAATGTTCTTACAATAGGATGGGTTAGAACACCAGACTCCACATAATCTCAGAGAAAAAAGTCTTGACAACAACTTACCTGCTTAAGAGTTAAAATCTGGTCTTTGATACAATGTGATCGTGAGGAAGTCTTTTAGCCTCAATTTGTTCAGCTGAGAATAGGGATAATAATACTTGTTGTAACTATTCCAATGGATTGTTGTGATGCTCAAATGAGGGAAATTATGTCAATACATTGCTTCTCACTCTTTTTATTATCGATAATTATTTTTGTTAAGAAGAGCTCCAAGCACTTTCAGTCATGCAATTTGATCTACTCTACCTCCCAGCGGACATTATAGAAAAAGCTGGTTTGAACTCTAGGATGACCTTAGGAGAAGCCTCTGAGATCACCTGATCCAAGTTCTCCTTTTGTCCAAAGTCACCCGGGGATTAAGAAGCAGGAAGCGTGCCAGTGGCCACTACGTGGGCTCTCCAAGTTTCCATTTCCATACCTGTAAAAGGGGGAGGGGGCTACATTTGGTGCCACTGGTCCTTCGGAGCTCTGTTGTCTAAGGTGACATCTATCATCAGTCTGATTGACAAGCACAAAACCAGTTTACCTTCGGATGCTGGGAGCCGGAGGACCGAGACTTTAGCCTCTGAATGACACTCAGAGAAGAGAAAGCAGAGCCCGCCCAGCCGTGGGGATTACCTGTATGCATTTTTGGAAACAGGACGAGGGTCAAACTTAAAGAAGATGATGCACATGGGGAAGTGTCCCTGAGGCAGCTGCTTCCTGCAGACACGGACAGTTCAGTCTGTGGGCAGAGGAACAAAAAGGGCTCTGTCATCCAGTGACTTAGGAAAGCACGTCAGGTCAGTAAGCATCCGGAAGCCCTGCCGTGTTCGGCCTCCAGTGAGCCTTTCAGCGAGGAGCAATTCAGCAAACAATCAGAACACCCAAAGGTTACGGGGCCGGAGCATGATGTGCTCCAGGAGCCCGGCACAATTTTACTGTGGGAAATGAGATGCAACCGATTTTTATCAAATGCCTCCTGTGTGCGAGGAGGGCTACAAACATGGGAACAGAGCCTGCCCTCGAAGAGCTTCTGTTCTGTCAAGAGAAACAAGGGGAACTCGAGGGCCCTTCTAGCTTTAAATTTCTCTGTGAGAAAATACACATTTGTTTTGAGGCTGGATCTGAGATTTCACTGATGCAGAGAACTTACCCACTAAGGAACTCCTTCCACCATAGCAGCCTGTTTGCTTGAGCCCAAGAGAGCAGCTAAGGAAGTGAAGTGGATAGAGCACTGGGCCAAATCAGGCCTCAGGCACTTATTAGCTGGGACTGAGAGAGACTGGACCCCTTATCTGCCTCAGTTTCCCCATCTGTAGAATGAGCTGGAGAAGGAAATGGCCAACCACTTCAGTATCTCTGCCAAGAAAACCCCAAGTGGGGAGGATGGCAGCCATAATAGAGGAGCACTTCAGGTTGGAGGGGGGGGGGCAATCACAGAGAATATTAAGAGGGGAGAGGCGGAGCGTCTTGTTTATGGAACAGCCAGGAGGCCACAGCCACTGGCCGGAAGAAGTCACATTGAGGAGGAATGTGTGAAAGGACTGGAAAGGGAGGAGAGGGCGAGTGTCCCCCATCCCCCATGCACACACAGACACACAAATGCATGCACATACACTCGCGTATACACACGTACACATCCTTGTACACAGACACACACACACACGCACGTGGGTGCACACCCACCCACTCCATTTGCCACGTATGAAATGTCACAGCTAAGAATTGATCTTGGGCCTTGTACACAGGAGCCAACTGCCCAGTTCCTTCTAGTCCCAGATCTCGGCCTGTTCTGCTTTCTCAGTGTATTAGGGCTTTTATTGCCCGTCACGTTTAAATTTCATAAATTTGTGTGAATCCCACCATCCTTCATTTGTGGAAGGATCTAGTCATTCACCGTTTAATTGTCTTCTTCAGGTAGGAGTTCTAAGCTAAAAGCCAATTAGGCTCCTCAAAAGAATTACAAGTAGGGTCCTAATTACTGAATTTACTAATACGCCTTGTTAGCCAACATTCGTTTGAACACACCCATCAAGTGAGGATGAATGCCCTAACAGATTGTTACTCCTTTTGCACTGGGATTTGAAGCGAGTTAATAATTAGCGGAGTCAGAGAAGGGATAATCATCTCATGGAGAAGGATATTTCATCATCCCCTCTGGCCCACAATTCATCCTGGATGGATCCTACCATCCTGTGGCCTTTTCCCAGAGATAACAGAGGCACGTTGTAAGTTCCTCCTAAGGCCTGCCTCTTCCAAGATGTCTGACCCACGGCTGTCCTGAGGCACCTTGTGGACACAGGATGGCAATCAAAAACCCAAGTCAAGGTTATGAAGGCTCTCCTGCCATTGTCCAAGTCTTCTTATTGGCCCCCAAGCTGGTGCTGTCACTCAGAGTGAAGGGACTGTGTTCTCCGAGGAGGCTCCACTTTACCTGGCACTCGGAGTCCCATATATTCCTCACGTGAGCAGGGTGGGCCGAATGGGACTGAACTTAGAGAACTAGGAATTCTCTAAGGGAACTGCCAGACACCCTTGGCCTCTGTAATAAGACTGCCAGGTATCCGGAGCCCCTCTCAAATACACAATACACCTCTGCAACAAAACTGGCCGCCTATTAACCCCAAGCCGTTCGTGCATTTTCTTTCCTGGAAATCCTCGGGCTCACCAAAGCCTTTAGAGCGGGGCTGACAAAGTCTAAGGGAAGCTGTCGGGGCTGGGGCAGATGCTACATTTCAGGGCCAGCTGATTTGTGCAGAGCAGGCCTAAAGGATGCTGGATATGCCCTTGGCATTGGCCAACCCTACCTGGAGATGGCCCAAGGACTTTTCACAAGTTCTAAGGCCGCTCACCTGCCTCTGAGGTCCCTGGAGAACACCAGGGCTCAGTAGAAGCAAGGAGATGAGGACTGATTGTCTGGTTTTATGGTCTCTGACCCTTCCACTAGTGATCTCTAACTCCACATCCTTCCCCATGGGGCACAGGCCTCCCAAAGTCAACGCTTCAGCCGCAGCAGAGGGCACTGGCAGGAATCCCGGCCTCCAACACATAGGCCCCCGAACCGGCTGCCTGGCTTTCCCTGGAAGGTGCCCAGAACCCTCGAGCCTGTGGGAACACCCAGCACTGTTCTGATCCAACAGCTGCCCGCCTTGGCGCCAGCACTTGCCACTCCGACAACAGATGAGCGCACAGGCTGATAGCGACAGGCGCGTCTGTGGGGCGCAATGTGGCCCAAGAGACTTGCAGCTTTCCTTCTCCAAGCAGTTACACAAATGCAGGAAGTGCCTCCAGTTTGCTAGTGTTCTGATCTACAGCTTATTTTAGAACCTAAATGAGCCTTTCAGGATTTTCTGCATCTGAGTTCCAAGAGAGTGCGGACATTTTCCAGCACATTTAACACTATTTTGCTCCGACCATCAGATCTGGAGCTGCAGGTGCTGCATTTACACGGATTTGAAATGAACAGCCTGCCACTAGCTACTTGGGCTGTCAAGCCACGGATCAGCATTACAGCGAGCCCACCGTCGGGCCACAGAAAGCCGGTTTTAGCTCCGAGACATTAATGTCAGACAAAGTCATTCTCTAAGGCTGCAGGTGCAAAAAGTGGGAGATGGAGAAAATCGAGGCCGTTCGATGCCCTCGGCTCCTCCTGCCCTCACCTCCAGAACCCCTGCCCTTGGTCCCAGCTTTCCCTGGCTTGGACAGTGAGGGGGCCCTTCTCCTCGCCAAGGCCAACCGCTCGACATGTGCATCTCCGCCACACACAGTGAGCCCTCTGCAGCTCTAGTCTGGAACCTCCATCTTTCCCTACTCCCTTCACGTGGGCCCAAATGACCTTCATCTCATACACAAAACCAGACAGCTACCTCTCAAGCCACCGGGCGACATTTCTCCTCTCTTTCTCATATTTACACGGTTGTCTTGCTGCACAAGAAAAATCGAATCAAGAAGGGAAAAAAAAGAACCTGAGAAAGAAAACAAAATGCAAGCAAACACCCCAGAAAAGTCGGTCCAGACCTGCCATCTCCACACTCTCCTTTCATTCACTCCTCAGTCCTTGGCGACCTCATCACTTCCCTGAAATTGCTCTCTCCAAAGTCACCAATGATTCTGCCAAAATCACTGCTTTCTCCCCCCCCCCCTTTCTCCCTCATCCTCATCCTTTTTTTCCCACAAGGCAGTCAGGGTTAAGTGACTTGACACAGGAAGTGTTAAGTGTCTGAGGGGTCCTCCTATCCTCTGTGGCACCCCCTGCCTGCCCCTAATCCTCATCCTTTGTGACCTGTCTACTTCTGGATACTCTTCTCTAGGGCTCCGGCCCCTCAGATCATTCCTCCATCCGTCTCTGCAGGTCCCTCACCTAGATCCTCTCTCCTAAGGGTAGGGGTTACTCAAGCCTTTGTCACGGATGGCCTCCCTCCCCCACTCCGGCTGTCATCGGTTGCAAGGAATTTAATGATCATTTCTAGGCCAATGACTCCCTAGTCTCAGCCTCCAATAGGTTCCAAACTCATATCACCCACTGCCTCCTGGGCATTTCATGCTGGATGTCCTAGAGACATAAACTTACTAGGTCCCTTTTCTGTCTCCCCAGACCCTGCTCTCTCTAAACTTCATAGCACTACTCCTATCCTTCCAGGCTCCTCACTCCCCCCCCACTCCACACGGCCAGTCAGTTGCCACATCCCGTCGTTTCTCTATACACAACATTTCTGGCCTTTAACCCCTTCCCTCTAATCATACCGTTACAATTATAGCTCAAAGCCTCAAGAAAGCCTCCCTTTAAAATGCTTCTTTGGCTCCATCATCTCCCAATTCAATCCTTGTCCCACATTACTACCAAAGCGAATTTCCATGGGTGTAGATCTGACCACATCATCCCTCTGCTCAGTAGATCCCAGTGACCCCCTTTTGCCTCTAGAATCAAATCTGACTTCTTCTATTTCACTTTTAAAGCCTCTCCTAACCAAGTTGCACCCTGCCCATCTTTCCGGCCATCACTGCCCTTCTTTCCCTTCAATCCGGCCAAATGGCCTTCACTGGGTTCCTCAGGAGGATACGACCCCTTCCCCCACCATGGATGGAATCGTCTCCCTTCCCCCTTCTTCACTTTCCATCTATGTGAAGCCATTCCTGGCCACTCCACTGCCTCTACACTCCTTCCCCCAAACTCCCTTGCCTTTACGTCCCCATATTTATTCTTCTGCTACTGACTGTGCACATACTTACATATGTCCTTGCTGTCTCCTTCATTAGAACATGAAGGTCCCTGCTAGTGGGGACTCTGATTTATTGTAACTGTGTCCCTCGTTCCTAACCCAGAGCCTGCAACACAGCAGTCACTAAATAAATGCTGGGTGAATGACTGGCTGACTGAACCAAAATATTCCATTCCTGTGTTGGTGGGAAATGATGTATTGGATTGGGGGGATTTCTTTTTTAATTGAAGCTTTTTATTTGCAAAACATATACCTGGGTAAATTTTTCTTTCTTTTTTTGTTATTAAAGCTTTTTATTTACAAAACATATGGGTAATTTTTCTTTCTTTTTTCTTTTTTTGTTATTAAAGCTTTTTATTTACAAAA
>JAJPUD010004303.1:149723-186047 GCA_023553655.1 Myrmecobius fasciatus
ATTAAAGCTTTTTATTTGCAAAACCTATGCCTGGGTAATTTTTCAATATTGACCCTTGCAAAACCTTCTGTTCCAAATTTTTCCCTCCTTCCCTCAGATGGCAGGTAGTCCATTTTACATGTTAAATATGTTAAAATATGTTAAATTAAATATATGTAACCATAGTTATACGGTTCTCTTGCTGGACAAGAAAAATTGGATCTAGAAAGAGAAAAAAAAACTGGAGAACGAAAACAAAACGCAAGCAAACAACAACAGAGAGAATGAGAATGCTATGTTGTGGTCCCCACTCAGTTGGGGGGATTTTTTTAAGGCTACCCTTCAACCTTGTTCAGACAAAAGAGAGGGGAAAAAATCTTGGGAAAACTCCCTGGGGAAGAAGCTATAACAACCCCAGATAATTCCCTGAAATCAACAAATGAGAGTAGAAGGAAACAGGCGAAGGACGTCTCAAAACCCGACTCTTGGGTCTAAACTGAAAACGGAGGTCAAGTTGCTAACCAGAGCCTTCCCGCTGAGTGAAATGGGAAACTGGGGACTTCTAAGAATAATGACTGGGAGAGACTGGTGTGGGTTTTCACTGGGAATCGCTACTGCAGGAAGAGATTAATTGTGGCTTTTTAGAATATCAAAGGCAGACCAGACTTTGACTGGGAACTTATTTGGTAAATATCTAAGCCGGAAATGCCTTGTTCTGGAGATTGGTGGGTCCTGGAAGCCAGGCCTCTCTCTCTCTCTATAAAGCACGTGCTCAAATGACAAAATTGGGCCTCCTCCTCTTCCCTGGCGTGTCCCGGAGGAGAATGACCGTCCAGAATTTCTCGAGATTCTAATAAACTTCTAATCTTCCCTTGGAGAGATCTCTGAGTAACGACTTTGAGTCGGGAGTCGCATTTTTATCCCCCACACCGCCAACCTCCCGACCTGGTTCTGCTTCCAAGGCCGTTCCTGCCTTCACTCCCTCTGTGGCTGTGCAGGGACTGAGAGGCCTGAGATTGAGTCGGCAGGAGCTCCAGAGAGTGAGCATCCAGACTCACGCCCACAGTTCTAGATAACTCCAGAACATCCAGGATGATGGCCCTCGAGCCATATTTCCCTTGAGTTGCTGTCACCTTCCCCCTCTGAGCAGGAAGCCCACCCCCATTCTGGGCCCTCGCTTCTGACTGGCGAAGGTGTACAGAGGCCCCGTATTTGGTGCATTCTAGCCCCCTTTCTTCCCTCCATGCTACAAGCAGGCTCCCCCTTCCCATAGTCCAGCACCCTTTCCCCTGCTTGCTCCAAATCACCCAGTCATCACTCAAAGGGATGCACCAATAAATGGCACCCCAATGACCATCTCAGTAACACCCCAGAACAAAACACTCCTTCATCCTCTCTCCTACGTGTGTTGCCTAAGTGTGACATCTTCCCTTATGTGAATATGAAGGCGGGGACTGCTGGGCTTTTTGGTCTTAGCATTTCCGGCCCCTGGCTTGGTGCCTAGGACGCAGTAAATTATTGCTCAACCCTCTCTCTTCCATTCACATGCAAACAACCCAGAATATGGGTTTGCCGGAGCTTCCCGTTGTCCCAATGTAAGCGATGGCACTGGCAAAGCCAGCTGGGATGGCTGTGGGGTTTATCAAGGACCGATTCCATCTCCTGAGCTGAGTCAACTTTCTGGTCGTTCCAAGAACGGCCCTTGAGCACCATGCCATCAGTCAAACGGAGGGCTTGGGGACATTTTCCCCTCTCAATGACATTATAACCACCTGCCATGGTGTGCTGAGTGAAGCTTATGTATGTGTCTAAGGTGGACTGTGACCAGGGGGAGCTGTTTCCATAGCCATCCATAAGACAAGCAGGGGGCACAGCGGGTACAGCACTGAGCCTGGAATCAGGAGGACTCCTCTTCCCAAGTTCAAACCCATTCCCAGACACTTCCTGGCTGTGTGACCCAGGGCAAGTCCCTTAATGCTGTTTTTCTCAGTACCTCATCTGTAAAATGAGCTGGAGAAGGAAATGGCCGAGCACTCCAGGATCTTTGTCAAGAAAACCCCAAACGAGGTCATGGAGAGTTGGACACATATGGTGAGTATGTGTACGTGGACATGAAGGGGAGTTCTGTCCGTCGTCATCCATGAACGCAACGCAAGAGAACTAAATGCATCAAACTTGCCCAGTCAGAACAGCCAATGCCAAAGAACTTTTACTTCTAAGGGAAAGTGGATCTGACGAGAGAGGCACAGAACTTCCCAGACCATCAGTCCTAGCTCTGATCTATCAGAACAAAACCCATCCGGGGAGGCTGCTCTGGCATTGCCAACAAATGTCAACCAACTGCCACTCCCAGTAGGGGGAAGCCAACTTAGCCGAAGGCACCTCGAGGTAAAGAAAGGGATGGTCATCTCTCCTAACATCTGGATGGAGAGTGCCCTCAGCCATGGCCCTGGGAAACAATCTCCATGGGGATACAACCTGGCAACTGCTTCTCCAAACAGGATGTTGTTGCTACAAAAGACCTTGGCCCTATTCAGAACCAGAAAGTGGGATGATTGTGTCACTGAGGATTTCAACTGCCACTGTACCTCAAGGACCTTGGGATCTTTCCACCAGACTTGCAAATAAAACCTTCCCAATATGTTGTCTCTCTCATTAGAATGCCCTGGAGGGCAGGAACTGGATTACATCTCTCCCAAGCTTAGTTTAGCATGGTGAATGGCATATAGTAAGCACTTAAAAATGCTTTGTTCATCTATCCATTTATTTGTCCGTCCGCCCATCCATCCGTCCATCCATCCATGGTGCCATTGGCCTGACAAACACTAACACTTCTTCATAAAGCATCATTTTTTTCTTGGTGTAGAAATTGACCACGAGGGGCAGCTAGGTGGCGCAGTGGATAGAGCACCAGCCCTGAAGTCAGGAGGACCTGAGTTCAAATCTGGTCTCAGACACTTGACATTCCCTAGCTGTGTGACCCTGGGCAAGTCACTTAACCCCAATTGCCTCAGCAAAAAGAGAAAAAAAAAAAAAAAAAAGAAATTGACCACGACAGGGACTCACAGGCGACTTTCTTCCCTAAGGAGAAAGGCCCTTTCTTTGCATCCATAAGAGGATCTAAGTTGAGGTCTCAGCTTGTCTGGAACCACTCTGGGAGGGAGATAACTAACAGAACAGAACTAGGATCCCTTAACTAGCTAGCACAGAGGCCCAGAACTAACAAGATGAAACTTTATAATAGAGTTAAATGAAAATCCCTAAACTTGGGTTCAAAAAATCAAGGTCACAAATACAGGATTGGGGAGCCATAATTAGACAATGGTTTCATGTTAAAAAGATCCAGGGGTTTGGGTGGAAGTCGAATATGCCAACAATGTGATGGGCAGACAAAAAGCTCATGTTCTCTTAGTTACATGGTAACAGAATCAAATGACCCCTTGGTCCTCACCCATCTCCCCAGGGTTACTTATCAGGGACTGCCTTCTCTATCATTGCTCCCCAAGAGACACCATAAAGCTGAGCACTCCTGTACCTGTCTCCTAATGAGACCGAGAGCTTCCAGAGAGCAGAGGCGGCCTCATTTTCCTATTTGTAGCTCTAGCTCGTAGTACAATATTTGGCACACAAAATTAATATTTTCCTATTAGTCCACTAGTCCTCACTTTATCAAGTAGGGCCTGAAATCTGGAAAATGCCACAGGATAACTTGCTGAAGATCTTGGGAGTCTCTGAGAGTTAGTCCTGGGAAGGAATCCCAGGACTTGGAAAGAGATCCTCCAAGCTACATCTCCCCACTCATTTATCAGATTAACACCCGACTAGACCCTAACTGGTTCTCCCCAGCACAAGGGTTTCCTGGCTCAGTTGTACAGCTTTGTCCTGGGAAATAAGCCAATCAGTGCCCCTACATCCAGATACCCAGACTCCTGAATTTCTTATCCTTGCCTACCTCAAGCCTATGCAGAGGCATTGGGCTGGTGCACAATAGGGGCAGGCTGCTCACCTCCTGTTCCTATTCCTCTCCTTCATGCTTATTTAGGAATTGCATATAGAAAATGGTCCCATGGCCTGACAAGCGCATGAATGCAATGGATTCTTACTGTGCTATAAGAAATCACACAAGAGGCTGATGAGCACAGAGAAGTCTGGGAAGAGTTACATGAACTGATACAAAGCAAAGTCAGCAAAGCCACAAAGTAAACACAATGACTAACAACGTAACAGACACAGACACAGTCACAACCACCAAATAATCAAAAGGAAATGGGGAGGGGCAGCTAGATGGCGCAGTGGTTAGAGTACCAGCCCTGAAGTCAGGAGAACCTGAGTTCAAATCTGGTCTCAGACACTTCCTAGCTGTGTGACCCTGAGCAAGTCACTTAACCCCAATTGCCTCAGCAAAAAAAAAAAAAAAAAAAGGAAATGGGGAAAGACTACAAAGATTGAGCATGGTCCCAAAGAAGAAATGGGAGAAGACACTTCCTCTCACTCCTTTGCAGAAATGGGAGACATGTGAATATGAAACATTACCTACATTTAAAATTTTTTCAACATATGGATTGGTTTTCCTAATCTTTTTTTTCTTTTAAAAATATTCTCCATGCATATGTTTTGAAAAATAAAAAGCTTTACTAAAAAAAAAGAAAAAAATATTCTTTATATATGAAATGATTTGCTGAGAGGGAAAAGGATAGAGAGAAATTAAGATAAAGCCAAAATATATTTTTTGAAAGTCACTTATAGACATATAGGTATAGGGGACATAAATAAACTCTCCTGGTCCTGGGGTATTGCCGTCTCCCTCAATTGCACAGGCCCCCCTATAAGGGAGAAACCGAAGCAAGGCCTTTAGTCCTAGAGAGGATAATGAATGTTTAGTGGACTAAAGAGTCATGTTCAGGTATCTTAACCCTTTTCCAGGGACCAGTTAGATGGTACTATACCTGACAGAAAAGTAGTGTTATTTCTCTATTTTACCTTTCTCACTGGCAAGAATCACCATGGAATGGTTTGTCTCATCCCTCTTAAAGTTCCAGGGGCCGCCTCCATCTGTTAGAAATAGGGTGGGGATGACCCAAGAACAGGGCACCCAGGCCCCTGCCCATCTACCCTTGACTGAGAGAGGGGCAGGTACTTAACACACCAGTGTCAGGCTGGTCCACTGTGGGAGGTTTCCCGTAACTGAGTAGGAGTGTATGGGGTGGAAGATCTGGAGGAGGTTTGAATGATTGGCTGTTGTGGCCTGGCCGGTGTCCCCTTTACTGCTCTGGGGTTGTCCCTGTGGGGAAGGAAGCCAGGAGCTCCTGTGGCATGTTTGCATGGAGCCTAGAGCAGGCTGTGCACAATGTACAAAGTGTGCTTAAGGGGGGATCTGAGTGATGTCACATCCTGTACATCATGGGGGAGACCTGAATCACTGATCCTCAAAGGCTGTTCTCCTTTCACTTATGTCCTTGGAAAACTGGATGGGGAAAACCAGGATCCCAGAAGCAGCAGAGTTTTGGGAATCCCTGAACTCTCAATCTGAAAGGAGACCCTACGTCTACCATGGAGTTGAAGAGGAAGGAGATCCCTCTGCTGCCATCATCAAGCTTCTCCCTAAGGGCCTCTAGGTTAGGAGCTTCCTCTCTCCAGAAGTGACCTCTGCAGATGCCTCTGGAGGGTTACACTGATCTTTTACTTCATAGGCTGGCAGCCCTCCATCCCTGCAGCCTTTGGCTCCTTCCAGAACCTCCATTCAAAGAGGGCACCCAGGCCATCTGCCTTCCTTCATTCGTCACCAGGACTTCACTATGCCCCATCTCAGGTACCTTTACTCCCTCCCCTTTCCAGTTCCCTTCCTGTGCTGTCTTCCCCCATTAGAATGTAACCTCCTTGAGACAACCCTTCTATCTTCATTTATATTCCCAGCACTTAGCACAGTGCCTGGCACACAGGAAGCACTGAACAAAGGCTTGCTAAAATAACAAATGACTGATTCAAAATCCGCACTTTGGCCACTTCCATCCATCCGAAGATACTCTCATTACTGGGGGACTGGGATGCCAGAAACTATGACACACAGAGTGGCGAGGGGAAAGAGGGGCCGCAGGGAGCCAGATACCAAGAGGTTTGTGGTGATGGCCTTCATCGGTAGTAGACTTTCCCCTGATTTGGCAAGTTCAAGCATGGCCCCCAAGAACTCTTCGTCACTGTCTTAAGTAGATCACACTCTTGCTGGCTCTAAAACATGATGGCTCCTTATACTGTTTTATAAACTAAAAGAGCAATTGCCTTTCACTGGGGGATTTCAAAATACTTAGAAGAAATCCATAACCTGATAATCCTAGAGCCAGCCAGGCAAAGTTCAACCACATCATGAGCTGCTCCAGAGCCACTAATTCAGCAATATCACTGACTACCCCAAGAGGGGGTCTCTTGGGTAATGTTAATGATGACATATTTCTATGTGACCTTTAGGTGTAAAAACCACTTTCCTCCCAACCATTCACTCTCTGTGTGTGTATGTGTATGTGTATGTGTATGTGTATGTGTGTGTGTGTTCATGTTGAAATATCATTATTTTCCTTTTACAAATGGGAAAACCGAGGCTCTAAGGTCCATAGACATTGTGGCAGAGACAGGCTGAGAACTAATGTGATTCCATCTGGGCACCAATCCTGGCCATCTCACTCACCTTTCCCCTTCCCTGGAAGGTTTGGCCCAGCTATGGTCTTGGTCTTCCTAGCTGCGTGACCCTGGACAAGTCACTTTCCCCTGTCTGCCTCAGTAGCTAAAGTAGGAAATGGCATCTCTGCTGAGAAAACCCCAAATGGGGTTGCCACAAAAGACAGTAACAATTTTGTTTGTGTGTAATTGTTTGTATTTTGCCTCCCCCATTAAATCATGAGTTCCTTGAGGCCAGGAGCTGCCTTTTGCCTTTCTCTGTAAGCCCAGAGCTTAACTCAGTGCCTGACACATACTTGCTGATTGATTGAAGAAATTAGTCCTTTGGGTTACCACATCACACTACCGATATGTTATAGGCACTAAAACAAACAAACCCCAGTTCCACTAAAAGCACTTGTTCCTTTCCCCCACTCAGTCCTTTTCCATAAAAACTGTTGTCTGGCCCCATTTCTCCTATCTTGTATCTGTTACAATGACATTTTGAACCCAAGTATAAGACTTTACATTTATCATGGCTAACTGTCAACACTTAAGCTTGAGCCTACCCTTTCAGCCTGGGAAGATTTTTTTTTTTTCCATTTCTATCTTTTGTAGTTTACAAAATCTCAGAGCTGGAAGGGACCTCAGGGGTCATGTTCACTTAATTTAATACAGAACCTCCCTCTTTTCCAGATTCCATTTGGGGATCTTTCTATAAGACATCTCAATTCCTTCATCAAAAGCTGGCAGTGTCGTCCACTCAGACCTCCTTTCTAAGGAGATGTTACTTCTAGTTTTACATTAGAAGCTATCAGAAAATAGATTCACTTGATTGCTACCTTTGGGAGAGTCTGCTCCACAAATGGATATTGCACACCGCTCCCAGTACTTGCAGGGTATCCGAGGAGGGCTGAGCCTGACTGCGATGCTCACGGCCTTCACTTGCTAGGCTTCTAACAGGGACCCTGATGTGTTTATGACTCATATTTTAGCTTCCTGGAAAGCCCACCACTCTCCATCAGATCCCATTATCCCATATCTGGTTCCAATTTTATTTCCCTTTCATGTGCCCGTCCTGCCCCCTCTCCTTCAGTTCACCATAAAATAGCTGCAATGCTGGATGACTTCCTAGAGCTAAATTGTTCCGAGTCATGTATGACCTAGTATTAGAAAGTCTGAAATGATCTCCGGATACCTTCGACGAGAATGGCAGTGGGACACGGCCACGGAGATGCTGCCGAGCGAGCGGAGCGACTCTGAGGGGTGGGAGAAATACAAGGCGATGGGAGGGGAGCAGCTTTCTTAGAAACATGCTGAGTTAATAGAGAGAATTCAAGGTCTTAATTGTGCTTACTGCATGTGGATTATGAAAAAAAGCACCTGATCTGCTAAAGGAAAATGCTGCTGGGGAGACTTTTCTCAAACTTCTCCTCCACCCTAGCTAGCATTTACATAATGACTGAAGGTTTGCAGAGAGCTTTACAAATATTATCTCTTTTTATCCTCCCAACAACCCTGGGAGGAAGGTTCTGTTGTTGCCTGGTCCTTCGGATGCATCTGCCTGTGCCTGACCACAGCACGCCAATGGGTCCACGAGCAAAGACATTGGAGGGGTCGGCCATATCCTTCTCCAGTGGATTAAGGCAAACAGGGGTTAAGCCCAGGGTCACACAGCTACTAAATGTCTGAGGTCAATTTTGAATTCAGGGCTTCCTGACTCCATCTACTAAGCCACCTAGCTGTCTCCATTTTAGAAATTAGTAAATGGAGGCAGACAGGGATTAAATGAGTTGTCCAGAGTCACCCAGCTAGTCAGTGACTACGGCTGGATTTGAACTCTTAATAATATCCATAGCTCTAACTATCGTGCCACATATTGCTTCTATCTATACGTTAGAATTGTTCAATATATCTTGAGAGATATAACAACAATCTTCTGGTCAGAAATATGAAGTGAAGCATAAAACGGGGAAGAGACGGATGCAGGCCCAATGTGTGCACCATTTTTTTCTTTTTAATTTCTATCTATTTTATTTTACTCTGGAGGAGATCTAGTTCAGAACAAGGAGAAAGGGATTCCTGCTGTATAATGAGGTCCTCTGGATGCTACTGATTACATTGGCTGTGATGGTTCCCAAGAGTCTGGACTGATCATTCACACAGAAAGTGCAAGTGGATGAAAAATGGCTACTGACAAGATCTCATTACCACAGATGCTGGGGAGGGTCTGCCTACCCCAGTGTCTCCCCACTCTAGCACAGCCTCCATTCATCCATAGAAGCAGTTTTCCTACAGCGACTCCAGTGGCTCCCTATTGCCTCTAGAAGCAAATACAAAATGGTCTGCTTGGCATTCAAAGCCCTTCAACAAGCAGCCCCCCTCTCTTTCTGTCTTCTCACCTCTTATCCCCTCCCACACACTTGTTGATCCAGTGACACAGCCTCCTTTGACGTTCCATGAACAAGACCCTCCTCTCTGTCCCAGGCATTGTCCTGGCGGCTCTCACGCCCGGGAGGCTCCCCCAGCTCCTCTCCATCTTCTGGCTTGCCTAATTTCCTTCAAGTCCCAGTGAAAATGGTACCTCCTAAGAAAAGCCTTAATGCTTGTGTCATTTATTTTTATCATTCCCTATATATAGCTTGTTTGTATAGACTACAATTCCTGTCTCCTACAGAAGAACTTGGAGCTCTTAAGAGGGAAGGGATTGCCTTTCTCTGTATGCCTATTGTTTAGCATAGCGTCTGGCACACACTAGGTGCTTAATAAATGCTTACTGATTGACCAGCACGTAAATGTATATATACACACATGCAGATCTGATATGAAGAGAGTCCAGATGAACATCTACTGGGAGACAGCAGAGACACAACACATCATGTAGGAGTCACCCCCTCCATGGATGAGGGGCAGAAAGTGGGTTGATGTGAACAGGCTGCCACCCGCCTCACTGGGGGGAACTTGACATTAATGAGCTGACAAATCCAGCTGTGGACTGAGAATGCCAAAGAACTAAACTGGACCAGAAGTCCAGGTCGCTGGTGGTCCAGAACTCAGCCCATATCTGCCATCCGTCACTTGCTTAGACAAAGTGTGATCTCACGAAACTCTGATCACAATGTTAACGAATTAGCCCCTGGCATCTTGTGGGCGAAGCCTCCTTCCTGCCTTCTGATGGAAGAAGAAAGGGGAAAGGAAACCCGCATTTGCTAAGCCCCTACTGCATGTCAGACACCATACTGATTGCTATTAACTGGGAAGTGAGCATAAGGATAGTCTAGCTTAATCCTTCTGTTTTACAAATGGAGAAACTGAGGGATGAGAGACGAGATGATCCATCCCAGGTCATAAATAAGATGCAGGGATGCCAGATGTGAACCTAATGCTCCAGGCCCAAAGACACTAGTCTTACATTCTGAAGCCGGGCCCTAGAGCCAGTTCTCTTCAGTAGATGATTACTGCTCGTTCTGGTACAAGTTAGAGACAAGATGAGTTTTAGAGATTAAACTAAACACTGCTGAATGGAACCTGCTCTAAAGCTCAGTCACAACAGTCTCATGCCATCATATGGGGCTTCTACGGTCTTCAAGTGGCTCTCCATTCCTTGTCATGGCCCAGGGTCTCTGATCACATCTTTGGCTCATCTCAGAGAAACAAAGGGAGACCAAAGGCCAGCCTTGGCCGAACGAGAGCCTTCCTTCTCCGGGATGTTTGAGAGAGGAGCCGGGGTTAGTTAAGAGTGCCATTGGAACTCCTCTGGAATGGCGGAGCAAGGGAAGAGAGGGCATCTTTGCAAAGGCTGGGTCTTTAATGCTCATCACCAGAAGTCATTACGGGAAAGGCCCATTTATATGGGAGACTATTTTAATCAAAATGCCAGTTTTGGCAAATGAAAGGGAGCCGTAAAGAAGATTTGAAGAATGCTCAGGAGCCTTTTATAGGCTGTTTTATTGAGATTTTGTGTATCCTAATTCATTAATAAAGGGAAAAGAGGAGGAATACTGGCTTATTTTATTCCCCATCATTATTCAAGTAGACTAGAACATTTCCCCAATTCAGTATGGTGGGAATAGGTGAGGCTGTATCGTCATGATAGCACCAAAATAGCACTAGCTTAAAGACCTAGGTTCTTGGGTAGTCACTACATGACTTCTCCTCTCTGGGCTGAGTTTCTTCCTTTGTCAAATCAGGGGACTCAAACTAAATCATCTCAAAGGTCTCTTTTTAGTTCTATGTTTCAAGGACTCTGTGATTCTAATTCTTTGGGTAAATGGGTAACATCCATTTCTCCAGAAAATGAAAGGAACAACCTTGTTTCCATACGGTACAAGAGAAAGCAATAGATTTGGAGCTACACTACCAGCTTGGTCACGTACCTGGGCCAGATCTCCCTCAATTTTCTTACCTGTAAAATGGGAGGAAGGGGAAGGACTGTATGAACTCTGAGGTTGTTTCCAGCTGTAAATTCTAAGATCTCCTACCATAACAGATGGATTATTTTTAGGCAAAGAATCACAGGCCACGGAAGGAACATGACCAAGCTAAGTTGTAGGTCTTGTCTGTAGAGAAGTGTTTAGTTAGGCAAAACAAATCAATACCTTAATTAATTCACACACTATTTCAATATGGGCAAGTAAAATCTACTACTATACTTTATAATTAGCAACCAGCTGGGAAAATCACCCTGAGTCAAGATAAGGCAGTTCAATAGATGTCAGCTTTCTCTTGGGCTCTTTGAGATGCTGTCAATAGGAAAGCGCCATTCTGCCATTATTAACATGAAACAAAGACTGAATTAAAATGTGGCTTCTATGATTTTGCGAAGCGCGGGGAAGATCTGCATTGGACCCTCTCCTTTGTCAGGGTGATCCCAGGGGCAAGTTACTCAGCCTATCTGGGTCCTGCCTTCCTCAGGTATAAAATTAAAAGGTTGGACTAGATCATCTTGCAAACTATGTGCCATTATTCAAGTCTCAGAGTGGATTAAATGAATTACAAACAATGTGGACATTAAAAAGATACACGGACGTGGCTCTTGTCAACCTTGAGGTAATTTGGACCAGTTTCAATGGTCTTATGATGGAGAGCACCATTTGCACCAAGAGAGCAGACTGTGGGCACTGAATGTGGATCACAACATAGTAGGTTCATTTTTTTGGTTTTGTTGTTTGCTTACATTTTGTTTTCCTTCTCATTTTTTATCCTTTTTGATCTTATTTTTTCTTGTGAAGTAAGATAATTGTGGAAACACGTAAAATAAGTGCACGTGTTTAACCTATGTTAGATTACTTGCTATCTAAGGGAAGGGGTGGGAGGGAGAGAGAAAAAATTTGGAACACAAGGTTTTGCAAGGGTGAGTGTTGAGAACTATGCATATATTTTGAAAATAAAAAACTTAAAAAAAAGAAAAAGAAAAAAGATACACAGAAGTACTGCAATCAACTAACATATATTCTCACACTAAAAATTCATTTTAGGATTAAACTAAATCTCTTCTTTGGGGCAGCTAGGAGGCTCAGTTGTAGATAGAATGCTAGGCCAGAAATCAGAAACACTTCCTGAGTTCAAATCCATCCTTTAATACTTCCTAGCTGTGTGATCCTAGGCAAGTCACTTCACCCTCTATGCCTCAGTTTCCTTATCTGTTAAATGAGCTGGAGAAGGAAATGGCAAACCACTCTATATCTCAGTTAAGAAAACCCCAAAATGGGCCACAAAGGGTCACACAAGACTAAAAAACAATTCAACAACAACAAGGCTTCCTATTTATATTCTGATACTAGGAAAGATTGATTATTTCACGAATGGGGGTGTTCCCTTTCTTTCCCAGAAGGCAATTCTTCCACGTTTATAATCTCTCTTCTTGTGTGTGTGTGTCTGTTGTCCGTATATGTATATATGTGGATATGTATGTATACACACATGTAAATTCTACTTTTCAGGAGTCATCAAGGCTAAAAAATCTATTATCGGGTAGTCAGCTTTGTGGTGACAAGTGTCTACATTTGCCTTGCCTGGCCCAAGAGTGAGACACATTGTCTGCTGCTGAGCCTCTACTGGCAGCTCTTCTGACTTGGAAGGATCTGTTGGTCTGGCCACTGGGCATTCTGTGACCCAGGGATGCATTGGAGGAAGACTTTAGTCAAGGTTCCTAGCTAGAGAATATGAAAAATAATAAACTTTAAGCAGCACATTTCCAGGTTAGCATATGAGACTGTGATGGAAAAGAACTGGTCACTGTGCACTGCTTACTTTTTGCCCTCTGATTGCTTCAAAATAACAATAACAATAAAAATAAAAAGACCTATCTTTTTTATCCCATTTTATCCCATTTTACAGGTGAGAAAATTGAGGGAGATTTGACCTCAGAGGCTTAACACGTTCTAGCTGTGTGACCTTGGCCCAGTTACTTAACCCCAATTGCCTCAGTTAAAAAAAAATCTATCTTGATTACAATCACCATATCTAGTTTCTATGACATTAAGAAGAAGAGAGCCTCAGAAGCGTATACATTTGGAGAACTCCCATCTGGGAAGGAAGAAGCTTTTTTCTCCAGAATAAGTTCCCCAAATTAAGTGTTTAATTTAATTAAATGAAGATTAAGAGCCACAGGGAATTACGGATAAGGTTGGAGTTAGGGTTAGCACTAGGGTTTCACCATACTGGCATTCACGGCATACTGGCATCCAACACCAGAGAAAAACCAGAGAGAAAACTGGACTGGTAAATTACTTGGGCACAGAGAATGGTACACCGGGTCATGGTGGGAAGCAGGGAGCTAGATCCAGAGGATGGAACAAACAGCCATGACCGAAGCAGAGGGTTGAGGTCCTTTAGGAGCAGAGAGAGCAGACTGGATGAAACCTGAATGGAGGCTCTCTGTTCTCTTCAACAGAATCAGAAAACAGAGCTGGGAAAAGCACAGAGGCCCAACCTCCCTGTTTATTTTCAAGGCCACACTCCATGGAAGCAAGGTTATTCTTGTAAAATATTTTCTGGAAAAGTGGAAATTGTCCATTTGCATAAAGAATGAGAATCACGGACCAAGGAATAAACAACACATTCAATTCAAGCAATGTCTATCAAGCACCTGGGATGTTGAAGGCACCAGCAAGGGCCCACGGAAATCATTTAATTCCATACTTTTGTTTTTCATATCAGAGGAAACTGAAAGGCAGCCAAGTTCAGGGACTTGCCCAGAGTCCCACAGCTAAGAAGCTGGAAAGCCAGGACTCGAGCCTCCTGACTTCCAGGCCAGATCCCTTTCTGATGGGGGCAATGAGAACACTTTTTGAACTGAAATAAACTCACATTTTTATGCTGTCAGGGTCAAAATCCACCACTTGGAATCATTTACAATGAGCAGGAAAGCTGACAGAGTGGGAAGAGAAACTGGCCGGCTGTTGTACTTCTTACTCAAAAATGACCAAATGACATCACTATGTTAGAGTCCAACTGGGGCTGATCAGACCAATATGAGCTCGGAATAGTCGGCCACAGGTCAGGCACAAAGAGTCCATTCAAACATGGGGGTGGGGAACCTCCCATGTGTTTCTTTGGAGCTACTTTGCTCTTAGAGCACCTTCTCCTATGAGGGCACGCCATGCTGGGTGGTCCTGGTCAGTGTCTCCCATGTCATACGATTGATTCTAAAGTTCTTCAGAGAGACCTTGAGAGAGTCCTTGTATCGCTTTTTCTGACCACCCTGTGAGCGCTTGCCATGTGGGAGCTCTCCATAAAATAGGCTTTTCCGCAAGCATACATTTGGCCTCCGAACAATGCGGCCAGGTCATCAGAGCTGTGCCCTCTGCAGCAGAGCTGGCACACTTCCTCAGTGGCTGGGACCTCATCCTGCCAGGGGATCCTCAGGATCTTTCTAAGACAATTCAGAGGGAAGCGATTTCCTGGTGTGGCACTCGTAGACAAGGAGGTCAACATGTCAGTTCTGCAGACCTTCAATCTCAAAGTCTGTCTAATACACTTTCCTTCCTCCCACACTTCTCCCGAACTCTGAGCTAGCTCTGGCGATGCCCGTGCCCATCTCCTTATCAGCGTGGACATCCCTGGAGAGGAACTGCCAAGGTAAGGGCACTAATCCACAGTATTCACAGCTCCTCCATTGCTGTAATGGGGAAGGACAGACCTCTCGGGGGCACTGTTCTGGTCGGCCGGCCCTACGGACCTTCCTCCCCTCTCCTACCTCCCGTCATCACTTAATTCATCGATTTTTGACTAGGGGCCTGCCACGTACAAGGCGAATGCTCCCCACTGGGGAAACAAAGATGCAATAAGACACAGGCCCTCCCCACTGTCTCCTCCCCGAGCCAGCCTAAAATTAGTCTAATCAATTATATATTCTAGCTTAGTATTCAAGGCACAGAATGCAATCGCAATAGACCCAACTTTTATCTTTAAGACATTCTAGAAGTTAAGGCTTTTTGAATTCTATATGGAAATAGAATATGCAAATGTGAGTGAGTTTGACACTTTCATTTTGAACAGGCCAGCTGCCCTGGAAAGGATCTTCCCCATCCACCCTGCCCAACCCTAAGAGGAAACTATGCTTGGCCAGAAACGGCCATGAATCAAGGCTTAGTAAGTATCTTCAGGGCAGGAGGGGGCGCTGCAGTGGACAGAGCGCCCGGCCTAGAGTCAGGAGGACTCATCTTCCAGAGTCCAGTAACTAACTGTGTGGTCCTGGTCTTGGGCAGGTCACTTCACCCTGCGTGCCTCAGTTTGCTCATCTGTAAAATGAGTTGGAGAAGAAAAGGGCAAGCCCCTCCAGCATCTTCGCCAAGAAAACCCTTACGGGATGATGAAGAATCGGACTGATCCACAACAAAAGTATCTTCTGTTTACGCTCTTGCCTCTTTCCCTTGATGACCAAGGAGAAACTTAAGGATAGTGACCTAATGGGGGAAGCGCTTCAAAGCCAAGTATACCCCACAACCGTGACAGATTAACAAGAAACACGTCCAACAACTTCAGTGCTCAGGTAATTCAAACCCTGTTTCAAATTCTCGTGAATGGCGGCACCTGGTTGGCTTTTGCTGAATAACAACCGCCATGTTAGTGCTAATCCTGGCAAGACAAGGACGGAAAAAGCTAAAAGAATCCTCTCTCTACCCCAAGGCGTGACTCCCACCTGCTCAATCAGGTGCAGTGGGTGTGGTCCAGGATTTGGAGTCAGGGGGCCATTCTGAACCCGGGCTCCACCTGGATGGTCTCTAGGACAGAGAACCGAAGTACTTGGCTTGCCACTGTGATACTGTATTGCAGCCCATCTGCCTATATGTGGTGCAGTGTGCAATGAGAGAAAGAACACCGGATTTGAAGTCAGAAGATGTGGCTTCTCATCTTGGGGGAGTCACTTTCTGTTTGACCTTAAGCAAGCTAATGAATCTTATGGGGACTCAGTTCCCTCATTTGTAAAACTAAGGGATTTGGACAAAATGTGCCATAATCATACCCCTTGTTCTAGATGTATGATTCTCATTAAAAAAGGCCCTGGAAGTGAAGGTGTGTAACCCCACAGGAACCTGGAGAGAGGGCTGGATGGAGGATCTGGGCTGGGCTCTGGTCTTAGGAAACTGGGTGATTTCCCAAGAGTCCATTCACTTTACTCTTCTCATACAGAAAGCAAAGGCTTGGATGACACGATCCCCAACGCCCTTAATGGCTCTAAAAGTTGACGAATCCCTCCGATGAGCTCAACAGAAGACGCCAAGGTCGAGAAGTGACAGATGACCCCAAAAATCACCCAGTCGATTTCTCCACCACCAGTTTCATCTGCCAAGCACAAAAAAGCGAAGGGGATAGCCTGGCGCACCCAGGGACTAATTGACTTCCCTTCCAAAAGAAAAGCTATTCTGACTATTTCACTTGGAAGCATTTCATTTGCCTTTGAAAACAAGCATGATTACTGCAAAGCCCTGAAGTTATTTTTAATGTAGCTTCCTGTAGCTGGATAGAGACAAAGAGAGTGAGATACCAATCAACAAATGAAGACTCCATTAGAGCTGACACTGGGAATACATCCCCTTTGCACATGGCTGAATCCGGGCTGCTCTTCTTTGTCCCGCGTTCATGCTACGTGATTGAATCCTAAGCATGATGGCCAAAAAGCCCTGGTCACAATGAAAACAAGAGGCCTGACCCAATGGGCTCTCGCCGGTTTTTATTTCTAGTAAAAAATATGAGAACGTGACGAATGTGGCAGGGTCCGGAGGGATCCAACAGTCGTAGCCTTTTGGTGAAAAGCGTCACTAACTTGAGACTTCCGTAAAAGAAATGACGGGAAAGCGTTCTGCTAGGAAGGAAAGGGGGAGCTTCTGGCTTTCTATTCATGCATAAGGAAAAGAGGCTTTTCATAAAGAGAATGGCAATCATTTCCTCTGTGAGTTCAGAAAAGGATGAGAGAATGCGGGAGAGATGCACTTGCTGAGGCGGCAGAAAGAAGGAACACCCAAATTTTCGGCAGGCCCTGATGAAGAGGCAACATAGCCGTGTCAGGGGGCACCAGAACTGAACCAGGGATGGGGAAACCAATCGTGGGACTCATCCGTCAACTGAGAGCCGTTCCGGCTCTAACATGATGGGAATCTGCTAGCCTGGAGCAAGAACTAGGAGAGCATCCGGCACTGTTGCACAATTCTCTGTAAGAGTTGAGGGCTGGCAATGCTCACGTATCCCAGATGTGGGGCAGTTCCTCATGGGCAATGCTTCTGGGACAGTCCAATCAAGCAAGGACAGGCCCTTTCTCCCAGAACCGGCCTCCTTAAATAGAGAGAGACTCATCACCGCAATAACCAAAGAAGATCCTTTACTAAGCTATGGAAGGACTGACTACTGGTTTTACCAATAAAATTACAGATACCTTAAGTCAAGTCAACAAGCATATACTCAAGGCAGTAAAGACTGTTTTAGTCTTCCCTGTGCCAGGCACTGTGTTAAGGACACAAAGAAAGACAAAAACAGCACTTGTTCTAAAGAAGTTCACAACCTAATAAAAGTGTCATACACTTATTAAATATGTATCGATTGATTAACAGGGGATTATGACTCATCCACAAATAACTGCACTACAAAATGAGATTTAAGTGCATAAGACTAACCAATTAACGGGAGCCCGGAGATCACTTCTACCTCTAGACCATGATTCTTGAGAGGGAGAGGGCTAAAGCTACACATGGGGTCACACAAGTCACAAACAGAAACAGCAGTTCCATATTTTCCTTCCACAGGAACTTTGCTGAAGAAACTTTAGTCAAAGATAAACAGTTTTTTTGTCCTAAGTGACTTCCCAACTCAGCTCAACGGCAGCTAGGCAGTAGGACTCATGGGAGAATTGGAGATCTGCTGTGCGAGGGGCAGTCTTGTGCCCTATTTTATTCATTTACCTTCCATCTCTGTAGAAATTCCCACTGCTCTGAATAGTTCAAACTTTGTTTTCTCTGCCCCACGTTTAGCCAGGTCTTCCTGTTAAGCCTGAGTTCAGGCCTCAGCTGGTATAAGCTTAGCTTCCTGGCCTGAACAAAGTCTTTAACCTTATTAAGTCTGCAGATGACATAAATCTGGGAAAGGTGATCAATGTATCAGATGACAAAATGAGTCCTTCACTCCCAGACTCAATCAGAAGGATGTCCTATCTAATAGGATGAAATTTATTAAGGATTAATGTATAAAATCCCAAAAATTAACTGTACAAGGTCGGGAGGAGCCATGACTGGGTGACAGCTCATATGAAAAAGGATTGATCTGGTGGGTTTGAAGAAAACAAGAACATTAGGAGTCCATGATGTGATTGAACAGCTAACAAACAAACAAACAAACAAAAAACTCAATGGGAATTGAGGCTGATCTCCTTATAGAAGGAACAGTTAGTGAGCATGCTGACCAACCTGAGTGGATTCAGAAGAGAGTGATGGAGACAGACAGGACCAGATATAGGAGGGATGCTGGGAGGAAACAGGGATATTCCCCTTGGGAAGCAGAAGGTTGGGTGAGAGAAAGGGTAACAAGTCAGTGGCACTCACAGTGGGGGATTCTAATCTGGAAAACATTAGCTTTGTCCAGCTTGGGCCCCAAGGCACAAACACAAATTGCTGGGTAGATTTTGGTTCGGTGTAAGAGAGTGCTTCATCACAACACAGCATTTTCACTCTTTTTGTTGTTGTTTGCTTGCATTTTATTTTCTTTCTCTTTTTTTCCTTTTTGATCTAATTTTTCTTGTGCATCAAGACAACTGTATAAATATGTATACATATAATGGATTTAACATATATTAAACATGTTTAATATATATTGGATTACCTGCCATCTGGGGAGGGGTGGGGGAAGAAGGGGAAAATTTGGAACACAAGGTTTAGCTAGGGTGAATGTTGAAAAAATTATTCTTGCATATGTTTTGAAAATAAAAATAAATAAAAAATTTTTTAAAAAGAGAGAATTGCACACGTTTAAGATATTGGATTACTTGCCATCTAGGGGAGGGGGGAAGAAGGGGAAAATTTGGAACAAGGTTTTGCAGAGGTCAGTGTTGAAAAATTATTCTTGCATATGTTTTGAAAATAAAAAGCTTTAGTAAAAGAGACAGAGACAGAGAGAGACACAGAGAGAGAACTGTTTCACAATCAGAGCCACCCTAGAGCTGCCTGTGGGTGGCTGGGCCCCCTCACTACAAGTCTGCAAGCAAGAGCTAACTACTTATTGCGGGGAAGTTGTATAGATACAAGTGGAACCAGATGCCCTTTGAGGTCCCTTTCAAAGCAGAGATATTGGAATTCCCCGAGGCTCCTAAATAAATGGGTTAATATCTGCACTACACACTTTTAGAGAGTAATTGTGAAGATGGTACTTAGTAAAAATCCAATGAGATATTCGGAGCAATATTTCCAAAGATGCTGGTCCCGTGCCCTTGGTTAGATCCTTTCCGCTGCCCACCAGCTCCTGCCGTCTCTCCATGCTCAGGGAATTCAAGGGCAGGCTCCTAGTCAACCCTACACTTTGCTGTCACTCACATGCTGCTGGTGACTCTCTGCCTAAGCCCATCCTCCTCCAAACTTTGTTCTTGATGCGGAGAGCACCACCGGCCTTCCCAGCATCCAAGTTGGCAACCTCCGAATCATGGAATTAGAACTGGCCACATCTCCATACATTATGATAATCGGACATGACTCTTGACCCTCTGCAGTCATTCAATGAACACATCCTGCTGATCCTTCTTCCATGATGTCTTGTATCTCTGCTGTACACACATGACCAGCAGCCTGATCACAATAACAGCAGCACTTAGACAGTACTTTAATTTACAAAACACTCTCCATCTATTATCTCCTTTAATATCCACTCCTTTCTATGGTACTAATAAAAAGGATAACAAGAACTGCCATTTATCTAGTGTTTTAAGGCTTCCAAAACATTCTCTATACACGAATGCTTTAGAGCATCCCAACAATATGAAATAGGTCCTATTGATATTATTATTATTGATATATTTTATAGGTATATGTATTTACACACCTATATTAGTATTATTAACTGCTGTCACAACCACAAAACTAATAAGAGTCCAAGGCAGAATTTGAACACAGATCTTACTAATTCAAAATTCAGGGCTCTACTTTGTCTCTCATGCAACATCAACAACATCACTTTCCTGCTTCTAGTCTTTCCCCCTCCAAAGCATCTTCTGTAGAGCTATCCAATTAATATTTCCAAGATTGTATAATGTTCGGATGCTTCATCATGGCAAACTGTGAAGAAATTCAGCCATCTTCGGCTGGCCTTTTGGTAATGAAGGTTTTGGCCGTAGCAATTCATGAAATCAAGACAAATGCAAAATGGCTCCGAGTCCTATACAGTCCCTTCTGGTTCCACAGTAACTGAGAGGAAGAAGAGCAGGTATAGGATGCTAAAAATCACACAAAAAATACCACTTCTGGGGCAGCTAGGTGGCGCAGTAGACAGAGCACTAGCCCTTTAGTCAGGAGGACCTGAGTTCAATTGTGACCTTAGACACCTAGCTGTGTGACCCTGGCAAAGTCACTTAAGCCCAATCGCCTCAGGGAAAAAAAACACCTCTAAATAATCTTTATCTGTTGCTTCTGAATGTGAGATTATTGAAGAATCATGCCATGACAGGAACCAAACTGTATCCCTCTTGGAATTCTCACCATAAACAAAATCAGAAGCCAGAAGGAAAGTGCAGCATTTGTGGGAAGTGGTTTTACTGAACATCCAAATGCAATAAGAAACAGGACATTTGATTTTAAGTTTCTTTTTGCTCATTTTTACTTTTAAAGCTTTTTATTTTCAAAGCATATGCACAGATAATTTTTCAACACTGACCCTTGCCTAGCCTTGTATTTCAGATTTTTCTCTCCTTTCCCCCACCCCCTCCCCCAGATGGCAAGCAATCCAATAAATGTTAAACATGTTAAAATATATGTTAAATCCAATATGTGTAAACATACTTATACAATTTTCTTGCCGCACAAGAAAAATCAGATCAAAAAGAAAAGAAAAGAAGTAAGAAAACAAAATGCAAGCAAACAATAACAAAAAGACTTGAGAATGTTATGGTCCACAACAGTTTTCTCTCTGGGTGTAGATGGTTCTCGTCATCACACGATCATTGGAACTGGCATCAGTCATCCCAATGAGATATATATATATATGTGTGTGTGTGTGTGTGTGTATGTATGTATGTATGCATATCTACATTCACACACACACACGCACGCACACACACACAGAGGTTTTTTTTGCTGAGGCAATTAAAGTTAAGTGACTTGCCCAGGGTCACACACCTAATAAGTATTAAGTGTCTGAGACCGGATTTGAACTCAGGTCATCCTGACTTCAGGGCTGGTGCTCTATGCACTATAGCACCCCTGATCAACATATAGTCTAAAACACATAAGAAATATTTGTAAAACAAAAAAACCTACCATGAAAATCATAGCAGTTTATAAGCCAATATCTGTTACAATGAATGAAGAGATAAAGAAAGTCTATGAAGAATATACTAAGTCCTTCCAAATGAAATCCACATTTAGTTTGATATTTGGTGATTTCAACTGAGCAACACTAGGTAAAGATGGTAGCAAATGGGCTGACAAATATAGATGGGGTTTTGGGGGGGACTTTGCAGCTCAAAGATTATTTCCTTTCAAGAGAAAACAGAAGCAAAAGAAGAGCTGAGTTGCTGGTCTTGTGTGTGCATCAGTCAAAAGCATTCTGGTCCCTCTGGTTCCACTCATACCATCAGGCAGCAGCCTGATCCTGATGTTCCCTTCTCCCAATGTGGCTTTTCTGTGGCCCCAAGGATCTGAGCCTGCTCTTTCTCTCATCAGGCTTCTTGATGATCAGTGCAATGCTTGGTCATTTATATTGTTAGTGGCCCTTGTTTCCACCCTCTGCTCAAGGCTTCTTAAAATCTAAGTGGAACCTTGCAGACTAGCCAAGATGACAGGAAAAGATAATGATAAATGTTGGAGGAGATGTGGGAAAATTAGGACACTAATACATTGTTGGTGGAGTTGTGAATGGATCTAGCCATACTAGAGAGCAATTTGGAACTATGTCCAAGTAGTATCTCTACTGGGTCTGTATCTCAAAGAGATCATAAAAAAAAGGACAAGGATCTACATGAACAAAACCATTTGTAACAGCCCTTTTTGTGGTGGCCAGGAAATGGAAACTGAATGGATGTTCCTCAGATGGGGAAGGGCTGAATAAGTGATGGTATATGAATGAAATGGAATAATATTGTTCTCTAAGAAATGATCAGCAGGCTGATTTTAGAGAAGCCTGGAAAGACTTATATGAACTGATGCTGAGTGAAGTGAGCAGAACCAAGAGAACACTGTACACACAAACAACAAGATTACGCGGATGGACTTGGCTCTTTTCAGCAATGAGGTGATTCAGGGCAATTCCAACAGACTTGTGATGGAGAGAGCCATCTACACCCAGAGACAGATTATAGAGCTGAATGTGGATCAAAGCATACTATTTTCACCTTTTTTATTGTGTGCTTGGTTTTTTTTTCTTTCTCATAGTTATTCTTTTCCCCTTTGGATCTAATTTTTCTTGCGCAGCAGGACAATATGGAAATATGTTTAGAAGAATTGCACATGTTTAACCTGCAGTGGATTGCTTGCTATCTGGGGGAGTGTGGAAGTGGGGAGGGAGGGAGAACAATTTGGAACACAGGGTTTTTGCAAGGGTGAATATTGAAAACTATCTCGGCATGTGTTTGGAAAAAATAAAAAGCTATTGAAAAAAATCTAAGTGGACCACCACATCCCTTGTGCATCCTTCTCAGCCTCCTTAGGCAATTTGCCCTTTCCCCTCCTCATCAAAATAGTTTCTCCTTGTGTCTTCAGAATGTAATACCTGAGAGCTTTACCTTACCTCCTGGATTTCCCTTCCTGGTTAGAATTTTTATCCATGACTTCCAAATCAACTATTCTCTGAACCACTGAAAGTCTGTCCTTCCCCAAATCTGAGGCACAAGTCAGAATGTGTCCAGCTTTCTTCTCCTGCTCTATCACAAATTATAGGATGGAATACTAAGGTTATTCACAGAATGAGGCTCTCATTATTGGTGAGATCATTTTATGTTCAGAATAGAATCTCCCTGTGTTGGTTCTTTTACCTCTTACCTGATAAAATGATCATGAAGGTAAACCAAGATATCACTAAGGACTATGCATTTGGCAGAGAGTGAGCTCTCTCGTCTGTCCCTGCTATATCAGGCTTCTGCCAGGCTTGTGTTCTATTTCTGAAGCTCCTCATTCAGGAGGACAAGTTGTGCTATATGATTGTGCTATAAGATTTCAGAAAAACTTGGAAAGATTTACATGATCTGTTGCAAAGTGAAGTGAGCAGAACCAGGAGATCATTGTACATGTAACAGCAGTATTGCGCCATGGTCAGCTATGACTGACTTAGCTCTTTTCAGCAATACAATGATCCAAAACAATTCCAAAGGACTCATGATGGAAAATGCTCTCCACCTTCAGAGAAAGAACTGATAAAATCTGAATGCTGATCAAAGCATACTATTGTTCACTTTTTTTTTTTTTAATTTTGGGAGTGGGATCTGGATCTTCTATCCCAAGATGACTAATATGCAAATAGATTGTTCATGTAGAACGCATATTAATTTGCTTACCATATGCAAGAGGAATGAGGGAAGGAAGGAATGGAGAGAATATAATCAATTTTTGTTTTTTTTCAGATCTATATTTTATTTTAGTGGCCTTCCCCGACTCCCTCCCCCCCACCCTGATTTCTCCTTTCTCTGAATATCTCCCCTCAGCCCTTTCTTCCTGCAGAGGCTCAGCTTAGCCCAGAGTGGTTTCTAACAGCATCATCTCTGTTACTCTGATCTTCTCAGTAGTTCACAAGATCCGAGAATATGAGCTGGAAAAGACCTTAAAGCTCAGTCACTCCCAGCCCTCATCTTACAGAGGAAGAAATGGAGGCTCCCAGAAGTGGCGGGCAGCAGCAGTCCAGGATCTGACCTTCCATCAGCTGCCTTCAGTTTCACCACTGTCCACCACACCAGGACCACCCCCCCCCGCCCTTCTAGGACTCCTCAAGGCCACAGGCCACAGGTTTGGTCTTTCTCCAGCTTTCCTCTCACCCAAGGCCACAAACCTGGAGACAAGGGTCCCTCTACCTTCAGGTCCAATCCATTGCCAAGTTTCCTTTCACATCCATCCCTTTCTCTCTGTTCACACAACCATCTCCCAGCTCATGCCTTTGTCACTTTCTGCCTGGACCACTCCAGCAGCCTCCTAACTGTCCCCAGCCTCACCTCTCTCCAACCTCATCTGCACAGAGCTACTAGAACAAGCCTGTGATTTAGGAAGGAGAGAAGGGAGGGGGGAGGACTGAAGGGATGTTCTGAAGGTGAAATGAAGGACTCGGTAACAGAGAGAATAAGGAGTTGAGAAGGACATCTGAGTTGGGATCCTGGGAGGACAGGGGTACCCTTGACAGTAATAAAGAAGTTTGGAAGAACAGAGGGGTGAGAAGGAAGGGAAAAGACAAGGTCAATTTTAGATCTACTGAGCATGAGCGGGCCTTGAGATATGAAAGTAAGATGTCCAATGGCAGCTGGAAATGCAAACCTGGGGATCAGGAGAGAAGGGAGGGCTGGGTAAGGACATTTGTGAATCATGTGCCAAGGACAGCAAATACAGCTTTTGAGCTAAGCGCTTCCGTGAGCTGACATCACTCCAGTATCTTTGCCAAGAGACCCCCAAATGAGTCACAAAGACTCAGACCCCACTGAAACACTCCACAACAGAAGACACCTGGCTAGGACTTCACCAGCTGGCCTACTTGATCCCAGATTATCATCTCTGTTCCCCAGGTAAGGAAATAGAATGGCCTGGATGTAGGAGAGACAAGGAGCCATCCCAGCAGGCTGGTGCAATGGTCCAGGTGTGAGGTGAGGAGGAGCTTGGTCCCAGGGGCAGTGACGGGGAGAGAAGGGCCTTAGGGGAGAGATTTTAGAAAGGATGATTCAATATTGCACCTTCCTCAAAGCAATTTTAGGTGTCGACCGCTTTGGCCTGGCTACAGACTGCGATTCAAGGCAATTTCACAAAGCTGTGGGGGCCCTTTGAAATTGTGATGACCTCTACCAGCCACCGAATGTGGACCCTTTGAACATTTAGCTGCTAATCAACAGAGAGAATTATTTGTCCAAGTTTTTGTTCCTCTTGGTTCTACTGAGGATAACAGAGAAAAGAGGAAAGGAAGCCCTCGCCAGAAAAGCTTGAGATGTAATGACTGCTCATCCTTTTGTTCCCTTGCTCTCCCCAAGCCTTCAGAGACTCTGCTTTAAAGGGAGTTGTTGGTCTACTTCTGTAAAGGTTTCTACCTTTTCCTCTCTCTGTGTGTGTCTGTCTGTCTGTCTCTCTCATACACACAGAGGTTATATTTATATCAAGCCTTCTTGGGCTGCTGACAGTTTCCGCATTATTTCTTGTTCTGTTCTTGGGGGCCAAGCAGGGTAAGTCCCATCCTCATCCTCCTGCCATCCCCCCGAGCCCTTCAGTTGCTTTCTCCCCTAAGCCTTCATTGCTAGTTACTTGACCTGATCTTTCTGTGGCATGATTTGAAGTCCCTTTAACTATAATGGTCAAAATTATTTTTTTCTTTTTTAAAGCTGTGCAAGGCCATCGGGGTTAAGCGATTTGCCCAGGGTTACAAAGCTAATGAGTGCCAAGTGTCTGAGGCTGGATTTGAAGTCAGGTCCTCCTGACTCCAGGGCGAGTGCTCTATCCACTCTAGCGCCACCTAGCTGCCCCTCAATATTCTTTAGACAATTTCCAGGTGATTAATGTGACTTTTTTCCCACAGAGTGAAACTTGAGCCCAAACTCAAGATGTCCACTCCCTCAGGCTAAGGAGAGAACAGTCACCTCCCTTGTCCTAAAATTGCAGGGAGGAGAAGCATGGCCACCTTGAAGTCTGGTAGACCTCGGTTATTCCAATCTGGGAATCTGTTCTGCATGATTGCTCATGTAGAACCTGTATCCAATTGCTTACTGTCTCAGGGAGACAGGAGGGGATGAAGAGATGGATAGAGTTTGGAACTCCAAAATTTTTTTTTAAATGATTAAAATTTGGTCTTACATGTAATTTGGGGAAAAATAAAATATTATTTTTTCTTTTCAAAACATATGCAAGGATAATTTTTCAACCCTGACCCTTGAAAAGTCTTGTGTTCCAATTTTTCCCTGCCTTCTCTCCTCCCCCTCCTAAATGGCAAGTAATCCAATATATGTTAAACGTGGTAAAAATATCGGTGAAATCCAACATAGGCACGTGTATTTATACAATTATCTTGCTGCACAAGAAAAATCAGATCAAAAAGGGAAAAAAAAGAGAAAGAAAATAAAATTCAAGCAAACCACAACAAAAAGAGTGCAAATGCTATGTTGTGATCCACCCTCAGTTCCCACAGTTCTCTCTCTGAGTATAGATGGCTCTCATCACAAGATCATTAGAAGTGGCCTGAATCATCTCATTGTTGAAAAGGGCCACATCCATCAGAATTGATCATTGTATAATCTCGTTGTGACCATGTAGAGTGATCTGGTTCTGCTTACTTCACTTAGCATCAATTCATGTAGGCCTCTCTGAAATCCTTCTGTTGATCATTTCTTATAGAGCAATAATATTCCATAACATTCACATACCATAGTTTATTCAGCCCTTCTCCAATTGATGGGCATCCATTCGGTTTCTAGTTTCTTGACACTATGAAAAGGGCTGCTACAAACATTTTTGCACATGTGGGTCCCTTTCCCTCCTTTAAGATCTCTTTGGAATATAGGTCCAATAGAAACACTGCTGGGTCAAAGGGTATGCACAGTTTGATGACTCTTTGGACATAGTTCCAAATTGCTCTCCAGAATGGTTGGATCCATTCACAATTCCTCCAACAATGTATTAGTGTCCTAGTTTTCCCAAATTCCCTCCAACAGTCACCATTATCTTTTCCTGTCATCTTAGCCAATCTGAGGTGTGTGGTGATATCTCAGCATTGTCTTAATTTGCATTTCTCTAATCAAGAGTGATTTAGAGCACCTTCTCATATGACTAGAAATAGTTTTAATTTCTTCATCTAAAAATTGCCTGCTCATATCCTTTGACCATTTATCAATTGGAGAATGGCTTGAATTCTTATAAATTTGAGTCAATTCTCTATATATTTTAGAAATAAGGCCTTCATCAGAACCCTTGAATGTAAAAATGTTTTCCCAGTTTGTTTCTATAAAATCTTGTAAACTTAATGTAATCAAAACTATCTATTTTGTGTTCAATAATGATCTCCGGTTCTTCTTTGGTCACAAATTCCTTCCTTTTCCACAGATCTGAGAAGTAACTCCTATGTTTCTCTCATTTGCTTAGAATATCACTCTTTATGTCTAAATCATGAACCCATTTTGACCTGAGCTTGATATACGGTGTTAGGTGTGGGTCAATGCCTAGTTTCTGCCATACTAGTTTCCAATTTTCCCAGCAGTTTTTGTCAAATAGCGAGATCTTATCCCAAAAGTTGGGGGTCTTTGGGTTTATCAAGCACTAGATTATTATAATCATTGACTATTTTGTCCTGTGACCCTAACCTATTCCACTGATCGACTGCTCTATTTCTTAGCCAGTACAAATGGCTAAGAAATGATGGCTGCTTTATAATACAGTTTTAGATCTGGCCGAGCTAGGCCACCTTCATTGGCATTTTCTTTTTCATTAATTCCCTTGAAATTCTTGACCTTTTGTTCTCTCCGATGAACTTGGCTACTATTTTTTCTAGATCTGTAAAATCATTTCTTGGGAGTTTGATTGGTATGGCACCAAAAAAGTAGATTTAGGTAGTATTGTCATTTTTATTATATTCGCTCGGCCTACCCATGAGCACTTGATATTTTTCCAATTGATTAAATCTGACTTTATTTGTTTGGAAAGTGTTTTATAGTTGTGTTCATATAGTTCCTGACTTTTCCGTGGCAGAGAGACTCCCAAATATTTTATATTATTGACAGTTAAAAAACAAAATATTATTTGAAAGAAAATATACTGACTGCCCCTAATAAATTCTATTGATTGAGATAAAGGTCTAATTCTTGAGAAGTGACAGAGGGGTTGTGGATGGGCATTGGGAAGAGTTTCCACATTAGGAGGTCTTTACACTGATGAAATCCCAAGTCAGAAAAATACATTAATGAAGGGCCCAGTTTCAGAGAAACCTGGAAAACTTAATGATGCAGACAGATGTGAAGAGAGCCAGGAGGGCAATCTATATAGTAACAAAATTAAAAAAAATAATAATAATAACTTTGAAAGACTTCAAGAACCTGTAAAAATAAACCACTTTGAAAGCTTATCACTTCATTGCAGTGACCAAGCAGCCCCTTCCTGACATTGAAATAATAGAGTAGGCTCTCATCTGGCCAGACTATATCCAGAGGACTGGTGGGAAGGAAGAAATGGAGGCTTGTTTTGGTTGTTGCTGCCACAGGCCATACGGACAGAGCCAGAAATTCTGGCCCTTAGCGGGAGAAGTGGTGCTTCTGTGAGAGGGCACTGAGGAGAAAGCAGAATCTTCCCCAACTCCTTCCCATCTGTATCCTCCATTACAAGCAGAGAACTGAATCACTAATCTCGTGGAGAGGAGTTGAAGGAACTCTTCAGGTAGGCCGCTACGGCCTCGGAGAAAGACCCTCTCCATTCTTACAGTCAGTGATAGAAACAAAGCCAGGGTAACTTTCTGCTAAGGCACATGGGCGCAGGCAGAAGCGTGGGCCTGAAGTACCCCAGGCCTTCATCTCACTATGTCTCCAACCACATTCCCACAACTGAGGGTTAGCCTGGGACAAAACTGTAAAGTTCTGGAAGAAGTGGAGCTCCAAGACCAAAGTCCTTCCCTTCCTCCCCTTAAGGTACCAGGTAAAAATCTGAAAAGGTAGGGACAGGCCATTTGAAAGCTTCCTCTCTTGGGCTATTTGCATTTTAAAAGTCTTTGCTCTCTAGGTGCTGGGTGACACAGCGGATTAAGTACTGTGGGCAGGAAAACCTGAGTTCAAATCTAGCTTCAGACACTCCCTAGCTGTGATTCTAGGTAAGTCACTCCTCCCACTTACCTCAGTTTCCTCCTCTGTAGAATGAGCCAGAGACAGAAATGGCCACCCCTTCCAGTGATAATGACTAAACAAGATGGTGGTAGGTAGGCCTGAATGAGGCTTAAATGCACCTTCTATATCAGCAGCCACCTCATCCTTCCCCACCTGGCTGCTCACCTGGGGCATCACTGTCTCCAGAAAGTCACTGTCCTTCAAAATACCAGCTCAGCACCCCAGCCCCTGGGTCCCTCCTTCCTCTGATGGAGAGGTTGGGGGGGTGCACATCTGGGAGCTCCACCAGAGCTTCTATTTATGGAGGGGGACTCGGGGCAGCCTGAGGCTTTATCAAACCCTGAGGCTACTGCTTCTCTCCCTCTCTCTCCCTCATTCCCTCCTTTTCTCTCTCCCTGCCACTTTCCATGTGTTTTCCCCATTAAACTGTTTTTTGCTTTTCTCAGCATTTAACACAGTGTCTCATACATAGCAGACGCTTAATAAATGCTTCCTAAGTGACTGATGGGGCCACTGGCTTAACCACAGATTGCATTTAAACAAAACCCCAAGTCTGCATCACTATAATGCCCAATCTCTTTTAAGAAGAATTAAAGGGAGCAGCTAGTTGGTGCACTGGATAGAGCACCAGACCTGCACTCAGGAGGATCTGAGTTCAAATCTAGCCTCAAGACACTTAACATTTCCTAGCTGTGTGACCCTGGGCAAGAAGGGAAAAGGAAGGGAGGGAGGGAGGAAGGAAAGGAGGAAGGAAGGAAGGAAAGGAAGGAAGGAAGGAAGGAAAGGAGAAAGGAAGGAAGGAAAGAAGAAAGGAAGGAAAGGAAGGAAGGAAGGAAAAGAAGGAAGGAAGGAAAGGAGGAAGGAAGGAAGTCAAGTGAGTCTACAGGGCCCCAGGGCAATACCGCAGATAACTAACATCCAGATGCTAATTCGTGCCCAAGCTGCCAACTTCAGGCCTGCTTTCTTAATGATAACAGGGCTGTTAAAACATGACTCCTGTGTTTAGTGTGTAAAGGGGTCCATGGGACTTGGAAGGCAAATAAATGTACAAGAGAACCCTCTGTTCTAAGTGGGCTTGGGCACGAAACAGCTGATGGGAAACAAGTCACCGAAACATTGGAAGTCACGTCACCTCAAAGCCTTTCAGTAGGGCTAGGAAGAAATTCAGAAAAATTCCCTTTGGTTCCTCAAGTCCAACGGCTGTCCACTAGCAGAGCATTTGTGGCTCTAAGCATTGTGGCCTAAGAGGTATAATCCCATCCATTCAGCCAATATTTAATGTCACAATGAAAACAAATGGACACGCTAAAAAACATGGGCTGACTTTCCCCCTGGAAACTTGAGTGAAAAATGAAACCTTCCAGCACAAGGGAGAAGGTTGTTTATTGATTCTGTAATGCAGACAAGCAGCCCCCAGCCTCATTTGGGATTCCCTCAGAGAGAGTTACTGGGCTCCCCTTCCCAGACTGTGGGGGAAGAAGGATCATCAAAAAGGTGGCAAGGACTCAGTGTGAACCCTCCTTCCCTCAGAGGAGAATTGCACTTCTCCATTGAAACAGCTCATGTTTCTCTAGCCCCAGGAGGGTTAGAAAGCACTTTCCTGAAGATGATCCTGAGAGGGAATTAGTCAGTCAGTCAGTCAGTCGATGAACATTTATTTATTAAGAGACTACCATGTTGTATTATTCATATTGTCAGTAGGAAATTGAAACTCTGGAAATATAAATGGCTTTAAAGTGATCTGAGCTTCCCATGGCCATTCCCACTGCCACACTCCCTACCACAGCACACCCACTTCAGACTGGGAACTAAGATCAGGGGGTGACAAAATCATAGAAGGAAGGGACAAAAGGGACCTCAGAGATCACAGATGAAAGGACCATCTGTAATTGACTGACCAGGAGTGATCTGGCTTTCTGGACTAACCATCATTCGATCAACAACCTTTCTCCTTCTTTGGGCTGTAAGCTCTTTGAGATCAGGCTCTGACACAGAATTGAGGGACTGAGAAGTAGAAATGGCTGTACTATCACCGAGTAGATCTCGATTCAGTTCAGACATTTATTAAGCACCTTCTGTGTACCGGAGACTGTGCTGAGCACTGGAAAAACCAAAGCGGGGAGGGGAGGAGGCGGAGGAGAGGGGGGAGAGAAGGCCTGCTTTGTAGACCTTACACTCTGAGATCCGGGTCTTCCCAAGGTTCTGCAGGGGGTAAATGGCAGAGCCAGAATTCCAGGCCTCCATCTTCCCGGCACACTCCCCTGGCTCTTAGCACACCCAAACCTGCTCCAGGGGGTGCCCCTTCATAATGAAATCACGGAGAGCGAGGATGAACTCCCCCAGGTTCCATGGGCTCTCAGCCCTGTTCTGGCAACCCAACACCGGCACCATTGCACCACTGGGAAGATGAGGCCTGCAATCGGGCTGCAAACCACAGCTGGGCCTTTGGAACACAAGGCACACACGTGTGAGGGCCTTCCTTTACTTTCCCAGCTGCCAGCAGATAACATCTTGGCTACAGGAAGGGCAAACTGAGCAAGTATCTTCAGAAAATTGGGCTTAGGAACAAGGAAGCCCATTGGAAAGGAAAGGGGGACATGGTGGGGGGAGGCGCAGTACTTCCTGTGGAGCCCCCTGCCCAAAGCCTGGATTTCCCCGGGATGAGACTCACATTACTGACCCAAGGATTCTTCAACCCCAGACAAATGCTCCCTTCTCGATGTCTCCCATCTCCCCCTCTGTCCTCCTTTCTCAAAGATCACTGACATGAGCTCCACGATCACAGCTGCAGTTTCTTGCATTGTCCTGGCCCGCCATTTGTTTGGACCTGGACTCTCTGGATCCGGGAAAGCGGCTACCCGAACCCTGGAGCCGCCCAAGCCCAGGGTCGGGGCCGGCCCCACGCTCCCTCCTGGAAAGCCTCTTAGCTGCTTGATTCTAAGCCTTTTTTTCCTATGCTGAGAGAAATCCAAAGGGGACAAATAGGCCTCTCCCCTCCGGCTCACACACTGGGGGGTCTTTACTGTCTCTCCAGCCTCGCTGGGCTCGGGCCTCTGATGCTGCTCCAGGAGGTTCCGCTATTATTGCTTTCTTTGTCCTTGGCTACCTCCCCCTCCCCTCGTCCTCTGAAGACCTCCATAAAACCCTGCTCGTCAGAAAGGGCGCTGGTTCCTTTACTCTCCCCTCTTTGTGCCTCGTTGCTATTGTTTGCTGGGAGACAATGAGGATGGAGCCGTTTTAGAGCTTGCCATCCCTTCTGAAATCCCCTCTGTCTTGTCACTGCATTTGCCCAAAATCCACCTTCCTAAAGACAAAGATGTCTGAGGGACCCTGACCGCAGATGGGAGGGATGGCACAAAGTTGAACAGCTGAGGGCCCTGACAATGGGCCCTTGGCTCTCCTCTGAGCACCTTGCCTTCTCTGGGGAGGGAGGAACCCATCTGGGCTTTCTAGTAAAGCTTAAGCCTAAATTTTGAGCCGTTCGGTGGGAGGCTCGTTGCAGTGCTGACAAGGATCCCCACCCCCCCCAAAGGCGCAGCTCTAGCTGAGCCTAAGATCCGACCCAAACCCGAAGTGTCGGTAGGCTTCCAAGCTGGGGCACCTCAAAAATCATCTTGTCATTTTACTGAGAATGAGGTTGAAGGAAAGAAAATGACTTAGTTACAGACACAAGTGTGTGTGTGTGTGTGTGTGTGTGTGTGTGTGTGTGTGTGTGTGAGAACACTCCTTACTTACACACAGGTACTCCTGGCATACGTGAGCACAAAGGGACTAAGGAGGGAGTTCCCTGTCCCTGGAAGTCCTTCAGTCTGCAATTGGCAGATCTCTGAGGTCCCTTTCATTTGTGATTTCACAGAACAGAAACCAACAGGAAAATCACCCAGGAACCCCAGAATCACACAGGGGACTCCTCAAGAATTAGCTTCCTCTCCTTATACAGGCCATACTCCCCAACAGCCTGACAGATCTGCCCTGAGCATGGCAGAGGATGGGTAACTGTCCCAAACTGCATCTGTCACTCAAGGCAGCTCCACTGTGGGAGGGCAGCTCAAGACTATATAGGCAGCGGGTTCTGCTTTCCCAACCCAACAACTCCCTGCCCAGCCTGCCTCCCGATGAACACCACTGGAGGCTTCAGACAGGGCCTGCTCCGTCTCTCCTGGACCCGGATGGTTCTGGAGGGGAAAGGGAGAGTGGTGACCTTGCCCAGCCGGCCACACTAAGCCCATTTCACTTGCCCGTCATGGCAGCACCCCCGAGGTCATAGTCCCCTTCCAGAACGAAGGACAAACAGCAGCTCCTTCTCCCCCAGATGTACACACCAGCCTCAGAAGCTCACAATGTCCTGGGAGCTGAGTACTCCGGATGTTGCGCTCTTATTGAAACCGGCCCCTTCCTTTGGGAAGGGGAGGAGGCGATATCCCAGCAGTCACCACTAATACACAGCTCATTCATACATGTGGCTGTCTTCTGGGTCTTTGGGAGCCAAGGCCCACTCTAGGTACCTCAGAGCTTACATGGAAAATCTCTGCCTTAATCTGTGGGTGCTGGAGGGCCCGCTGCCTCCAACGTATTTCCTCCCAACCTTGGGCAATTTTTCATTTTATTCCGAAACAAGTCATCAGTTAGGGAATCAGTTTGGGAAAACAAGAGTCCACTTCTAAAAGGTGGTAAATAGTAAGCAACTACTCCCCTCCAGACCCCTGGCCCAGGCGTGGGGAGTAAGAAGTGGGGAAATAATAGACTAATAGGGACTAATAGAGGGCATGGAACAATCTAGGAACAAGCATTTATTAGACAGCGAGGGTATACAACAAGGCCCAGGGAAGAGCAAAGTGGAAGTCTCCTCCTGTTCCCATGCTTACATTCTAGAAAGATAAAGACAGTAGTTAGGGATCTCCAGAGCAGATACAGGGGGGCCTGAAGAAGGAAAGCCTCAGGGGGAGGTGAAGGAGCTGGGTCCCTGTGGAAAGTGCAGGCTCCCCAGGAGGTGACTGGGGGTGCTTTCCAATCAATCCACAAATCCTACAAATGAGGCTCAGAGTAAGTGCTGGGACACCAAGGGCAAAATTAGCTCCTGTCCTCCAAGAGCTTATATTCTAAAGGGGGAGACAATAAGGAAATCAATAGGTTAAAGGGACTTCCATTGTTTTCCAGTTGTCTCATTCTCCACAACCCTAATTGGGGTTTTTGGTTTGTTTTGATTTTTTGCTGAAGCAATCAGAGTTAAGTGACTTACCCAGGGTCACACAGCTAGGAAGTATTACATATCTGAGCCTGGATTTGAACTCAGGTCCCCCAGATTTCAGGGCTGGTGCTCTATCCACTGTGCCATCTAGCCGCCCCTATTCAGGGTTTTCTTGCCAAAAAACAGCGGTCTAGTTTGCTATTTCCTCCTCCGACTCATTTTACAGATGAGGAAACTGAGGCAAAAAGGATGAAGGGGGCTTGCCCAGGATGACACAGTTAGGAAGTATCTGAGGATGAATTTGAATTCTCTTCCTGAGTCCAGACCAGCCTACTACTGTGTCACCTCGCAGCCCAAAAAAGGGTTGAAGTGCTTATATAGGATTTATGGAGAAAGCAGAAGGAAGAGGCAGCCAAGGCAAAGGTTGGGAGATGAGTATCACTGAACCCAGAAGCCCTTGAGGCCAGAAAAAGGGAAGAAGGAGAATGCCCTAAAGTGTGGCTTTGGAGACTGGCTGGGAAGTGAATCACCATTTCAAATCCTGTTTCTAAGGAGAAATGCTTTCCAAGCTCCAGAGAGCTAATTTACAAATTAATTTCTGGAACTCAACTCATTGGTAAGTTAGGGACACCAATTACTAGGGAAAATCTATATTTAACAGCATTATGCAAATAAGACAAGCGACTAACTAGGCACAGGAAGAAAAAACTTTTTGAGATGCTTAATTGCCACAAAAAAACCCTTCAGTTTTCTGAGCAGAGGAGTTAAATAAAAAGTGATTTTCTCTTGCAGTTTGGAAAAAAAAAAAAGAAAAAGCCGTTCCAGGAAACCAAGAACAAAATAAAACCCAGCAACATCACCAAAAAAAAGAAAAACAAAAAAACTGGGCAACTCAATTAACTGACTACCTTTATTCCCTTTATCATGGTGGGATGGGGGACAACCAGATCTCTACTAATGCCCCTGGTTTCTGCTTTTAAACTGATCATCAAATTGGCTAGGAGCAGGTTAGTTCTGAGTAAGTCTTGGAGCCAGCCCTTCGATGAAAGAGTCGATTGAGGGAAGGATCTGGATCAAAGAAAATCTACTTGGTGAGGAAGGGATGATGGTAACTGGCAACAGAGAGAAGGCAAAGTGGTCTAGCCCTTCTTATGCTTCTTTTCTCCCACAACAGAAATGGAAAAGATAAGAAAGAAAATTAGGAGGGATGGAGATAACCAAGAGCTGGTGAGAAAGCATTCTTAATACCTTGTTGAAGAGTCTCCCCTTCCTGGGTCTGATGAATGACACCGTTGGGACTCTCGCACATCATCGAAGAGAAGGACAAATATCTTCCCCTCAAAAAAGGTAATTTTTTTTTTCTTAAAAAGGAAAGATAAGAGAGTCTGTGGGCAATCCTGGGCAAATTTTCAAACAGATCATTAAAGAGCCACCAAAAGGTAGCAAGGGAAGACATGGCTATGAAGAGCTTGATCCAGAACAGGGTTATTCAATCAGGCATTTATTTATTGAGCGCCTACTCTTTGCAGGGTTGAAACTAAATGCTAGGGATACAAAGGCAAAAGTAAAAGGAGCTCTACTCTCAAAGTGCTTACAGTATGCTGAGAGTAAATACAAAATGTATACCAAAGTAGTATATATGGCAATTTGGGAGGTGCTACCTTAGAAGCCGGTGGGACCACAAAAACTTTTATTAAAAAAGTAGAAAAAAAAATCAAAACTACCTCTAGTCATATGAAAAATGTTTTAAATCACTATTACTGACTAAAGAAATGCAAAATAAACAACTCTGAGACACCACCTCACACCTATCAAATTGATAATATGAGAATAAAGGAAAAAT
>JAJPUD010004303.1:186057-203486 GCA_023553655.1 Myrmecobius fasciatus
GACACTCATGCACTGTTGGTGCAGTTGTGAGTGATTCAACCATTCTGGAGAGCAATTTGGAAATGTGCCCAAAGTGCTATAAAACTGAACATATCCTTTGATCCAGAAATCTACTACTAGGTCTGGATCCTAGAGATAATCCCAAAAAAGTGAAAGGATGAAGGACATGTCTGTACAAAAATATTTATAGCAGTTCTTTTGTGGTGGCTAAAAATTATAAATCAAAGGATGCCCATCAAATTGGGGAATGGCTAAGCCAGCTGTGATACAGGATTGTAAGCAATATTATTGTGCTAGGAGAAATAACAAGCAGGATGATTTCAGAAAAACCTGAAGAAACTTACATGACTGATTCAAAGTCACATGAACAGAACCAGGAGAACATTATCCACAGTAAGAACATTATTGCTCAACAAAGAACTGTGAATGACTTGGCTATTCTCGGCAATACGATAATCCAAGAAAATCCCAATGAACTAATGATGAAACATACTATTTACCTTGAGAGAAAGGACTGATACTATCTGAATACAGGTTGAAGCATGCTATTTTTCACTCTTTTTTTCCTTTTTTCTTTTATTCAAATCTTCTTGTGCAAAATGAATAATGTGGAAATATTTTATATGATGGCACATGTATAATTTAAATCTGATTGTTTACTATCTCAGGGATGGGGAAGGGTAGGGAGAGAGAATCTGGAACTCAAAATTAAAAGAAAATGTTTAAATATTGTTTTATCATGTAATTAAAGGGAAATATATATATATATATATTTAAAAATACAAAAATATAAAAAAAGGTAATTTTAGCTGAGTTTTAAAGGAAACTAATGATTCTGAGAGATTGAGAAGAAAGAGTGCATTCTGGGGATGGGGATCGGTCAGTACAAAAGTACTGAGACTAGAGGTGGGACATGGCCAGCACAAACAGAGTACAAATAGGGCTGCAAAATGTAAAAAAGATCAGAAAGATAGACAGGGCCAGGCTGGGAAGAGCCTTGAATGCCAAGCAGAGCAGTTACAGTTGATCTTAGAGGGCACCATGGAATTCATTTAGGGAGAATGAATGGTGCGATTGGACCTCATCAGATCCTTAACCATCTCTCACTTTTTGACAGGGCTGTTAAATGAGCAGATGCCAGGAATGCTGTCGATGTAGCCTCGATTTCGGGGAATATCCAATAAAGCATATCATGCTATTCATCATAGAAAAGATGGAGCATTGTAGACTTGTCAACAGCGAAATTAGATGCATTAAGAACTGTCTGACTGGGGGCAGCTAGGTGGCACTATAGTGGATAGAGCACCAGCCCTGAAGTCAGGAAGACCTGAGTTTAAATCTGGCCTCAGACAATTAACACATCCTAGCAGTGTGACCCTGGGCAAGTCACTTAACCCCAATTGCCTCAACAACAACAACAACAACAACAACAACAACAACAACAACAACAACAAAAAAGAACTGTCTGACTGACAGTTGGATGGAAACTGGAACCTGTTGCTCCCTCGAGGCAAAGAAGTGAAGGACTCAGAATGCGGAGAGAGGCATTTTATGGGAGCCAGCTAATGCTGGGAAGTGTTTTGCTTGAGTCCACGTTTTTGTGACACGTTTTTATTTTTGTTTATTTTATTTTGAGTTTTTTTTTTCCTGGCTTTCTTTGGGAAGAAGGAGGAAGAGAATGTGGGCCTGAAAATAAAAATGAATTTTTTTTTTAAGAGCTGGTCAAAGGACTCAAAGGGATTATTATTTGGCTGAAGGTCTCTAGAGGTGTGCCTCGGGCATCTGCGATGGGCCCTGTGCTCCTTCCCATTTCTATTAGGGTCTTGGAGGCAGGCAGAGATGACAGGCTTCTCCCAGCTGCCAGTGACACCATAGTGGGAAGGACTGAGTCAAGATGGAAAAGATCCTGCCAAGTAACATCACAGAGCTGGATCCAATGGGATGAAATTCGATATTAACATTTTATACTTGGTTTCAAAAGTCAGCTTTGGATGATGGAGATGGCGCACTAAGGGGGCACTTTTTCTGGAAAAACAGACAGACAAACAAAAAGATCTCTGGCTTTGAATGGCTTTCAAGCTCAGCAGGGGTCAGAGTGTGCCATGGGGCTGAACTGAGGTGAGAGCTTCTGGGAATCAGAGAAGGTGCTCCTTCTGAACTCTGCCCGAGTCAGACCATCATGTCCGGAGCCTCAGTTTTTCTGGAGAGTATCCACAGAAGGGCAATCTGGGGCAAAAAGTTAAGAGGCCTTGAGCTCGAGGCAGATGAGAACAGCCTGGGGATGCTAAAAGAAGTCAGAGGGGGCCATGACAGCCTCGCTCAAGTATCTCCAGGGTCAACCTGAGGAAGGAAGGTTTGCTGGATGAGGAAATGGCTGCCGTGGGAGACGGCATTGTAGAAGCCCTACAATCCGAGGCTGAGAGACCTTGTCAGATGCACTAAAGGGGGATGAGATGGCCATCTAGCTGCCTTCTCCTTTCCGGTGCGCTGAGGTGGCTTGGCAGGTCAGTTTGGAGGCTGGGGGAGGTCAGACCATCACATCACACTAACTCAGAAACCAAAGAACTCAGCAACAATCCCTTCTACAACCAAGGGGGCCTAACAAAGGGCCAGCAGCTTTGGTTTGACTTTCTCCCCAGTACCATTTCCAGAGAGCTCTGATGGGAAGAAATGGAGGTTTTCCCCTCCTCCAGCCTAACATCACTCCTTCCTCTGCCCTGGAAAGAGATCAGGGCAGGGGGGAGGGGGTTGTCAAGCAGAAGAAGGCTATTATATATGCCAGTCCTTCTCCTTCTTGAAGATAGTTACGTTTCCCCTCCCCTCCTACCTCCCCATCTCCCAGTCTTCTCTTCTCTGGGTTAAACACCCTCAGTCCTTCCAACCCATCCTCTTAGGCCATAAACTCATCGTCGTTCCCATTTCTAGGCCTCTTCTGGTTGCTTTCCCTCTCAGCTAGTGTGAAGTCCAAAAGGGAAGCAAAGTTACTGCTTCATCAGAAGGTGGGGATCCCAAGAGAGGAAAGGATCCATTTCCAGCTAATCGACTCCACTGGGTTGGGAAAAGCATAGATTTGTGAGCCTCGCCCTCGGCGCTACCTGCTGCTGAGCCAAGGGCAGCCCCATCCCTGGAATCCTACCTCAGCCACAGAGACGAGGCAGGAACCCAGCCGTGGCCTAGGCTCTAGGCTCCCAGCTTCCTTACTGGGAGCATGGGAGCAAGCCCTTGCCCCAGGGCCTTACCCTAGCCTTATGGGTATGGGTATAGTCGCTCCTTCCATCCCACCAAGTGGATGCCCCTCTGACTCCTCCCGAGGCCTCTCAGAGACATCGGCAGCAAAGCATGAACTCTGTGAAATTTGGGCAAACTGGAAAAGGCTGCAAATGTGGGTCTGCACAGGTGATGAGCCAGGCCGGGCGTGCAAGGACCAGCCTGGGGGGGGGGGTCAGAGAAGCGTGCGGGATGGTCTCACCACCGGGGATTGCCACAGCACCAAAACTCACCAATACCTCTCCCTAAGGGTGGAGGGGCTGAGATCTGAACAAGGGCAGGGAGGATAAGTGCCAGGGAGAACACAGGGAGATTTTCTGACCTTTCCTTATATAGCGGGGCACTGGAGACATGGCTCACTACCTGTCGCAGCCAGGATTCCCGTTCTCACTTTTCTCTGGGATGAGAGAAGGAGAACCTCCTCCTGTCTCCCTTTAAAAACAGTCCAAAACAGATTCACATCATGGGTCGGGCAGGCAGGGTTCTCTGTGGGTGGACACTGTCTCCGATGACCTGCTCCCTTTGTAGCTCTCCTCCGGGAGCCATTCAGCTCCCTCTGGATCACACATACTTGGTTGTAGGAATTTTCCCTCATTTGCGACCAAAACTTGGCGTGCCGGGCTAACCACAGGGCCCCGGACACAGCCAGGACCTGGTCAATGTCTGCTAAATCAATTCTAGCCATAACAGCTTACACTTTCACTCATTTCGCATCTCTTTACCAATAAGGAAGAAGGACAGTAGGGATCATGAAGGTCAGAACTAGGATGAGGTGAGAGGGGGCCTCTGGGCACCAAATTTAGAGGGAGGCCGACACTTTCAGTCTCTCAAGAACAGAACAGAGAATCACAAGGGTGATTAGCAGTGAGTTGATGAGAACTGTTGGTTAAAATAACCATGGATCAGCAGCCAGGTATGCTTCCACCCAACCCTGCCCACCAGTAATGGCCACTCTGACAGACTTTCAGAGGCCCAGGGTCTCTGCCAACTCAACCTCAACTAAATCGAGGGAGGGAGGGAGGGTCTCATGTCATGTAGCCTGAGCTTTTCTGATGTTACTTACCAGTGATACAATAACTGCTAAGGATGATGGCTGGCTACACTGTATCCTCATAAATCCTAGGAAGAATTCTCCCATCACACCATCATCACCAGGATTAGGGGCAGACAGATTTCAGGTTTCAACATGGTTCCCTATTTTGTAAACAGGAAGCCACCCCTGGCCAGGCAGGGGAAGTTTTCTCTGGGTCTCTGCTTTGCCAGTGCTCCCCAACCACCTTTATGACCCCAAAAGGGAGAAGAGTTTGTGAGGGAGCGGAAAGAACTACCCTGTGGTTGCCCCTTAGCACCAGCTGACTGCATTAGTCTCTGAAAACAGATGTTTTTAAAAAGCTGCCTGGAGAGCAAAAGTCCATAAATAAAATCTGATTTCACAATAAAAGCTTTATCTTTAGAAAAGAAAATGGCCCCAAGGCATTTCCCCCCCCACAAACAGAGCATCCAAGCTTTCTGATCTTAAAGACAGGATAATTTGTGATAAGATCATCTCTATAAGTTCAAATAAATCACCAAATGTAAATGAAGAGTACTTTGGCTGCCTTTGAGGCTCCTTGGGAGCTCTTAAGACAAAAGAGTAGCATGGATTAGAGAAATGCAAATGAAGACAACTCTGAAGTACCACTTCACACCCCTCAGATTGGCTAAAATAACAGGAAACGTTGGAGGGGATGTGGGAAAACTAGAACACTAATACATTGTTGGTGGAGCTGTGAAATGATTCAACCTTTCTAGAGAGCAATTTGGAACCATGCCCAAAGGACTATCAAACTGTGCATTCCCTTTGATCCAGCAATGTCTCTACTGGGTCTGTATCCCAAAAAGATCATAAAAAAGGGAAAAAATATATACATGTAAAATGTTTGTAGGCCCTTTTCATAGTGGCAAGGAACTGGAAATTGAGAGACTGCCCATCAGTTGGTGAGTGGCTGAATAAGTTATGGTATATGGATGTAATGGAAAATTATTGTTCTGTAAGGAACGATCAGCAGGCTGACTTTAGAAAAGGCTGGACTTACATGAACTGATGCTAAGTGAAGTGAGCAGAACCAAGAGAACATTGTTCATAGCAACAATAAGATTATGTGATGATCAACTCTTGACAGATGCGGCTCTTTTCAACAATGAGGTGATTTAAGGGAATTCCAATAGACTCGGGATGGAGATAGCTACCCATATCCAGAGAGAGAACTATGGAAACTGAATGTAGATCAAAGCATAGGATTTTCATCTTTTTTTGTTGTTGTAATTATTCGTTTGCTCGTTTTTTTCCCCTCATTTTTTCCCCTTTTGAGCTAACATTTTGGTGCAGCATGACAAATAGGGAGATATTTTTAGAAGAATTGCACCTGTTTAACCTATATCAGATTGCTTGCTGTCTTGGGGAGGGGAGAAGGGAGAGAAAGGGAGAATAATTTAGAACATAAGATTTTGCAGAGGTGAATGCCAAAAACTATCTTTGCATGTATTTGGAAAAATAAAATGCTGTTTAAAAAAAAAAAGGCAAAAGAGTAGTTAAAAAGCTTCCAAACATCAGGCTGAAAGGCCATTAGCTTCTAGAATTCTCTTCCCTAGTAGGTCGATATGGCATCCTTGGGCCACTGCTGATGCTGTTTCCTAACTATGGAAGCTGCATGTCTTTGTCAATGGAGGGGAAGCATCTGCCCTGAAGACAAACAATATTCAATTCTAAATGCAGCCATGAAATAAACAAATGAGGCAGCATATGGAACAAACATAACAGTAAATAAAGGAATAGGATCCCATTAACTGTAAAGCACAGCCCAGAAGGCCATGAAATTCTGTCAAGGCAATCTCCAGGTTAAATGTCCAGAAACAGAAAGGAAACAGTCCCTGCCTTCAAGGAGCTTCCATTCTGCTGCAAGAAAGTAAAGACAAGTACAGTCAGCCCTGTTATGATACCAGTTTTGAAAACAGATATTTGTCCCAACACAATTGATATTTTAGGGAAAGATTTGAGCATAATGTAAATTTTGGGTTTGCTTCATCTGTGAAAAAGACTAACTCTCCCCTCCTCCAGCTCCCATGTTAGCCAGCCCAGCCTCCACCTCCTTCATGGAGGTTGCTGTCTCACATATAGACCGGACTTTGTCAGCCAGAGTCCCTTGGGAACCGAAGGCCAGGTTCAAACAGCAGCTTCAGCCCACGGACATGGTCACTATTTATTGTAGTATTTATGTATTTCTTTACTTTAGCATACGTCACTAAGGAACTGTTTGAGAGTTAGACCCCTGACTCCATTTTTCTCATAAACTCCCCAATATTTTAATAGCACCGAAATTTTTAAAAACACTTTATATCATATTAGAGCAGAATTGATGGGATATGCAAAGCAACTTCCAGAGGGAGACAGTGCAGAGAACTTGGGAGATGGGGAGAAGGCAGGAACATGAAAGCCATCCTGGAGCTGATACCTGAGCTCGACTTTGAGCAAAGGAAAGGATTTTGGGAGAGGCAAATGAAAAACCATTGCAGACATACAGGAACCCTGGGAATAAAAGGACCCAAGCCAGGGAATGGAAGGTCCTAAAGGGGGAACGATGGAGCCACCTGGAGCTGAGAGGCCAAGAAGGGGCATTATGTCATATCATGTCATGTTATAGGGAAGAAGCCTGGAGGTGGACAGAAGTTAGCATGGGGAGGCTCTGAAGACCAGACAGATGATCTCCTTGTTTATAAGAGAGGTACCAGAGAGCACTAAATCTTGCTCAGCGGGAGGGGAGGATCTACACAGCTTGGGAACATCCATTTGACAGCAGTGCTATGGATTTAGATTGAAGAAGAAAAGAAACCAGAGGGAGAAAGCCTAATAAGAAGGTTTCTATGACAGTCCAGGAAAGAGGTGCTGAGGGTATGAACTCCCCACTCTTCTCCAAAGGGAAAGCAGAGAGAAAGGAAGAAAGGAACAAGCCTTTATTGGTCACCCACTATGTGCCAGGGACTCTACTAAGCACTCCACATGCTTTCTCATGCCATCCTCATAATAACCTTGAGAGGAAGGGACAATTGTCATCCTCATTTTAGAGTTAAGAGAAACTGAGCCAGACAGAGGAGAAGTGACTTTCCCAGATGCTGAATAGGTGGGGCAGATGGTGTGGAGGTAGACTCGCCAAGAGTTAGCCATTGCCAAAATATGGAAGATGAGGGAGAAGGAGAAATCAAGACAGCTCTAAGGCTTTGAAATAAAGCAACTGTAAAGGTGATATCTTAAGAAGAATTAGGGAAGTTTGGGAGAAGGATGGAATTGGGGATAAACACAATGAATTCTCCGGACACTGCATATTTTAAACTTTTTTCCATGTATTGTCCAGTTTTCCTTCTTCCTTTTTTGATTAACAAACATAGTTACATAGGATGGCTCTCTAGGAAGGGGAAGAATACCAGGAGGAAACAAAAAGCTATCAATAAAAAGGTTTTAGGAAAAATGGAGCTCCATTTTGGGCATTACATGACATTCACATGAGACCTTTGGGTGGAGCTGTGCTACCAAAGTTGGTTAATGAGGACCTCATGTTCAGCAGCTCGACTGGGCTGGAGGTGGGGATTTGGCAGTTTACATATACCTGAACAGAGATGATCGAGTGGTCGACAATAGATCCTAGCCCAAGCCCCATCCGGTCACTCTTTGGGCCCATGTGGCTCAGAATGAATATAAATTACAACTACTTTCTGGTTTGGGCCAGAAATTCTAAAGGTCTTTCCCTCTCAGATTGATTTTTATTTATTTATTTATTTTGAGGTAGAAGAGGCCATTCTTTGCCTCATTTCTTACCCAGCCTTAATCACTGAATGGGCATTGGTCTCAAAGTGAGACTTCAGCTTAAAAAGGCTGAGATCTCCCACTGTATCTGGGCCCATCTCAAACAATCCTAAATGATATCTTGCCACTGGACCCAGAGGAGAAGGTAAGGCTGGTGACTCTTCACAACCCTCCCACACTTAAATCCAATTCACTTGCAATTTGTGACATGACCTTCCTGACAACAAGGACAAACAACTACAGAGATGATAATGAACCCACTGAAGCTGATGAAACTACTAAAGGAGTGAGTGCAGAGGGAAAAGGAGAAGACCAGGACCAATGCTGGAACAGCACAGGGTCAGTAGAGTTATGCTCCAGAGAGACTGAGATCCTAAGAGCAAGATCCCACTACCAGAGGGTGCTCTTCCCTCCCCATACCCCATCTTCTGATCCTCTTTCAGCTCTTGCAGCCTAATGTACAGAATGCTTCCTCTGCTCCTGGATTCCACTTAAGGTCCTGTGGCCATTAGGGTTCTCTCCTAGGATGCCGTCCCCCTGGGATGGAGCAGAGAGCCTCCTTCCTGGCCCAAGGATCAGAAGTAAAGGCCACCATCTGTTGGCTGTCACACATCCTTCTGTCACTTCACAGTAAAATTCATGCTCACCCTCTGACAATCACTGACCTCTTCCCTATCTCTATGAAACCTTCTTCTGTTGTGATGATGTAGAATGTCCACTTAATTTAGGGTAAGAGGATCTCAATTCAAATGCTAGTTCTGTTAGTTAACCTCTTGGGGCCTCGATTTCCCCATTTGAAAAATGAGAGAGTTGGAATAAATTATCTCTAAGATTCCTTTTGGATCTAAAGCTAGGATGCTACAAAACTGTTCTCCCATTTCTCCCATCTTTCCACACTCAAAACTTTGTTTTCTTTCCTGCTCATGCTCTCTAGGGCTGACTGCTCCTTTCTCCCATTCCTAATACATTAAGAGCAGAAGAAGTAGCTGGCATCCTTCTGGCTTTTCCTGCCCCTTTTGGAAACTCTTTTACCTACCACTTATTTTTTAAAGTGAAATCCAACCTGCCCACAAAAGGAGCCGACACCAGAGACCTTCAACACTTTCTTCTCCCTCTCAAGTTAAGGAGCTGACTCAAAGTCTTCTTCATGTCTCTTCACAAATTATGCCCTCCTGGTGCTTCCATCAGTTCCCAATCTCCCTCAACTCTTCCCAGAACTAGATGGTAAAGGTATGACCTCCATCTCCTCACCTCCCTTAACCTCCTGCCAGCTCAAACACATTTGGCCCAGGGACCTTCCTTCCTAGTTGGGGGTCTCTGTCCAAAACAAAGCCTCAAAGAAATACTCAGAATTAGTGAGCAACAATAAAATAAAATAATGACCCAGAAAAAGAAATGAGATGAAAGAGCTAGCCAGGAGAACTAACAGAAGGCAGGGCCACAGGAGGAAAGGAAAGAACGTTCAGGAGGTAAGGTGATCAGCAGCCTCCAAGGCTGTGGAAGATTTAGGAGGAATGAAAACTGGCCCATGGTTTGGCAGGCTGGCAAGCTTGGAGAAAATCATTTTAATCAAGTGGAGGATTGGGATGGTGGATTATAAGAATAAGAAATGAGTGGAAATGAGAAAACGGAATCATAACCAGCATGTCAACCCTTTGTCTAAGAAAGGGAGAAGAAATACAGCAATAACTCAATAATACTGGGATCAAATGAAGGTGTTTGGGGTTGTTGCTTTTTTTTTAATTTAGAATAAGGGATTATACGAAAATGACTACATTCTCAATAGTTATACTAATGGAGAAGAAACTAAGGCAGGTCCTACTAAGATAGAAAAGCTTCAAGGAGAAGTCCAACCAAAGACTGCTAAGCTGCCATCTGAGAGGTGATTTACTACTGGAAGGTGATGGAGCATTTCAGGTCAGAACTCACAAGTACTATCTATCAGTACGAGACAGGATGGCGCTCTGCTTTCATGTAGATGTAATCATATTAGTAAAAATCACAGGCCCTTGAAGTCTTCTAGCAGGAGGCAGCATGAGCTAGAGGAAAAAGCATTAGACAAGGAGTCAGAAGATCTGGCTTTAAATCCAGGTCACCAGAGTGATCTTGGGCAAATAACTTCCAATCTTTGGGCCTCCGTTTCCTCACGAATAAAACAAAGAGATTAATTTGAATGATATCCAAGGGGCCTACTAGTACTATCTGATCCTAAATAGAACAGCAAATGTCTAAAAACTGAATTCTGCAAAGAATTCTAACATATAAATGGACTGGCAAATTTACTACAGAATTTCCACAAACTTGAATTACATGTACTAATAAAAGCTCAATGTTTGTTGGAATAATCAGATTGTAGGAAGGCACACACATCAACGTCTTGAGAGCCTTCCAATTAACCAAACAGATTGTGTGTGTGACTTTTAAGCTTTTATATACTACATAAAACAAACGCGAACTACTGGCAAAGACAGTGAGGAATCAATTATCCAACTCCTCCCTATGTCCGCCATGTTGCGTAGATTACATTACTGCTCTGATCATTAGCTGTGCATTAGTCTGTTGAAGGATCACTGTGATCATGATATGTTGGTCAGAACTCAAAAGGCTGTTCCATTTCATTAAGTGAAATCAGTTTAGACTTGGCTGCTCTTCCAGAAGAAGTAAATATACTTCAGAACACAATGTGACAACTCCTGACTTGGCCAGAAAGAAAGATCTGCTAGGAGCGCCAGGAACATTTTAATGCCTTAAACCAGCCTCCACCTCCTGATTTGCAAAATACAGTCATTTGGGAATGTTTTGGATACTGAACGGTCATTTTTACCAAGACAAAGGTGACGTGGGCTGGACTAGATGGCCTCTGTGGTACGTTCTGATGCCGGAGGTCTGTGAATCTGGGACTGATTCTGCAGCTAGAGAATTTCTGTATTCTAAATCCTTCAACGTGGTTTAGAAACATTGATTAGGCCTGCCTGCCACCAGGAGGGGTTATCGGATCCGAGGGGAATAGCATAAATAAGGAATGCACTCAGCATTCATATTGGCACATAGTCTATTAAAAATCTGGCATGTGTATCTGCACTTCAAGTGCCTTGAAACTAGGGAACAAGCCTTTCCACCCCAGAAGGGGAGGCAAGCACATCTCAGTGCAGGACTGGAGTTATTCCAACACAACAAAGAGAAAAAAATCATTCATTTGTCCTCCTTGACTTTTAAAAATGGAAATGTTTCCCTCTTGCCCTTGTTTTTAAGGGTGAAAGCAAGCAATTTCAAAGTTAGTAGTTTTTATTTTGAAAGAGTTTCTGAGATCGTATGATTTTATGTAATCTAGCTGAAAGCCGTTTCGTTCGCCGGTAGGGTTAATACCTCAGCTGTATTTTTCAGGGCCAACTCTGAGCTTTAACTCAGATAAATCACACACCAGGTAATGGCACATGGGGTTTTGGAAATGGGCTCCAATGATGAGTGGAAACTATTTCCCACCTTCAAAACCCTCCACCTGATTCCTGGGAACTGCCGAAGATCAGAAGGAGTCTATGAAGACTGTTTCCCCCAAAATATCTGGACCTGCTCCTTATCCTCACCTGGAATGATCGCATGATGGTGAGCACGTGCAATTAAGAGGAAGAAACAAGTAGATTTTAACAAGCCGGAATCAATACAATCAGATGGTGGTGCAATGTGGGGGAGAAACACAAGGCTTCGAGTCTGAAGGCATTCCATTCCAGTAGCCTAGTCATGGGATCCTGGACAAGCCAGCCTATAAGAAACCTGAGACGCAGATCCCGGATCTGCTTTTCTCTAGTGTCCTGCTGTCAAGTCCAATCCCCTCCGGACCTCAATTTTCTCATTTGTACGATGAGGGCGTTGGACTAACTGAAACCTGGCTCTGAGATTCACTTAACTTTCTGAAATGAGTATAATCATACTTGTATCACCTCTCTGTTGGGGTAAGGAATTTGCCAACCCTAAAGTTGATATAGATCAGGGAGCTGTTGGGCACTAGAAGGGAATGTAATGCTGGAACAGAATACCATGTCACTCTCGACTGCCCCCAAATGCAGCACTGCTTTTGAATGGCGTCTTGAACAATGGAGGCAGATTCTCAAAATCCCAGGAACATCATAGAGACAATCAATGAAAAAAATCCCAAAGGCTTAATCCCATGGCAAAGGGGACCACCAAGGATTCAAAGCAATATTCATTAAGAACAGAACATAGAAACTCACCCTATCACATACACAATCCATCATCCCGATCTGGCTCTCTCTGAGAATGTCCCTTCCCTTTCTATTCTTCTTTGAGCTTCTCCCTTCTCCAACCCATTCCCTAAGCGCTGCCAGAGGAAAAGTCTGACCATATCATCCCCCTAGTCAATAAATTCCATTGGCTCCCAGATTGTCATCTTTGTCTAACTTTTAAAACCCCAACCTGTTTTTTGGAAGCTTATTATACATACATACATACACATACACACACACACGACTACACATCAATACAGCACTCATATACAAGCACATGAACACATGTGCACAGACACATACCCTTCCCTCACAACATGGTCCAATAAAGCTGCTCTTCCTGCTGTTTCACCCCCCAGGTTGCTCCATCTCCCAGGTCAGTACCTGTACACTGGCCAGGCTAACCCCCATCCTGCTTCTTTTTGCCTCTCAAAGTTGTGATCATGTGCTCCCTTCCTCTAAGCCTTTTCTGACCCTCCTGGCTGCTCCTTCAATTCTCCCTCAAAAATATGATTTATGCATATTTATGTCCCAGTTTTTCCTCCAGGGAGATTGTGAGTTCTCTGAGGGCAAGGATTGGTTCATTTTTAGGGTTCTGTCTCTATTGCCTGGCCCAATGCTGGGCACTCTATCAGTGCCTACTAGATCCTTGCAAGACTGAAGGCTGATTTGATTCCAAAGTCTTCAGTCCAGCTCTTCCCCACACACTCAGTCCCCATCATAGCCCCTGAGAGCTGTGTTCTCTGTTCCTTATCTCTATTCTACTATTCTTTTCCCTTTCTATTTCCTTTCTATTCAGAGAGCTGCTTCAAATCCCTGGCAGCATCCTTGCCCTTTATCAGTCTTACCTCTTGTTAGTTACCTCTGGGAGAATCTGTGCTGCCTCAAGCGTTCTGAGTTTAACTGGGCCTCCAATGATTATGAGATACCAGTACTGTATTATTTATCAATATGCATCAAATATTCAGTGCTACATGCATAGTACTGTGTTAAAAACTCTGGGACATATAACATTTACATCAAGGAGTTTATTTATAGTCTAGCAGAAGATAAGACACAAACAGAATCTTACACAATACAGTAAAAGGACATTCCACAATCATTCTGCATTTAAAGGAATAAAGACTGAAAGTGTCTGCTCTCTAGGGCACATCAGCCTACTAGCATAATTAAGTATAGAGAGGTGCATTGTGGCCATTGACATCGACAGTGTACCAGAGCCATTCTACAAGGGGCTTTTCCTAAAAGACCCTCAAACTGAACCAACATCTTCTTGGTGACTTAAATGCCAGGCTTGTCAGCCAAAACTTTTTGTTTAAATATTGGTCAGGAGTAATAAATGAAAGAGGACAAAGACCTATAGATTACACAGAAGCCCCATGATTCCATAGAATGAATGTTTTCTTCAAGAAAAAAGGTGGGAGATGTTGGACATCTCCCAGATGACGGCAAGCTCTGAATAACATTGCAAAAAAAATGAAACTGCTCTCTTCATAGACAGGAAACAAATGGTCTTACCAGTCAATTGTCAGTATACAGCCACACCATTAACTTGTTAGAATAAAGATAGATATTAAGGGATAAGGCACACAACGCCAACCAGATCTATATAAGCAAGAAGACTGATGCTAAAAAATGGGAAATGAATAAAAAAAACCCAGACACTTCCTCAAACTAACATCATTTTCTAAACAAGTTTAATGGATACAAATTAGTTGCTGTAATAAGGGAGAACAAAAGAACCTGAAAACTGCCTTAGCCCACAAATGGTTCCTCTTCTTTGCCTTCCAAGAGATATGGAAGCTAAGGGCAATACCAGCTTTAGACTATAAACTCATTTATAAAATTTGACAAAACAGGATGATAGACTACCATTGCCAGGACTGTCTTAGAAATAGCGAAAAATGGTGAGGTTTAAATAATATTTCCCCACCTCCTTCATTGTCCTCCCTCCTTGGATGCTGATGGAGAGAGCCACAGACCCTGAACCAAAAAGCCCAGTGTCCAAAGCCCTCATCCTGGGTCACCATACTTGGGGAGATGCAGCCACATCAGATGAAGTCCCAAAACACAAAGATTTTGCCATTAAGGTCCTTGGCAGAGTCAAGTGACTTCATGTCAGAAACTGATATGGATTTGCCAGCAGAGATGGCATTCCCAGACAGGCATGGCCAATTGCTTTGCTGCTTCACCCCAAGGACCATGGGCCCTTTAGGTCTGAGTGGGAGAGAAAAACCTGCCATATGTTACCTTCCCCCATTAGGGTGTGAGAGAAGGGACTCACTGCCTCTTCTCTTTGTATTCACAGCCCTTGTGTAGAGTAAGAAATGTCTTATTCATTCATTCATGATTAACCCAGATCATCCCAAGAGCATTTCAGGATACTTCCACTTCAGCTTCTGGGGGAAAAGGCTGTGGAGAAGGACAGGCTAAATTTGGATGATATGAACAGAAGCAGCAAATGGATAATTAGGCAGAAAAAAAGACTCCAACAGAAGGAACTGAGGAAGAAAAGGCAGACCCAAGCAGAAGGCCTCAGGAAGAAACAAATATGGAAGAGCAGGAAGAACCCAGAAAGACAGCTTGAGTTCCAAGATGAGGAGGAGGAGGAGGAGGAAGGGAAAAGGAGAAAAAGAAGGGCTCCAGCTGCAGGAAGGAAGAGCTTGAGAAGGAAGCAGGGAGGGCCTCTAGAAGGAAGGCGTAGATACGACAAGGTGAATGGTTAGTGAGGGAGGGCAAGTGTGACTGACAAAGGTGAATGAGCGGTAACTGCAGAGCTGCAGGTACCCATAAGCAGAAGCCAGATCTCAGGGGAGCATCTCATAAGAAGGATGGGGGAAATTTTTTTTTTAATTTTTAAAATTAAAAAGGATGGGAGCGGAGAATCTCACTAGATCACATGGGCAGCACAGAGTACACAATGCAAAGCTCTTCTGTCCATAGAATAAGCAAATAGCTTCCACCTAGCACTCTTTCTTAATCTTCTAAATAAAAGGGAACACTTTCCATTCCCCAGGTTATCGCAAAGAATGAAATACTCCTTGAAGGAACAGAATAAGGGGCTTGATGTGAAGCCAGGGAGGACAACGGTCCTGAAGTGGCTGAGAAGGGATCCCTGATCTCTGTGGGTCAGGAGGCTGGAGGCCAGGAAGCTGTCACAGAGATGAGAATGGAAGAGGAAGGCCCACAGCATCCTTAGCACTAAGAAAACCAGGGGGAGTTGTCTGTGCTCAAGAAGGAGCTGTATATGTATGGAGGCTATCAGCACCAGAGGAAGAGGCCAGAAAAAGCCTTTGTTTTGAAGGCTACTGAAGCAGCTAATTTTTTTTTTTTAATTTTATAACACTAAGAGAGCTCTGCTGTTTTCTTGGGGCATGCATCCAGATTAAGGCAGAACTTGTCAAAATGAAAGGCTACTCCCCACTTCTAGCACACAGCACATTACATGGGCACGCAGATTCTGGCAGCAGGAACCCAGAAAGCAGGCCACAAGTTTACAAAATCTTGGACAAGAAACCGAGGGCCACAGGGGAACGGGACGGTATTTCGTTCCCGTTGTCCTCGGAAGGGATTCACAAAGGCCTATTTTGGAAGTGAACAGCTGGCTGAGAGGATGACATCTGAGAATGGGATTTGTATTTCTAGAGCAAGGCTTAAAATCCAGGAATGACAGCAAAGTGGCCAGGGATGAGGTGACCCAAGCAGAGCTGATAAATAAGAAGGTGTTTGCCTGGAGTCTGACCAATCCAACCCAAAGTACTTGAGAATTACAGCTGCTAACAGTTAAGACTTTTGTAATGTTTGTTATGTGCTAGAGACCATGTTAAACACTTTACAATTATGATCTCATTTGATCCTCAAAACAATCCTGGAAGAGAGGTGCTATTATCATCATCCCCATTTTAAAGATGAGAAAACTGAGGCACATGGAGGAACTGGGACTTGCTCAGGATCACACAGCTAGGAAGTGTCTGAGACCACATTTGAACTCAGGACTTCCTCACTCCAAGCCAAGCACTCTATCTGCTGCCAAAAAATAGCCAGGAAGCGAAATATTACAGCTATTAGAATGTAGAGATATGTAGCAGCAGAAGGTAGATACTGTTTGTAAGTAGATATTGTTTCATTCATTATATTTGTAATTGCCAATGCAAAATTCAGTGTCTAGCAGGGAGTTTAATAACAGTTTGTTGACTGACTGGCTGATATTATTTCCTTCATTATATTTGTAACTGCCAATGTAAAATTCAGTGTCTAGCAGGGAGCTAGTTCTTAATAACAGCTTGTTGACTGACTGGCTGATATTATTTCCTTCATTATATTTGTAATTGCCAATGTAAAATTCAGTGTCTAGCAGGGAGTTAGTTCTTAATAACTGCATGTTGACTGACTGGCTGATTGAGATACCCAAGGAGTTTATAAAAGACAAAATCCAGGCAAGGAAATGATTAAAAAAAAAAAAAAAGCATGACCTTAGATGTCTATACATAAATGTACAAAATAAGAGAAAAAAGCCAAATGAAGTGGAAATACTAATGCAAAGAGGCCAATTTGATCTCAGAGGTGTCACTGAGACTTGGTGGGATGAGAGCCGTGTTAGAATGTGGTTCTGGATTCTGGAAAACAATCTAGAACTATACCCAAAAAGCTATCAAGCTTCCGGGGGTGGAGCCATGGTGGCGGAGATCAGACAGGAGTCTCTGTAACCTCCTCTAACCTCCCCTCAAACCAACAACATATGAAGCCTCTAGACTGATTCTGAAGCAAAAAAATCCACAATATCTGGAGAACAACACAATTCTAGAAGAAGATACTCTGGAAGAACCTCAAAACAGGTCTGTTTTAATTGGGCAGGGGGGTGGTCTACTGAACCCAGACTGCAGCACAGGGAGACCAGGGCAGGGAGCTGGAGCAGGGAGCTGGAACAGGAGTCGGAACAGGAGTGGGAGCGTTGTGCTTTTCACACACCTGGGAGTCTTCTGCGGGCCTCTTGGAACAATCTGTCCTGATTGTGGGCAGGTGGTTTGGAGGGTCTGCCTTTTGAGGGGGATAGATTGTGAACCACTGAACCCCTGATGAGCATC
>JAJPUD010004304.1:0-36749 GCA_023553655.1 Myrmecobius fasciatus
ATTCTTCTCATCTCTCTTCATTTGAATCTCCAGATCCTTGTAGGCCAATCGTAATGAGGAGACTCTAAAAAAGAAACACGTACAGACACACAGCCCAATCACTACGTATCAATTCATCATTAATCCATCAACACCAAAAATCTCTCTCTCATGGTCCACTGGGCCAGACCATCCGTGGCCAAAGCCCCTGCAAGCCAAAGGAAGCCGTTGCCGGCCCTTGAAGGCTTGCTCCCCACGGCCCCATCCCTGTGAATCACACCCTTTTCTTTAGCGAAGGATAATCCTTAAAAAGGGAGTAGAACACAGAGCCCTTGAGATGCCCTGCTTCTCACGGCCTTCACTCACAATGTGGGATGATGGCATGAGAGCCCCCTGCCCCTTCCTCTCGGGGAGCCCGTGCTACTAGCTGGACATTGGGTCTGCAGCTCTAGCTGAGGGGACGGGTGCGGCAAACCACCCGTGGCATCCCCGAATGCTGCTGTGATCTACCTGAGTATGAAGCTCAGGAGACCACGGGCTGTGTCCCAGTCAACTTCTCCATCTACCCTACCACAAAGCCCAGGGTTTGCTTACAGGGAGGGGTTCATATATATTTGCACATATATTTACCCTTGTGCCTGCCCCCAGGGCCCAGGCTTACTTTGTCCTACTTGGCAAGGGCTTATGGGTGAAATCAGGCACCTGGGAGCCACCTCTGCTGCTACTGCTCCTAGGGCAGGCATCCCCAGCCCTCCGCCCTAGCAGAGCCGGGCACCCTCCCTGTCCTATGCCCTAGGTGAACAACCAAAGGAGCCACCGACCCCTTTTCTTCCCCTGGCCTTTGTTGCAGAAACAGCTGGAAACTGGCCACAGGATGTCGCCTTGAGGGACTTACAGGCCCACACTGGGCAAAAAGTACCCATTAGAATCTGAACTCAGACTCTCTTCTAGAAAACTGGTCAGTTCCTTTGTGGTGCAAGGCCAGGAAGGGCAGCCTAGTAACTGTCTGACCAGGCTCCCCGCTGTTGGGCACTGCTGGTCCCATGCCTGGACAAAGAGACCAGATGCCCGTGGGTGGCTGCCGTGGCCCTGCATGGGTCTGTTTATGGTCAGCGACAGCCCTTGGGAGGAAGGGGCAAAGGGCATTCCAATTTGAAGAAATGAAGGAGCCTCGCTCCAAACTTAGGTCTTAAAAGCCCTCCCGATCTCCAGGATGAAGCTATTTTTGTCCTCCCTGATTAATAAAAGATGGGAATCAGGGCTCATTAAGACCAGCGCTTCCATTGCCACCTAGTGAGCACAAACAAGAAAGGCAGCTTGATCATCTATTGAGAATAAGTGGAGGAAATAAACATTGATTTGGCGCCTACTGTGTGCCAGCATCTAGGCTAAGTGCTTTACAAGTGCTATCTCATGTGGGCCTCAAAACCACCCCAGGAGATGAGTGCTGTTATTACACCTGTTTTACAATTGGAGAAACCGAGGCAGCCCCTGGCAGCCTCCCGCACACTACCAGTGTCAGGGATAGGTTCCAATTCACTCGGGCAACAAAGCTGCTGCAGCCCACCCCAGGAGGACCCTCTCCCATACATACATGGACTCTTCTTTGGGGGCCTGAAGGTCTTCCTGCTCCTTCTTCTTCTCCACTGCCTGGGCCTGCTTCTCAATGTCACTGAAGCTTGAGCTGCTCACTTTCTGGGCTCCCAAACCCCCTTTCTTGCCTCCAAGCTGGAAGAGAAGACTCGGGATCAGCAGGGGAGAGGCTGGCATGAAGGCCTCCCTGTGGACAGCCAACCACCAGGCTCGGGGGCAGCGGTCGCTTAACACAAGCTCGTCAGGCCACCTCACTCAAAATCACATTTAGGAGCCCCCTGCTCTAATATAGCCTCTAGGTCCAACTCACAGTGTCACCAACGTGCTCAAAGCAAATAGCCTGACTTTCTGAGGGGCAAAGGAGCCTGGAATGGTGGGGCCAGCCACTGGGCTCATGATACTCACCCCTTTTCTAGCCTGAGTTGGTTTCTTTTTTATGAGAGAGGAAACTTCTGTAGAAAAAAAAAAAAAAAAGAATTGTTACATCAGATAAGTAGAAACAATATTGTCTGTGGGATTTGTTTTCCCTGTCCATACAACACTCAATCTAAAGATTTAATTGTGTCAGAGTTAAAAAGATAATGCATATTCTGAATTAACTCGCAACATGAACGATCCAGATCTAGCACCTAAGAGAATGTTTAAAACAGAATTTTCAGGTGTTTTTAGCCTGTCTCGGTTCATGGCTGAAAAGTCAAGAGAACGTTGCCTTTCTGTAGACCCAAGAGCTGGAGTCATATGCAGGAAACACCTATCTGCATGGCTGCCAGCCATCTTTAGGCTCACTGTTCACTTGACAGAACGTCCAGAAAGAGTGAGTGGGTTGGAAAGGAAAGAGGTTTTGGAACAGAAAATTTAAAATAATTGTAAAAATAATGATTCCTTTAAAATATGTTAGAAAATCAATTAGTAATTTCCTTTTTAGAGCTTCAGTCATACTCTGTTTTTTTCTCAAAAGATAATCTTGGGGCAGCTAGGTGACGCAGTGGATAGAGCCCCAGCCCTGAAGTCAGGAGGACCTGAGTTCAAATCTGGTCTCAGACACTTAACATTCCCTAGCTGTGTGACCCTGGGCAAGTCACTTAACCCCAATTGCCTCAGCAAAAAAAAAAAAAAAAAAAAGTTTAAAAGATTTTTTACATGTCTCCTGACTCTCAGCAGAGAAGTGTTGGGCTACAGATGTGGAATGAGGCAAAATGCTAAAGAGACAGAACATGTATTTGGAATAAACTAACACTCAATTTAATTCATTTCCACAAATTTAAGGGCCTCCCATGTGTATGGTGGTCAGAGTACCATTTTACCTCCCAAACCACATGAATATAGCTATTTCCACATTCTACAACTAAGAGGGGTTTAGGCTTCTGGAGGCGAAGGAAGGGGAGGAGGAAGAGGGAAAGAGGTGGGAAGAAGGGAAGGAAAAAGGTTGAAGGAGGATTACCCAATGAAACTTTTGGTGACACACTCAGGCCGTCAACACTTGGTCCTTGCTCTGGTCCACCTGGATGTAAAAATAGAGACATCAGCCTAGAAAACGTATTGTGTATTCAGACAGTCCCGGCCTCTCACTCTTCCAGAGTCTTCTCCTCTTTTTATTTTTTAAACTTTCTCAAGATAGGAACCTTCACTGATTATAAAATAGCATATGTGGAAACACATGGGCCCAGACACTACCTACCTCATATTCGGGTGATTTTAAACACAATCTTGAGCGAGATACCTAAAATGTGTGAAAAATCTGTAAATCCCCACAAACAGGAGATTCTAACATCATGATACATCAATAGTAACTGGGGCTCAACATGTCTGCTGGTCAGTCAGTCCAACTTTTATTCCAGGCTTCTTCAGAGAAGGAAAACCTAGGGCTGGAGTTTTTAAATGAATGCTTGGACTCATCTAGTGCTGGGGTGGCAAAGGAATAAGGTTTGATCCTGTTGGGATGAGTAATCAACTCTGACCTCCTAAGAATCGTGACCAGCAGTGAGGTTTTGGTATAAAACAGTCAAAGGCACAAATGTCCATGTATCCAGAGCTCTGGGCTGGTGAGTCCAGGGGGTTGCAAAAGCCTTAGACTGGTAAGGCTCAAAGTGGAGAGTGGGAGGGATGGCCAAGGTCAGTCTTTAACAAACGGTCATCAACAGCTTCCTGAGGCCTCCCAGGGACAGAAATCCTGGCCCCGCTGGACAGCTCCCCCAGTAGGAAATTGGCCCTCCCAGCTCAGCAGGCTGAGCAGGCCATGCTGCTAAGGCCCCCGGTTCTTTTCTCCAGACTAAATAAATTTGCCCACATCTTTCAACCCACTCCCTGAAGCCCTTCAGGAGGTTCCAGACATGTTCCAGACTATTGATGTTCTTTCTAAAAGTCAGAGCTCAGAACTGACCACAAACCCTGCAGACATGGACAGACCAGCCAGAGGACAGGATGTCCAATCCCTATACAAATCCACACAGAGAAAAAGGGCCCCAAATTCACCTCTAAGCCTCAAATCAGACTCAGTTCCTGGGATTGGGATCTCATGAAAGTGGTTAACCAGCATAATTCAAAATCATCTCCCCTTCTCTACAGTCTGAACAGTCTGAAAAGGCTCTAAGAAAGGGGCCCTGGTCTTATATTTACTTCTCTGTCCAGCATAACAAAAATGCCCCAATTTCTGACCTGCAAGAGACCTTGGAAATCATCTAGTCTGACTCTTCTTGGAATGCAAATAGGGAAACTGAAGCCTGGAACCACAAAACAAGTTTAACATCCAACAGTGTCCCCTGTGCCCAGCTGCTTCCTCCACAAACCTCACGGCTTCTGGAAGTGTCCAGGTGGCTCCCAATCAATGTATCTTGACTTGCTGGTGATGCCTTCATCAAGAACAGCAAAAGCCATGAAGTCTAGAGACAAGCTTACAATCTTGGCAAGCATTGCTTTTGGGGGCTGCCCTGGCACAGATATTGCTCATGGGCCAGGGGAGAGGGAGGTCTGGTCTGGGCCTGGCAGTCAGAAGCAGGTCTGAGGGAGGAAATGTTCCTCTCCTCCTACTCTGTGGATGGGGATGGCAATCTGAGTTATCCACCCTCCAAAGGAAAGAGGGTTTACAGTTCTTGCCTTCCAGGAGCTTACAGTCTAACATAGAGGGGAAGGGATGCCCACGTTGCACTAATAAGTATACTCGCCTTCCTTCCTCTGCTTTGGTCCAGCAGGCTCTGCTCCCAAACTCCCCTTCCTGTACATCCCAACATACTCCCTCCTAGCCCAGCTTGTTTAGCCACTCGCAGGCACCTCCTCTCTGCCCTTCCCTGCAGCTCCTTATATCTGGATTTCAACAGGGACTTTCTTTCCTACCACTGACCTCCTCAGGAAATGTGCCCAAAAGCAGAACCTCTGGCTCAAGGTGGACAGTCAACTGTCCTTGCAGAATCTGAAACTGCTTTCCAGAAAAGCCCTCCCAATTCACGGCCCTGGTGTGCCCTTCTGGCTACCATCCATTCTCCATTTGCTAGGGGAGATGTAAAACCTCGGAGCCTTTCAGACAAGTTCCTCAGTGTGTCTTAAAATGTCACTTCCCATGGGTCTCGAGCACACAACTCTTTGAGACCTCTCTGCCACTTATCTACTAGGGAAGGGCTGTTGGTTTTTTTACATTTTTGATTTCCTAATAGCCATGTCTAATGACCTCAGCTCTGTCCTCCTCCCGTGCCCTCCTCTTCTTATGTCTCCTTCACTGGCCCCCCCAAGTATAGCTGATCCCAGTGCTTACTCCCTGGTGATCTCATCCAGTCCCTGAGTTCAAACATCTTCTATACATAGGATGACCTCCACCTAGGTATTCATCCCCAGGGTCTCTTTGGAACACCAGGCCTGTGATGCCAACTGCCTGCTGAACACCTGAAGGCCACCCTAGCACCTCAAATTCAACATGTCCAAAACAGAGTTTCTTCTTTTCCCCCAAATGCCCACCCTTCCTCACAGGGAGCCAGCTAGGTAACCTCATTATTCTTGTCTCTTCCCTCTCCCTCACTCCCCATAAATAATCAATGACCAAATCTTGTCAATTCTCCCTTCTCATTTCCCTTATTCATCCCCCTCTTGCCACTCACCCAGCCACCACCCTAGCTCAGGTCACCTGCTGCCTCTAATCCCTATACTATGGTACGGACTAACTGGTCACTCTCTGCCTTTGACAACCCATCCCACACAATATAGCCAAAATCACCTTCCTAAAATACAGGTGTGGCCACGTAACCTCCCCGCCCCAAAGCTGTCAATAGGAGCCTCCACTGCCACATGGTTTTTCAGCCTGGCATTTGAGGCACTTTCAGGCTGGACTTTCAGCTCCTTCAAGGCAGGCTGAGTCCACGTGGCATCCCATAGTCCAGGAACCATCTTTATCCCTTTGCCAATGAAACCAAAAGCTCTGACTCCAAGATTCCCAAAATTTTTACCAAAAAGGCTGCTAGTACAACATGAGGTTCGAGTATGAAAAATATACAGGGATACATAGTACTTAGTGGCAGGAGAGTCTTACTCATCCACATTCTCAGTGACTTCTGTAATGTTTTTTTTTTAAATAAAGCTATAAATGTTCAACAGATGCATTTACAACACACCCAACCCTACAGAAAGCTGCCAACTGAGTCACTTTAGGAAGGCATGAGTCCCTCCCAGATCGCCACTTGGTTCTAATTATAAAACAGAAGCACCCGAGACTCTACCTTCATTACTCTCCATCACGGCTCCTGAAGAACTCGGTCTAAAAGAGATTGGCTCTGGTTGTGCTGCTGCCCACTCTGGGTCATTAACCTGGAGCAAAGGAAAAAGTCAATGATGAGCAAAACCCAAAGCTCTCCAGCATCCACACTGTGAAAAGTCTCGGGGCACGTCATCATGACACACATCCCTCTAAAGTCCCAGCACCAGTGATCAATCATGGTCTCCCTGCTCCCCACAGGCTGGGAGCCCAATAACTCTTCTCTAGCTAGCAGGGATCATGGTGGGTGAGATCTGTGAGCCACTTGGAGGCATGTGGCTCAAAGACTGGCCCAAGGGAGCAAGTATGATGTCGCTGAGAAAACCTTGGACTTCACAAAGGCCTGGCCTTCATCATACCAAGGAAGTGGGGAGGCCGCCAGGTTTTATCTGACACTGACAGCACAATAAGGGCCCTGGAGGCGAGACCTCAGGAACCATCTCCCAGGCCACCAGAAGAAAAAGGGGCAAAGGGGTCAGCCTGGAGGGGCCTGTCAGGTGATACACGCAAGCCTTGACCAGCCTAAGTCAAAGGATCTTGAGCTGGAGGAACCGTAGAAATTTTCTAATCCAACCACTCCATTTTACAGAACAGGAAACTGAGGCCAGGAAGGAAGGGGTTTCCCTTCCTCCTTCCACTACCCAGGCTTATCTCCAGGGAATTTTTAGAAATGGCCACATGGGCTCTTTTCAACAGGGAGGTGATTCAGGCCAGTTCCAGTGGTCTTTGGATGTAGAGGATGATATGTGCCCAGAGGACTGTGGGAACTGAGTGTGGATCGCAACATAATATTTTCCCCTTTTTTGTTGTTTGCTTGAATTTTCTTTTCTTTCCCATTTTTTTACTGTTTGATCTGATTTTTCTTATACAGCATAAAGGGGAAATATGAAGAATTGCACACGTTTAACATATTACATTACTTTCCATCTAGAGGACGGGGTAGGGGAAGGGAGGGAAGGAAAAAATTTTGGAACACAAGGTTTTACAAGGGTGAATGTTGAAAACTACCTATGCATGTGTTTTGAAAATAAAAAACTTTTTTAAAAGAAGAAAATTAAATAATCTAAAAAATAAATAAAATGTATGTGACATATTTGTCTCAATGATTTCCATATTTCTACAAATATATATCAATTGCCCTCTGAGTTAAAGGGTCAGCACCAAGCAAGGAAGAGCCTCATGGGTCCGGCTGTTAAATCAAGTCTTGTCCCCAAACTGACAAAGGAAAAGACCAGGCTCCTTCAGAAGCAGCATGGCAGGTAAACCCACTAGAGGAGGGTGAATGTTTTTCCCCCCTCATTCACCAAACTCCAAATTTAAAATAAGACTTTTATCATGCTAGGTTAAGGCCATTTGAAAAACAAAACAAAACTAGGTGGAGTGCATCACCTACCTTGGGAGAAGCATGGGAAGCAAAGAAGTCTTCCTCCTTCTGTTGTGGTGATGGTGGAGGGACCACACAGCTCTCCAGCCACAACTGCAAATAAAACACATGAGTCATTAGGTCCCCAGAATACCAGGGCTGAGAGGGCTTGGAGGGAGGCAGCTCGATCCAAAGTCCCTTGATGGAGTCCTGGCTGGGGTCCACCCAGTCTCCCCACACAGAGAACTCTCTTCTGCCAAAGCTGTCCACCGCGCTCAGGCCCAGCAGCTCTAGCCCGCTCCAAGGCATCTTCTGGTGTCCCAGGCTCCTTCTTTCTGCCCCCCCACAGCTTGAAGCTGGCCCCGTGGGGCCTTTCCAGCCTCTTCCTGCTACAGACTCAGCAGCCCCACTCATCCTGTACATCACCAGCTCTCTCTAAAACCGACCATCCACAATTAACCCCCAGGGTGGACTCCAAGGCTTTGTGGGCCACCAAACCCATCAGGTCTCTCTTCTTAAGGGAACTGTGGCCTGCATATCCCAAATGGTGCCTTGTGGGGTCAACAGCTCTGACCAAGAGGAGCAGCAGCCTTGGTCCTTCTCTCTACCCGATCCATCCTATTGGGTCTGGCACATTATTCCAAGCTATCCGAATTTGATCATTTGTGCCCATAAATGCAAAGTCGGGTAGCCCGGGAAGACAAAGACAAAAGACAACCTCATCCTGCTCATGGGGAACTAGTCTTGTGATTATTTGCTTTTGTATTTATACTCCCACCCCCACCCAGTGCTTATGCACAGGGTTCACAAGATTATCCTGGAAAGACAGAAGACACCTTGTACATCTGAGTAGACATGGTGGCTGCCCGGATATGGATGCAAGAATGAAAAAGAACGAAGGACCAAGGACAACAACAAGCTGAGGACCTGGGGTCCTCAACAGAAACAGGGCAGTTTGGCAGAAAGGTGGTTTTAGGGAAAACAAGAAGCTCTATTTTGGTCCTTCTGAGTTCTAAACATAGTGATGGACAAGGCAGTCGGTGACACGGGCTGGGAACTCCGGAGAGTACAGTAGGTTTGGCCCAGAGATGTGGAACGAGAGAAAGAGAGAGGATGTCGAGAAGAAAAAGAAAGCCAGGGAGGCTGGAACCCTGAGGGACACCCCCAGTTACAGGCACAACCTGGATGAAGATCCAGCCAAAAAGACCACACAGGAGGGATCAGGCGGGAGGAGAGCCAGGAGAGCAGGGTTAAAAACCTGCCCAATGCTTGGGAGCCTCACACCCAAGTTAGCCGTCAGTTTTAGGCCACCCAACAAAGCTACAGCAAATACCAGCAATGCCTAAAGGAAAGAATACTGGATTTGGAGCCCTGGAATCAAGCCTTGGCCCCCTTCAGAAACATAGCCTGAGGCCCAGTAACTTAATCTCTCTGAGGTTCAATTTCCACTTCTGTATGATGGGAATAAAACTTGTGCTACCTACATCACCCATCTGGGAGGAAAGTACACTGAAATATGAAACCACATCTTATACTATATTGTGTTATTTTTAAAAAAATACCTTTTTATTGATATCTTTGGTTTTTAGAGCACCTCAACTTCTCCCTTGATCTTTCCTTCCAAAGAGCCACCTTATATAAAAGAGTATTCTTTTAAGAAAAGAAAAAGAGAAAAAACAAATGAGCAAAACTGACTTGAATATCCAAAAAGTATTTGAAAAAATATTTTGTAGGATTTTTGGCAATATTCCAAACCTAATAACCTCTCACTTTCAAAAATAGAGCAGGTTCAGATATCTTCTTCCTTCTCATCAGCCACAGGGCCCACGTTCTGTTCTTGATAATTCTGGCTTGTTATTATTTTCATCTGCATTTTAATATTTTTGTGGCACTTCAAACTCAAACTCATCCTTTTCCCTTCCCCCAAAACTTTCCGATCTTTGTGAATGGTGCTGCTACTCTCCGAGTCACCCAGAAAAGTCACTTGCCTCCCTCTCCCATTTGTCTCTTTACAAATCTCACTGTCCCCAAGACCACTTCCTTGGGTCAGGCCCAGGGCTGTCTCAGGAAGAACTCATCAGACTTGCTAGGTTTGGACTAAGGGGATAGAAAGAAGAGCCATGGAGGGAGAAGCTGATTTTGGCTCTCTGTAAAGAGAAAGTGGCAACCACTGATTGGATGGAGGAAGAACCAGAGACCCAGACAGCAAGTGACATGCCTAGAATCAGCAGGGCAGAAGAAAGAGTTCTGGGCCCAACTGATGCCAAGACTGGCTCATCTTCCATCACTGCAGACAAGGCAAAATCCTCCATCTGAGCCATCCAGTTTTTGTGGGTCAGCGCTGGGTCTGGGGGTCGGAGCCTGACATTCGGGCAGTGATTGGCCTTGTTCTTACAAACAGGAACAACTTCCTCCTGACCTCACACATCACTGCGATGCCTACCACGGCCAGCTCTCACCCCGACAAGCCCCAGGCTAGACAATTTGACCAGAGATTCAGTGATACTCTACCCTGAACTTATTGCTCTCAGAGGAGTAGAAAAGACAAGAAGGTCACCGGAACACCTTGAGGACACCAGAAGAGAAGGAAATACAGGAGACTCAGCCTGCAGAAAGTATTACAGGCCTTTTACAAAAGCAAGGTGCATGTTACCCAGACATGGTTTCAGAGCAGGCTTGTCTGTCTATTCTTCCTCATGTCTGAAAGTGCTTAAATCTCTAAATGTTCCTCCACTTCAGGGAAGGGTCAGAATTTTGAAAGGCTGTGTCAGCTGTGAGCTCCACTTCCTGTGCACACCAGAAAAGGTGTAAAAGGGCTAGGGACTAGACTGCACTGGGGATTGGGAAATGGGGCCAGCAAGAAGCTGCCACCCAGGCCAAATGTGAATGGGGCAGCTGGGCAGCAAGGTGCAAGAGCAACCAGTAGCATCAGTCGTGGTGAGGCAGGAGATGTGGCAGAGATCCCACAATTCAAGGGGCAACATGCCAGTGCTGCGATCCAAAGGGCAGAAGAGACAAGCACAGGCCAAAGTTGGTTCCTGTCCAGGATACTGCTAGCATGCTAACCAGGACACTGGGCTTGGGAGGAGGGCCATTTGAGCTGAGGTCCCTACCCCTTCTCAGTGAGCCCGGCCTTGGAGGGCTGCCCCAGCAGCCCCGTGTCTTTGCCCATGTGGAAAGCAGCAGGACTCAGGGATGTCCAACAGGAAGAAATGCTTATCTGAACTAGAAATCCTCCTCTGTACTTACATCAGTGCCGTGCTTCCGTGCTGCTTGGGAAGCGAGAGATTTAATCTTCTCCTTATAAAGCTGAGCGGCACGACTATTATATTTGGCGTTGGTATCATTTGTCGTACAGCCATGTTGATGAAAGAAAGAAGACTGTAAAAAATAGAGAATGAAATCAGTAATAGAAGCTGTGGCTTACATTGAAAAAAGATGAAAAAAATTTATTTTTTATCTCATTTATTGGGAGATCTGAGCAAACTGTGTTTTGTTTATCTAACTGGCACTTGAAAAAAAATCTCAGTTTAAAAAAAGTAAACTTTGAATTCATTTAGAACAGCAGAATTTAAAGTATATAAATGGTAAGAAATCAAGAATCCAGCTCCAGTATCCAAGCATATTGTACTTGAGTTCAAAAATGCAATCTCTGATACTTAACAAAGGGCCCTGGCATTTTTACAGGGCTTGTAAGGCTCGTGGCAGCAAGGTTACAGTAGAGGAGCCAAGGGGCACAGCAGGCTAAGGACCCCAGATGGGCATGGAGGAGCCTCAAGCCAGAGGCCTGCTGCTTTGTTTTCTCAGGCCAGGAGAGCCACCTTTGGACTAGTAATGACAAAACAAAAGTGACTAATAGGGAAGAGATAGTGAGAGAACACTTAATTGCCCTTAATCAGTCAACAAGTAGTTATTAAGGGCCTACTATATGCCAGGCACCATGTTGGAGGCTGGAATTATAAGGAGCTCACAAGGAGCTGAGGTCATTTCAAGTCAATAGGCCCAAATGAGCTACCTCCTCAAATTCTGAAAGAACTGATGGAAAGGTTTGGTAGGCATGAAAGATCGTGGAAAATGAGGAAAGACCCGAGGGCTGGAGAAGGGTCAAAGCTCTAATTTTCAGAGAGAAGAGAATCACTATAGACTGGTGATCTTGTCTTCAATTCTTGGCCAAACTCTACTACATATTAAAAGATGATGGGTGAACACTAAGAAATAGAAGCAGCGGTCCCAAAGGAGCCAGCCTAGCTTCAGCAGAGCCAGCCACAGGATTATTAGACTGAAAGGTCAGGTAGACACTGTACAGTGGCCCTAAATTTCATTAAAGCGTTTGCTAAAGTAGCTTATGTTCTATCTTTGGGTTAGATGTGAGCACAAGTAGGTCCGGAACTAATTAAAAGGCCAGATTCAGAGGAGTTCCTAATGTTTCAATCTCCAGTGAAGTGTCCCAGTGACCTGGGCTGGTCCATGTGTCTTGATTATTTTTAATCATGGATAGGCAGCACAGTTAACAAATGTGCAGATAACAGAAGAGAGAGATCTGGCAGTCCAACTCCAAAGAGATACTGACAGGCCGTAAGATTGAGCCCAATCAGACAGTGATGTATCAGAACTAGATGGCCAAGGGCCCTTCCCACTCTAAAGTTCAGTGCAGCCCAGCTGAGATTTAGGAGACACAGATGTAGTTTAAATGACACCAGGTGATGGTGGACGAGCCAATGGCTCTCTCCATCTTAGTTTCTCTGTCTGTAACAACTTCCAAGTCCCTGTCTGGCCCTTGCTTGATAAGCCTATGATGATTCCCCTGGCTGCCTTGGCTGTGGCTGGCTGCCTCTAGAAGCAGAAGCCGATCCATTGGAATGATTATATAGAGTTTGAGCTGGAGGGGACCCTGGAGGGCAGCTAATCCAGCTCCTTTGTTTCACAGAGAGGGAAACTGAGGCCCAGAGAGGCACAAGGACTAGCCAAGGCCACATGGGCACAAGGCATCAGAGGAAGACCTAAGCCCAGGGGTTGGGGCCTTCCTGTGGTGGCCAGAAGCTCACAGACAGTTCACAAGCTGAACCCTCCATGCCCCCCATATGCTGGGTGCAGCCAAAGGCCGAGGCAACGCCCAAAACAGTTCGAGCGAGGCAGCCCTCAGGCACATCCTCCCACTGCTTGGGTTAGTTTCAGGTCTTTTCAGTCCCAGAGCTGGACTCTTGGCTTCTTATCATTTCTATACCTTAATTTCTGCCAGAACTCGAAGCAAAGTGAAGATTAAAAACAAATGTGCATCTAATTGACTGTCACCTATCAGGAACATCTACTTGTCCAACTTTTGGATTCTCCCCAGAAATGGGGCAGCCAGATGTCTGGATCTTTCAGGGAGGGCTCTGTGACCCCAGTTAGTCTGGAATATGGGAGAAGTCCTTGACCCTAGCCTACCCTTCAACCCAGAGCGGGAATGGCTAATGAACCGTTAACTATAAACAGCTCAATTCCAACCATTTTTCCTTTTGCAGAGGTTCACAGAGTCTATACAAAGCAGAAACCTGCGAGGGCATGCATGGGGCTTGCAGGCATGTGCATGAAAAGGCCAGCGATGAGTCCTGATGAGACATCAGTCCCCAGTCTTCCTTTAGCAGGCCATCTTCCAAAAGCAGATCCTTCCCATCTGGGATGCTGCTTTCCAGCTAAAAGGGGCCATGCAATTCCAATAGCCTCGGGATGGAAAATGCCATCCACATGCAGAGAGAACCATGGAGGCTGACTATGGATCAAAGCAGAGTATTTTCACCTTTTTGTTTGTCTGTTTTTTTCCTTTCTCGTGGTTTTTTCCCTTTTGGTCTGAGTTTTCTTGCACAAATGACAAATATGGAAATACGTTTAAAAGAATTGCACATATTTAACCTATATCATCAGATTATCTGCTGTCTAGGGAAGAAGCTAAGGGAGGGAGGGAGAAAATTTTGGAACACAAAGTCTTACAAAAACAAATGTTGAAAGCTATCTCTACATATATTTGGAAAAATGCACTATTGAAAATAAATAAATAAGCAAATAAATAAAAGATTTTTTTAAAAGGAAAAGGGGGACGGGGAGGAGGGGAGCGGCTAAGCCTCCTTGGAGACTTCAGATATGACTATAATATGGAAGTCTTTCCTCCCCTTGGGTTTGACCCTTGAACTGCCTCCTCTATAACCTTCTGTCTGAAGATACAGTACAAATTACATGCTATTTTCAGTCTCCCTTTCCTGGAATTCTTCAAGTCAAGTGTACTCTTAGAGCCGAGCGTGGCCGCTCTTGGATGTCCGCCATGTACAGTAATAAAATGACATAACCTAGATGTCAGACAGCCGTAAAAATAGCGGGCCACCCGCCCCCTCCCCCCTCCAGTTCCGAGATAAACTTACAGCATTGGAATTCCCTCCAACTTGCATGCATCTCAGCTGAAACCAAGACCAGTTAGAGTCCAACTCGGTAGACCTAAGTGAAGAGAATAGTCGTAGCTTTAACATAGTTTTTCAGCACGAGTGATGGGAGAGAAGGTAAATTGAAGGTTTCTGGGAGTTTCAGAACTCCGTGCAACCCTGAGGCTTTGGCATTAGGGTTCACTTCCACTTCAGACATGGTGTCTCTGGGTTGTGGGGCAGAGAAAATAAGAGACGCAGGCCCAGTCCTAACTGAATGGGCTCCTGGTCGTCATCCACGCTCAAGGGAAAGGTAAGGCAAGCAAAGAGCTTCCTCCAGGCAGCAGAAGAGAGCAGAAGGGCAGGTAGAGAGATGTGCTGGGAAAACTGGCTCGTCTTCTGCATGGGTCCCATGTTCCCATAGCCAGCTCTCAATTAGCAGGAGAAACTTCCTGCCTGACTTCCTCCAGGTGGGTGTCCCTCGTGACACTCAGCTCCTCCTGGGAACACAGCCTCTACCTGCTACCCCTACCCATGAAGGGGAAGTCTGGAGTGAAAGCTCCCTCCACACAACAGTAAGCCAGGTGGAGTCCCAGGCTGCCTGCCAGTTAGCACCACTTACCGGGACCATCAGAGAAATCTCAGCTCCTAATCTCCAAATCATTAGGAGGTTTACTAATAAAAATGGGATAATTTATGAGAAAAATGTGAGCCTCTAGTAATTTTTCATTCACCAAAAGCTGCCTGAGCACCTACTAGGCCCCAGTCATTAGGGGATCATTTTAGACATCACAGCCTAGCCCTAAATAAGAGAGAAAAACCAACTTCCCTCTGCCATTTTGCCCATAAAGAGAAGGGACAGAGAATATTAGAAAGCTGACCAAGAGGAAGGAAAGAACGCCAAGGGCAGTGCCAGTCAAGATTTCCTTCGATCTTGGTCCTTCCTGGCTGGATGCGCCTTTTGAAATCTTTTGGCCCCAGCAGGGAGATTACGGACCCAGAGAGAATTCTGACAGCCTCGACTTCAGAGACAAGGAAACCGAAGACCGTGTAAGCAAAGTCACCAGTCATCCCCAGAAGGAAGGAGACAAATGTCTTCTGATTGCCAGATTTCTCTCCATGTTTGGATTCTAGGGGGCAGATGGCATCACAGGGTCCCTTCTCCTATTTGTTCCAGAGCTTAGCACAGGACCAGGAACATATTTGACTTTCACATTTATTAAGTAACATTAAGGGAGCTTTTTTTGGCCTTATCCCACTCAAGAACAGCCATTATGTACATCCCAAATGTTTCAGCAACCCTTACAGAAAAATGGAAATAAAGGTAAAATATCAATAAAAAGGTTTCCTAACATAAGCATATTGATGCTACCTCAGGCGTGATTACATGCCTGGATACAAAAGAGCAACAATTAGCAGATAACCTTGTGCCTGCCTTCAAGTAGACTGGCTAGCCTCCAAAGGGTACTCTGGACTCCTTTCACATCAAGGCCTGCAGACCCTAAAATCCTCAAAAATTGGTCCCTCCTGCAGCCTCTTCCACCTCATCACCCACTCCCTCCTGAAGTCCTAGCAGTGTTGCTGCCTTCCCATCTCAGTCCCCTCTGCTGAAACTAAAGGCTATCAACCATCTTGGAGTGGAAATCCAATGGCCTTTTAATGTTTTCTTCCTCCTCCTCCTTTCTCTGCAGCTTTGATAATGGGGATCATTTCAAAGACAGGAGGAGAGCTGGGTAGTGCAGTGGATAGAGCCTGGAGGCAGGAAGATTCACTTTCCTGAGTTCAATCTGGCTGCAGATGCTTACTGACTGTGTGACCCTGGACAAGTCACTTTATCCCATCTGCCTCAGTTTCCTCATCTGTAAAATGATTTGGAGAAGGAAATGGCCAACCCAGTATCTCTGCCAAGAAAATACCCAATGAGGTCACTAAGAGATGGACACAATTGAAAAGAATCAAACAACCACAAAGATGTAAAAGCTTTCATTTTAATGGATTAGTAACCTTCAGCTTGAGAAAATCAATCCGAACAGACTGTTTCTATGCACAATTGGCTCCCAAACATTTTCCATTAGGTAAAAGAATACATGAAGTCAGGAGGACCTGAGTTCAAATCTGGTCCCAGACACTTAACACTTCCTACCTGTATGACCCTGGGCAAGTCACTTGAGCCTAATTGCCTCAGACAAATATATATTAAGAAAACTCTGGATAACTCTCATTGTTTTAGGAGTCTGAGAAACCTGTTATTGTATGATATGATTCAAACCAGTTCCTACTGTTCAGCAATGAAGATAGTCATATACATCCAGAGAGAAGCCTGAGGGAACTGAGTGTGAACCACAACATAGCATGTTAATGCTTTCTGTGAATATTTTCCTGCATTTTGTTTTCCTTCTTAGGTTGTTTTTTTTCTTCTCTCTTTCTAGATCTGATGTTTCTTGTGCAGTAAGATAACTGTATAGATAAGTATACATATACTGGATTTGTCATATAATTTATCCTATTTAGCATGTATTAGATTACCTGTCATCTAGGGGTGGGGGTGGGGGGAGGAGGGGAAAAGCTTGGGAAAAAAAAAAGTTTTGCAAAGGTCAATGTAGAAAAGTCACTCATAAGTTTTGTAAATAAAAAGCTTTTAATAAAAAAAAAAAAAAAAGAAACCTGTTATTGTACCAGAGAAAACAAGTAACAAAAGATGACAGTCCTAAGTGAGATATTTTAAATTGAATGCTGGAAGAACTGGAGGGCATAAATGAAAGAAGGAAAGCAAAGTGCTGTCTCCCCTCCAGGTCCATTTCCAAATGCCTCAATACTTGAGCTTGGGATATGATCTAAATTGCTTATAAAATCTCAAGTTGGGTTGCGTTCTCGGATACGGAGTAGCTTTAACTAATTGTTTTTATTTTTTAATATCTCCTTTTTTGCAAGGCAGTTGGAGTTAATGACTTGGCCAGGGTCACACAGCTAGTAAGTGTCAAGCGGCTGAGGCTGGATTTGAACTGAGGTCCTTCTGATGCTCTATCTACTTGGCTGCCTCTGACTTTAGTTAGTTGCAAAGAAACTTTTAAATTGCATTTTTTTTCCTTTTGAGGCCTCTTTGATAATATCAAGAGAGAAAAGGAGTTATTTTTTACAAAGTTCGGTCCTCAAAGATTTTTTTTAAAGACTCTCTAGACTATAGGCAGCATTATCTGCAACAGTAAGGGTTCAAGCAAAGAGAGAAAGGCCTAATTATATGTGAAAATCAAAACTTTTCAAGTATCTGCAGATACCTATTGAGGACCCCGCCTAAGTAAGAAACCCAGAAAGCTTATAAGGGATTAAAGGGAACTGTACCATTAAGGGGCAGTTCGGTTCTCTGAAAGCCCCCACAGCTGTGAATCATAACTCCCCTGAAGGAATTGCAAATCAGTCTTTACTGAGGCAGATGTTGCTTGGGAATGAAATAAATGGGAGGCAAGAAGAAAGAGGAGGGAGGTCAGAGAATGCAATGGCCTCTCAGTTTCCTTGTACTGTTATCATCCTCTCACATGAAGGGACATGCTGGTCAGAAGTAGATCCCCAGCAGCCACTAGCAGGTGGCTCCCATAACAGAAGCCTTAAGAGGCAGCTTAATTTGATGGGCTTCCTATAGTCCCAGAGTCCATAAGGGCAACTCTCTCAGAATCCCACTGGCTTCCCCCCATGAACGAAGGCCTTCCCGGAAGGCCAACAAGATGAGGTTGTAAAAGACTTAAATTTCACCAAGTCTTACAAGAAACAGGCCTAAGCCAAAGGACCTCAGAAACCTCCCCAAGTGGCTTGGAAGCTGGAAAGTCAATCTACTGGAACAAACACCTCTGTGAGATCTGCAGCAACAGAGGCAGGAAACCCATTCTGGGCCCTGTTAACAACAGACATTCAAGTCCAAACGTTGCTTCAGAGATGCGTGTATCTGAGTGAGAGTGGACCAGGCTGGACAATTTGTGGAACACGGTGCAGGCCAGACCCCAATGGCACTGCATTTCCATGGGAAAATGTTCCCCGAAGCAGAGGGCTTCATGCAGTGGATGGTTACCAGGACAATAGATAAAGAGGCCAGCTGAAAGATCATTACGCCGCCTCCCTGTGCCCCGGCTTTTTTTGTCTGTCCAGTTCTAGTTATTGTGTTCACTGTTTGTTCCAAAGCGCTGACCCTAGAACAGTACCTTCATGTTAGCTTTGGAACACAATGAGAGTTGACATCCAGACTTTCTCCCTGAGTTCCTTGTAAGTTGTTATACAGATCTCCTTTGGGCCTGGCAGGCTTTGGGTCTCCATAAGATCCTTCCCCACTGTTCAGGCCTGTCATTAGAGGCTCATGCTTCTCAGTGACAGGGTTCTAAGAGATTTTAATGAGACCTTCACCAAAGCCCAGCTCTGATGCCGTGAGACAGGACGGAGGTGGAGCTAGCTCCCTAAGGCTGTGAGAGATCTGGCAGCATCCACAGGGCTGGAAAGGGTTCGCACACTGACCCAAAGATGCAACAGAAAGCTATGGAAGATGCAGGAGCACGGGACTGATGAGCTCTGCTTTTGGAAGGTTATTCCGACAGCTGTGCGGAGGCTGAATCCGCAGGAGGAGAGATGGAAACCCAAGGAGGGCTACACTCACCTGGGAAATCTTAACATGTAGGCTTGCCGAGCTATGATCACGCATCTGATATTACCAAGTAGTTATCGGCAAAGAGGCCTGTGGATGAACAGCTGCCTTTTACCAAGCCTCCTAGACAGAAGGACTCCATTTAACTGGTAAACACAGGCTGAGGGAGAAGCAGAAAAGAAGGCCAGAGTGTAGGGCACAGGTGCCCACTAAGCCCCCAGGCGGCACCAGAGACACCAAATGCCCCAGTAGTGCCCAAACCAGATTAAAGGGTCACTGGGAAATATTTAGCAAAATAAAAATGCAATAGGACATTTAAAAAACCACCACCAAAAACCCTCTGTTTGCCACCTAGATGCGGTGATCAACTTGGCAAGCATCAGCCCACCAGACGCCTCCCTTCCCTCAGCTTGCTGTGCTCTCCCTCCATCTCAACATCCTGATCCTGCCTACAAATGGGTCTGTGCTTCTGGCCTAAGGAGCAGGGAAAGAAGGAGGGAGAAAAGCGAAGATGGCCAGGCCCTTTATCTGGAGAGAAAGAGACCGGCCTGCTGTGCTGGTCAGCAGAGGGCAGAGCCCCTTCATCCCTGCCCCCCACCCCAGCCTCAGTCCCCTGCCCTGCCTCGGCCTCCCTAACTGTAAAGCTCTAGGTGTCGGGAAGTTCCCAGAAAAAGGAAGAGGAAAAGGGGGTCTTAGACCTGGGCCCCATGCTAGGACCAGATCTAGAAAATGCACAGTCTAATCAGACTGTTCTAGACATTAGAATGCTCTTTTAGGGAAGAGAGATGCAAGAAAATGATGATGCAGCTGAAACCGGGCTTGGACCCTTCCCAAACTGCAAGGAAGAACAGGAAGTGCAGAGGGTACAGGGCCAAGACCCAGACCCTCCAAGCTGCAGTGAGAGGGGAGGGGGAAAGGGAAGAAGTTGCCAACCCTCCCCTCAAGTTCCTTAGGGATCCTGGGAGAAGACAGCAGGACACAGAAGGGACACATCCTAAGGAGCCTCCCCTCTCCCCTGGCTGTCCTGTTTCTTAGCCCAGAGGAGAGCCCAGAGAACCCACCCATGGCCCAGAGGGCACCTGCCCTCCCAGGGCACTGGCACAGACTGGGGGGGGGGCTGCTCACTTTATTGGTCTGTGCCATGAAAGGACTGACAGAGGAGGCCCAGGGTCCCTCCGAGATCGGACATCCTGAGAGTGTAAGAGGTGGCAGGATGGCGTGCCCAGAAGGGCAGGGGCAGTGATGAGGAATGGTAGCCCCAGACTTTGGGGTACCCAACCATAGCACATGGAAATGGGTTAAAAGAAGCCCGAAGCTGTCTCCACAGGCCGGGCCATGGAACATGCTGTCCTCAGGGACCTAACAGAAATGAGCCCTAGAAGGAAGAGGCCCTTCCAGTACCCCCAGCACAGGTTTGAGGGGAAGCTCCCCAGGTGCACACAGGCCTTCACCCCCCCCAGCACTTGTGTGGGGCCTCCCCTGGGCACAGGACCTGTCCCACCAAGCTCAGCGCCCCAGAGCTCAGGGCCAGGGGGCTCGAGAGGTCATTCCATGCAAAGGAAGAAACTAAAGGCCGGAGAGGGACACCCAGTGGGTGGGCGGCCTGGGTGGGCTCAGCTTCTCACCACCACTACCAGAGTCTGCTCCGGTAAAAACAGACAAGCTGGGCTGACATGAGGGGTAAGGACCCTTCTCTGTGCCTCTGACGGGCCCCCACTCCCATTTTCACTGACCACAGATCCCCACATATGGCCAACAATCCCGCCACCAAAATTCTCGGCCCATCAGGTGACTGGGCATCAACAATGCACGAGATTCTGTGTCCCTAAGTCCCAGACTGGCAGCTGAAGTGTCACTGTTGGGGTGTGTGGGCCCCCCCAATCTGAGGGCACGGAGCGCAGGACTCAGCACTGAGGAAGCACTTCATAAACCACTCACTCGTTCAAGCCCTTCTGGAGCCTCTTTTCACCTCTCCACCGGCAGCCGGTCCGGAATCAAAGCGCCAAGTGGGATGAAGAAGGCAGAGGTCACTTACCGAATGAAGCTCAGGTGGACCCCAAGAGAGCGGTGGGTGCCGGAGCAATCAATGCAGAGAAACACCCCGTATGTTATGCTGGCCCAGCTGGGGTTTTTGGCACCACAGTCAAAGCACATCTGGAAGAAAAAGGGCCTCCATTAATTGCCATTACTCTAATGAGTCACGCTCCAGTGTCCAGACAGCACTCGACAATCCAAGGGCTGGACTCCCATCACTGGAGAGAGCTCAGGAAAGCAGAAGGTCTGTGGGCCCGAAGTCGAGGTGGGTCTGGGCCTGACTCCCAGTGGGACCCTGGGAAAGCGAGCCCACTTCTCTGAACTTCAGCCTTCTTCCTGGGGAAGGAGAGAAGCCGCTGCACTCTCTGGGCCGTAAGAAAAGGGCTCTGCAGGCCTGAGCCTGGCGCCCCAGGGGTGAGAAAGTTCCAGCAGGAGATGTTCCCCCTCCTCCCGTCCCTGGGCACCCACAGCTGCACTCTTCGCTAGCGCTGTCCCCTCCCCACCCAGATCCGCTGCTGCTGCCCAGGGGACCCCTGAGGGAGGGCTGCTTGTTCCTGACAGTGACAATGAGAGCCCGGCCTCCCTCCCCCCCTTTCACTCCGGGAGGCCGAGTGAGTCAGTCAGGATGAGGAGGTATGGAAAGAATGGGATCTGCATCAGCTCTCAGGACATGATTTGTCCCCTGTGCCCCCCCCCCCCCCCACGGGCGGCGTAACCTCCCTGGTTCGATTGAGAACAGACACTTCCAGCTTCTCGGTCAGCCGTGGCCCTCCTCTCTCCCTCACTCCTGTGTCCCCTTAGCTGTCCCCCAATGACTCAGACCGCTCCCCAGACCCTCAGCCCGTCTGGCAGCTCAGTGTCTCCCCCCCTCAATGCCGCCAGGCGCCAACCCTCACATCTGCCCACGTGCCTATTCACTGAAGTGCAATGGCTCCCTATTCCCCCAGGAAAGAGTGTGTTATCACAAGCTCATCGGCTTTGATGTCTATTTTTGTGTCAGTTTTAGAGCAGCTTGGCCCCATGCACACTGGGGAGGAGGGCCCGACCATCACTAAGTGACTGTGTCAGAAGGTCTCCTGACCGGGCAAAGCCAAATGAAGTCCCAAGGCAGGCTTTCCCGATGCCAGCGCTGCCTAGGAAAACAGACTCGGCTTTCTTCCGCTTTTCTAACAGCTACAACCTCCTCAAAACCCAGAGGGACGCCTCCGTCCTGGCTGGGACACTTAATAACGGGCACCAGCATGGGGCCCTATGCCATGCCTGGTCCCCGGCACCACCATCCAGCTTGGGGGCTCACACCTGGTGGGTCTCCCAGACCCCCAGCTGTGCCCTGGATGGTGTGCCGTCACCGTGTGCTCACTCCCCGGCAAGTCCAAGCTGAAAGCTGTTAATCATCCTCTGGCACCTGCTGGGCCACTTCCTGGCAGGGTGGCCAGGAGGGCAGGTCACCTGACCTCTGAGCCTTTTCTCCTGGGAGCACGGTGACCTGCCCATGAGGTCATGGCCATGAAGGCGAATGCCCGGTGGTCACAAGGGAGAGATGGAGGCAGCCCTTCCCTGGGCTGGAGCTGGGATCCCGCCCCCAGAGCCCCAGTGGAAGGGTACTGGAGCTTCCTCCCTCAGAGGCTGGTGCCTCTTTACAAGCCGGGTCACATCCTGGGTGCCCTCGGGCTGTCCAGGCCTCCATGGCCGGAGCTCCCTGGCAGCATTAAAGTCCAGGAGCTTCTCTTGGGGGTTTCAGGTTAGCATGGTAGAGAAACAAAGCGTTTCCTAGTTGGAAATTCATGGAGCTCCTCCAAATCTTGGGGCTGGGCAGAAGAAAACGGACAACAAGCTTTCCCCTTTCAAACCACTTCATTTGACTAAAGTCAGTTGGAGGCAGGGCACTGTCTGGTCTGGGGAGGAACACCGTGGAAGCAGGGCCTGCCTCGGTCTCCCAGCCCAGGGAGCAGTGGCAGAGAACAGAGAAGCCTCACTCTGGCCCAACGTGGCCCAGGCTCTGCCCTAGGGAGCAGTGGGCCCTTCAGGGAGGCCTCCAGGGGAGGTCCCTTCCAGCTCTGGGACCCAGAGATGCTGGGAAATAGTCCTTGAGCATCTGCACATAAATAAATAGAGCCCAAACACACAGAAAGTCCTCCTGCACCCCACACCTGCTCTGCTTTATGCTTTCAGTTATTCAACTCAATGAATTTTCAACTGGGGGAGGGAGACCAAAGGCAAGAGCCCCAGAGTTGAGTCAGAAGAGTATAATGTTCAAATCCTGCCTCAGACACAAATCATTCTGGGACTTGGTTTCCTCAACTGGAAAAAGGGAATAATAGCACCCTTCACTCAGGGTTAATGCAAGAAGCAAATGAGTTGAACGTGTAAATCTCTGCAAATCTTAAAGCCCTATAGAAGTAATAGTTATTCTGATTACTCAGATGTGCTGAGCACCTAGCACATGAAAGGCAAATGTGGTTCCTGAAGCCCCAAGTGGACCCCAAGCTCCTAGAGGAGCCTGTGAGGCAGGGACTTGGACAGACTTTGTGAGGTGGTGCACAACAGAAAGGCCTGGCTGGCTATGGTCCATGGGGTTGGGAAGTTGGTGCCCTCAAACCACACTTGGCAGCTGTGCTAAGTAAGTCACCTTTGTCCTGGAAGCCTCAGTTTGCCCATCTCTAAAATGGAGGCAGCAATTCACCCATCCATCCCAGGGCTGGGATAAGGAAAGTAACTGTCCCAGCAACATCAGCGACTGATCTCACTTCAGCCCAAGCTATGGTTCTCCACTAATCAAGCAGTATTCTGGTTTGGACTGCTCTGAGATAAGCGAGAAGCCGATTGCCACTTCATCTTACTTAGAAAGGCTGACCGCAACCCAGTTTCTGAGCATTCTTTGCTGAACCAGGAAACTGAGAGCAGTCTCCCAAGCCAACAGCATTTGCTGACAAAACCGATCCAGAGTAAACACTCACTGCCCACAGAAGAGGAAGGAAAGTGGACACTGTGTCTTTAAGGCAAGCCCTGCACTCCCTCCCCCTCCACTGTGCCTGAAGCCCCCTCCAAAAAGGCAAACACAAACCACATGCACCCAATTTTTCCATACTATTAAATCAACTTGCCATCTTGTTTCAGATGAACTAGAATCAACCCAACCAACAAAGAAATCAATCATTAAAGAGAGGCAGCTAATATAGGAGCCCGGCTCGGGCACTTACTAATGTGCCTAAGTGAGAATGGAGAATGGGCAGGGCCCTGAGAGGCTGGCCAGTCCAATACTCATTTTACACAGGTGGAAAGGGAAGGAGAAACCTGTAACTGACAGTAAATAGCAGCTCCAGAATACAAAGTCCACCTCCTTTCCCACATGTCATTTAGCCCCTCACCTTCAGTTTCCTCATCTGTAAAATGGGCACTCCTGTGATTCTTGTACTTTCACAAACTGGAAATGCTGCAGAAGCTTTTGCCCCTGGCTTAGAGGACCTGCCTGGCTCTAAACAAGTATATTTTCTCCCCAGATGCTCCCAGAAGCCTGCAGCTGGTTCTTCTCTCAGTCCCCATCACTTCCACTCACCACTGTGGAGTGTGCAGCCCTGGCCAATCCAAGAGACCATTAACCCCCTTTAGTGAAGTCTTTGGAACCACAGCAGGTGCTCAATAAACATCTCTTGAACCCCCATGTGCAAGAATGTTTGCGGCAGCCCTTTCTGTAGTGGCAAGAAACCGGAAACTGAATGGATGCCCAACAGTTGGAGAACGACTGAATAAATTATGGTATATGAATGTTATGGAATATTATTGTTCTATAAGAAATGATCATCATGATTATTTCAGAGAGGCTTGGAGAGACTTTCATGAACTGAGGCTAAGTGAAATGAGCCAGAAGATCATCATACACAGCAACAACAAGATTATATGATGACCAATTCTGATGGACTTGGCTCTTTTCAACAGCAAGGGGATTCAAGCCAGTTCTAGTGGCTTTGTGATTTAGAGAACCATCTGCCCCCAGAGAGAACTCTGTGGGAACTGTGTGTGGATCATAACATAATATTTTCACCTTTTGTTGTTGTTGTCTGTTTTACTTTTTTTTCTCATTTTCCCCCTTTTGATTTGATTTTTCTTATGCAGCATGATAAATGTGGAAATATGTTTAGAAGAATAACACATGTTTAACCTCTACTATATTATTTGCTGTCTAAGGAAGGGAAAGAGTAAAAAAATCTGGAACACAAGGTTTTGCAAGGGTGAATGGGAAAACTATCTTTGCATGTATTTTGAAAAAGAAAAAGCTATTATTATTAAAAAGAAAAAAAACAATCATCTCTTGAATTTAATTATCACCTTTTGTTTCCAGGACAAAAATCTTTTTTTTTTCCTTAATTTTTTTATTTTATTAAGAGTTTCTAACTAAAATGAACTGCCAATCAAAACTTCCAGACTTTCAGCCTCCTCTAATGCAGTACTTTATTAGGAGTACAATGCTGATAAAAACTAACCATAACCAGCCTCTCAGGGTGGCAGGTGCTCATAGATGGGCTTTTCAAGCTCTACACAACTCCCACAAAAGCATGGCTGGGAAAATATCTGTGACCTTCCTCCATTCTAGAGCATTTCTCTCCTCTCTGTCCCCCCCCCTCCCAATTTGGTTGAAAAAGCCCAGAGGGCAAGGACCCCAGCAATGAACACAAAGTGACCAAGTGCTGCCTGAACATGAAGTCCAGCTGTCCCACGGCTAACGCCTCCATGTTTCTTCCCAGAAGTTCAGGCCGTGTGTGTACACACACATAGACACACAAACATATGCAAATACTGCTCTATATCTGAGCCAGACAAAATTTCATTTTCACACGCTAAGCCCAGATGTCAGCCTCGTCTCATTCTGTTGTAACCAGACTTTTACAAGTAGATCCATGTGAATCTGAAACGTTACCTGGGAGAATAGATTCAACTCTGTCTCTGTCTCCTCCTGGCTCTCCTGTGTGCCCAGACAGCACCTCAATGATTCCCCTTCTAGATTGTGAACCTAAGGCTGTTCTCCCACAAAGGGCTTGAAAATCAACAGCATTCTAGCTGCTTTATCACAAACTTAACGAATAGAATTGTTCCAATGATCCAATAGGAGACGTAAAAGGAGGTGAAGGAAGGCCAGGTTTCTAGCCCCTGGCAGGGCAGAATGGGTTATGGGGTAAGGGGGTGCAGGCTGAATCCTGGCCCACTGCTGATTCTCCATGGGGCCACTGCAGGGCCCTTCCCCACTCATGTGTAATGCAGGGGCTTGGATTGGGGGATCTTTAGTCTGGAGAAAAGAGAACTCCAGATCCCAGCTTGAAGTCCCTGTCCCCAGCAGTACCATAGGGAAGGGGATCAATTTCTTCTGTTTGGCTAAAGGAGAACAAGAGGAGCGATAGACAGCAGGCAGAGATGTCAGCAAGAATCTCCGGACAGACTGAGCTGTCCTGCGGTGGAATGGGCCGTCTCAGAAACATCACCACCGGCCGAGCTCTTGGGGGCTGCTGGGGGACGGGCACTCTGCTGCCCTTCAGGGCCCTCCTGGTGCTACAATCCTGTGATTGGAAGATCCTCTCCCCTTTCAAAGCTAAAGATCTCTGACCTGGTGGCCCTCAGAATGGGACGGGGCAGGGGGTGAGGGGAGGAGGAGGGAGACAAAGCTGCTGCACCCCCAGAATGGGGCATTCCCATCACCACTCACAGCAGAAAGGTGAGAAGATCCCAGATGGGGAGCCCAGAAGAGTTCAGATGGGAGATACTCTGAAGGGCACTGGTTTCTTAAGAGTAGAAGGAAAGCCAGAAGAGAGTGGTGGGTGGGGACAGCCTTCTGCTGCCTCCTGGCCTCCCACCCACTGGAAAGGGCAGTGTGGAACCAAAGGACTCTGACAGTCTGGTCTGCTCCATCCTGCCTCCCCTCACGGTGGCTTGGGAGATGAGAAAAGGGCAGAGAAAGGAGGAAGAAGGGAGGTTGTGAAAGGGGCTCTCTCAGTCCCTGGCTGAGGGGGGGGTTGGAGCAAAAGTCGGTCTTGGTGCTCCTAAGAAACCCAGTGATGTGAGGAGGGTGAAGGCACCTGGGGGGAGAAGTGTGCAGGAACCTAAGGCTGGAGCTGAGCCTCCTACAGGTCACCAGGAAGGGGAATGATGCTGGGGACCTGGAGAAAGGGGGCAACGAATGGAGGGAGAATGTTTCGCTTTTCTCTGACACTCCTTCAGGGTCACCAAGGGTGACCCTGGGCAATGACAAAGGGAGCTGGGGGAAGGCACTCCTCTCTCTCTCCAGGATGATAAGGGGAACAGTCTCCCAAGGCAATGACAGGGGGTCTCTACCCTTTCTGAGCCCCCCATGAGGAGCTGGGCGGTCTCCTAAAGGCGAGTTGGGGGAATGCTCCCCCTCTCTGAGTCAATCAGGATGATAGGGGGGCCAGTCTCCCAAGGGCAATGACAGGGGGTCTCTACCCTCTTTGACTTCCCATGGTTGAGGTGATCTCTTAAAGGCAATGACAAGGAGAGCTGAGGGAAGGCTCCCGCTCTCTGAGTCAACCAGGATGACAGGGGGGCCAGTCTCCCAAGGGCAATGACAGGGAGTCCCTGGGGGCCTCTCTCCTCTGACACCCCGCGAGATAGGGGGGCTGAGATGGTTCCCCAAAGGCAATGAAAAGTGGAAACTAGAGGGTTCTCCCGATTTCCTCCCCGCCCCACGGTCATGCCATGGCCCCTGGCTCCACAGTGCGACGTGTCCCAGGCAGCGGAGACGCCTCCTTCCTCCCCCCCACCCAATGGGCTCGGCTCCGCGCAGGCGCATTCACACGCCTCCTCCGGCTCCCCCGCCCTCACTCAGCTCCGCGCAGGCGCACTACGCTCCCTCCCCCCCCTCGCCTGGCCCGCGCGGCCGTTACCTTATTGGGCGGCACTGAGCGGAGACGCTTAAACACGGCCGCGATGTCCTGCTTGCTGGGCTCCGCCATGGCCTCGGCGAAACAGGGTAGCAGCGGCAGCAAAGGAAAGGGCGGCAGCTGTGGCGGTGGAGGCAGCGGCAGCCCCAGACACTACGGTGAGCCCGGGGGCCCTGGGCGGGGCTGCGGGGGCCCCCGCCTCCTCCGGTGCCGCCTCCTCCGCCCGGTGCCCGCAGCCTGACTGGCTGTCTCGGCGCGCGCCCCCCGGGACTGACCCCGCCCCCGGCTTCCGGCCCCGCCCTCATCACCCTAGTCCGGCCTCCGCCGCTCCCTCCAGTGCGCCACATCGACGGCTCCAGCTGTAAGGGCGGGGCCAGATGCTGCAGGGGCGGGATCTAGCGCGTGGGGGGCGTGTCCAGGAGCGCCGAGCCCCGAGATGCGGAGCTCAGAGGGGCACTGGCCGAGTGGGGGCGGGGTCACAATTAGCAGCAAAGGGGTGAAGTGACCCCCTCTCCATCCTAACCTTTGATCTGGAAAGGGAAGGAGGGCGTGAGCATCCATCGCTCGGGCGCTTTCCTCATTGGCTAACACTTTACAGGTGGAGGGGCTGGGCTGCCTCCCAAGATAGTACTAATCCTCGGTCTCCGGAGGTCTTTCCAATCAAATCAGCTGGATGACCACTCGGAGGGACTGCCTCACTTTTACCAGTACACCGCACCAAGTAGGCGCTTACTGAGTACTTGTGGATAGCCGGGTGCTTCTTTGGAATCAGCCTGACAGGCTAGCGTCTGGGAATCAGCCCCTGACGCTGCCGAGAGCTCCCAGACCGCGTTGGGGCTGCAAGCCACTCGCCTTGGGCTTTAAAATAGGGAGGGGAAGCGGGGATGTCGACCCGCAAAAACGGAGACGGTGATAGGTCCCGGGTCTCAGAGTTCGTGTTATGTCCGCAGCGGCTGCCCTCCGCTCCGAAGCCCTCCAGCCAGGCACCTGGATGCACTCCCTCTAGCTAAACCTGTACCCCTGGCTGCAAAATCCTCCAACTAAACCCAAGCCCCTGGGTGCAATCCCTTCAGCTAAACCCAAGCACCTGGGTTCCAACCCTCCAGCTAAACCCAAGCACCTGGGTGCAATCCCTCCAGCTAAGCTCGTGCCCCTGGGCTGCAAATCATGCCCATAGGACTGACCACCTTTGTTGCTCGGCAGCTGTGAACAAGTCCCGTGCATTGTCTGGACTTCAATGTCCTCAGGTGTAAAATAGGTGTACCTACCTTCCAAGGCCATTCTCTAGGACTCCATCTTCCCCTCCCCCAGGAATAATTTACAGGGATTGGAGACTTGCAATTGTGGAATTGTAGGGCTGCTAGAGACTTTGGAAGTAAGCATTGGATCGATGACCCCTGTAGAAGAGGAAGCCAGGTTTAGAGGGAGGGGATTGTCTGTTGTCCCAGAGTCTCTTGAGAGATCCAAGGTGAAAGAGACTTTGGGTCATCTAAGCCTCAGGTGAGTAACATTTGTGAAGGGTAGCTCTCCTTTCCCCTTACTACTCCCATACTAACACAGGAGGAAGTAAGCTCCTGGCTCCCAATGCCAGGCAGCCTCTCCGGGCTCTGCTCTCCTTAGGCTGGTGTCTTTCCATTGTACTGACCCCTCTCCAATTAAAGGGGTACAAGCAGAGCCTCCTGTTCCCAGCCCAGGTGCTCAGAGGAAAGTAAGAATGGGTCTTTGCATTTACCATCTTATGACTTACAAACCAGGTAACCTCTTTTAAGCTTCACAACAACTTTCAAGACTCCTACAACACAGAGATTACCCTCATTTTTCAGAAAAAGAAACTGAGGTTCCAAGGGAGGTGGGCTGCCCTTGACCACAAAATGGGGCTGGGTTAGGACCCAATTGATATGGATTCCCCAGTGGGCTGGTGTTTGCCTGAGCAGACCCAGAGGTACTGATGGGATGGGGGCAAAACAAAACGCGGAATAAAAATGTCGATAAGAGCAGGGAGATAAGGCCTTGCCAGCAAGGAAGGGCCCTATCAGATGAGGAGAGGGTGCCATATTTATCCCACAGAGGCCTTCACACAACCTGAGGCTATGCCCACCAGCTAATTAATGACTCAGTGAACCGTGGTCATGCTGTCAGTGAACTGATGTCAATGATAAGCTCTATTAGAAAGTCCCTTCAGTGTATTTCTGTGTCATTGTCCCCAATATTTAGCACCTATTGGGAGATCCTGGTATGGTCAACAGCAAGAAATAAGAGAATGCTTAGATTCCCAAGAGCTGTGCTGAAAAACACCAGCCCGGCTGCCATTTGGGCCATCCCCCATTTCCCATCCTTTGAGCTCCCACCTCGGACTCTATTCTAGGTTAAGGTGACCCTAACCTGCCTCCTAGCCCCATGTTCCTTCCAGAGCTGTGCAAAGGAACATGTCAGTAAATGGCCCTCCTTCTGTCCACATACCTGAACCGACCCCCTGGCTCCCTCCCTTTCAGCATGTCCAGTTTCCTCTTTTTCATACCCTCAACTTGCTGCTCTGTAGAGATTTCAAATACTCCTTTCCTTGAATGATTAGCTGTGAATGACTTTGTGATTCTCATCAATACACTGCAAGATGGCTCTGAAGGACCCATGATAAAAAATGCTATCCATCCTCAGAGAAAGAACTGATGGAATCTGAATATATATTGAAGCAGAATTTTTTCAATTGATTTTTCTAGAGGATTGGGTTTTTTTGGTCTGTTTTCCTTTACAAAATGACTATCATAGAAATGTTTTATATGATCACACATATACCTATATCAAATTGCTTGCCTTCTCAATGGGGGAAAGGAGAGAATCTGTAACTCAGTTTTTAAAACGAATGTTAAATATTGTTTGAAACTGGGGAAAAATAAACTGGTAAATCAAATCCTCCTTTCTCCCCTTTGTTACTCCCAGGATTTCCCTCTGTTACCATCCTTTGAGGTCCATGCCATCCTCATTTGTCACCTTTCTAGATCTGGTGGCTGTTACTTATCTCCCCAAGGGAAATTTTCCTTAATAAATGCTTTTATCACTACTTGCATGTTTCAGTCCCCTGATTTCACAAACCCTGACCATAACCTTTTCTCATTTCACCTTGCCTGATGCCTGTCGGTCCTTATGGTGACTTCCACCCCTCAGTTCTTTTCCAGGTCATCTCTCTACTGGCTGCCCCTTCAGTCCTTATCTTTACACCTGGATGAACCAACTCTATGCTACTTTCTCTCTTTAATCCCTTGCCCCTCCTCGGAGCACCAATGCTAGACCTCTGACAATGTATTATTATTAGTGAATTATTACTACCACCAGACTCCTTTACTTCTATTCACAAACTGCTAAATGGAACCAGAGGAACTGGAAAAACCTCCTTTCTTTTTCTCTCCCTCCCTTCTGAGTTCTCTGCCAACTGGCTTCTCACTTCGTCTTTCAACAAAATCTCCTCTGCCAGGATGATTTAAGGCCTAGAGAGATTTACACCAACAGTGAAATGAGTAAAATCAGGAGATCATTGCACACGGCAACAGCAAGATTATACGACCATCCATTCTGATAGACGTGGATCTTTTCAACAATGAGATGATTTTCGGGACAATTTCAATAGACTTGTGATGGAGAGAGCTAACTGCATCCAGAAAGAGGATTTATGGGGATTTCAGCATAGTATTTTTATCTTTTTCATTGTTGTTTGCTTGAATTTTGTTTTCTTTCTCATTTTTTTCCTTTTTTCATCCGATTTTTCTTGTGCAGCATGATCATTGTGGGAAAATGTATAGAAGAATTGCACAGGTTTAACATATATTGGATTACTTGACGTTTAGGGGAGGGGATGGGGGGCAGATAAGGGAGAAAAAATTCCCCATGGGTTCAGTTATCATTTCTATCAGACCCCATAGCTAAATATCCAGCCCTCATCTACCCCAGAGCTCTAGTCCTGGACCACCATCTCAAATTGGATGTTTCACAAGTATCTTTAAAAAAAAAAAAAAAAGTTTTTTTCCACAAGCATCTTAAACTCAACCTGTCCAACACAGGACTTCTCTTTCCTTCCAAACGCTCTCCCTCTTCAGAATTTCCCCATTACTACTGAGGATACTGTCATCCTCCCAGTCCCCCAGGCTGGGAGTCATTGTTTACTTCACCCCTGTACCTAGTCTGTTGCTAAAATCTTGCTGTTTCGCTGTTTCTATATTCACAACATTTCTCATACACATCCCTTTCTCTCCCATCACATGACCAAAACCTGACCTCAGGCCTTCCTCATATCTCACCTGAACTACAAAACAATCTTTTTCTTAAGCATGTGAAAATTCTTTTCTTGATTTTATCTATATTTTGTTTAGTAAAATAAACCCATCATATAGTATATATAGATCAGGACAAAAAAATTCAATATAATCATTTAAAAACCATAAATAAATACATGTAGGAGTTTAAGGACATATGATTTCCCCTCCCTATCCCCATTTTCCCTGTGTATCATAGGTTTATGAAGCAAATTTTAAATTTTCTCTTCATCTTTTGTTAGACTATAACTTTTATGACTAACAGAATCTCCCAAGATTTCCAATGGCATGCAAGCAAATCAAAAGATAAAATTTAAAACTGCATATCTTATTAGCTCAACAAGCTACATTTACTGGGTCAGACTGGTTCATAGAATGTCTTACTATATACTATCTTTAAAAAAAATTTTTTTTTTACTATATACTATCTTAAAATAGATGTGAGGCTTTAATTGTTCTCTTCTATAAGCAAGTCATGCTCTCTCTTTTCTGATTCACATTCTTAGTTCATGAATAGTTACAGTCACTTTGATTTTTTTTTCTTTTTGCTGAGGCAATTGGGGTTAAGTGACTTGCCCAGGGTCACACAGCTAGGAAATGTTGAGTGTCTGAGATCAGATTTGAACTCAGGTCCTTCCTGACTTCAGGGCTGGTGCTCTATCCACTGCACCACCCAGCTGCCCCTAGTCATTGATTTTTAAAACTTTGACAAAGCAATCTCTTTAAATGCTCTAGCTGCCTCTAGTCTTTTCCCCACCAGTCCACTTAGCTCCCAAGGTGATTTTTTTATATGATACATGAGGAATAAAAGCATGAGAGCATCAGCTCTGTCAAGGGACAAAAGCCCCGACAATCTCTGAGTTTCTTTCATGGACAATTCCTGGATCTCTGACCCACCTGTATAATCAATATCATAAAATGGAAAAGAAAAAAAAAAACCTGCATCTTGAACTTTGCTTTGTATGACAACAACTGTGGACTTTAGTTAGTGTTAGAAAGAGTCAATCATACCTGTACAAGTGGGGACTCACCCTCTTGTTGGCTCCATTCCCTTGTAGTAAATGACTCCAGAGTCCCGTGGATTTCTTTGAGGTGTGTGTGTGTGTGATTTTAGTTTCCAAAGTCCTTCCATATCTACATTTTATTTGCTTCCAAGATTACATTCAGTCATCTCATCCAGGCCCTTCACTTAAAGAATAAATGAATTTCATATCATTCTGAACTTGACAAATAGTAGTAACATATCAGCATTTTCACATACAAAGAGAAAATACACAAATCCCCATCACCAGAGTGGTAGGAGAAGAAGGTAGTAGTCTTTTAAGTGCATGATGCATCTGTGACTATTCTCTGATCTAGCAGTATAATTACTGAGATCTTAAAAGACAGAAAAGGACCCACATGTGAAAAAAATGTCACAGCAGCTTTTTTTTGTTTTGTTTTTGTTGTTTTTGTTTTGTTTTGTTTTGTAGTGGCAAGGAATTGGAAACTGAGTGGATGCCCATCAGTTGGAAAATGACTGAATAAATTATGATATATGTAATGGAATATTATTGTTCTATAAGAAACGATGAATGAGCTGATTTTAGAAATGCCTGGAATGATTTACATGAACTGATGCTGAAATGAGCAGAATCAGGAGAACATTGTACATAGTAAATGCAAGATTATGTGATGATCAAGTATGATAGATTTGGCTCTTCTCAGCAAAGCAGTGATTCCAGACAATTCCAATAGACCTGGGATGGAAAATGCCATCTGCATCCAGAGAGAGACAGACAGATGGGGACAGACACACAGAGAGAGACAGACAGAGAGATAGGGAGGGAGAGAGAAGAGGAGAGAGAAAAGGAGGGAGAGAAAGAGAGAGGGAAAAGAGAGAGAAAAGGAGAGAGAGAGACAGAGAGACAGAGACAGAGAGAGAGAGAGAGAGAGAGAGCGCTATGGAGATTTTCACCTTTTTGTTTTTTGCTTTTTCTTTTTCATGGCTTTTTCCCTTTTGATCTGATTTTTTTTTTTTTGTACAACATTACAAATGTGGAAATGTGTTTAAAGGGATTGTACATGTATAACCTGTTGAAAATCATATTTGGAAAAATAAAATACTTTTACTTTCTTTTTTATTAAAGCTTTTTATTTACAAAACATATGAGTAATTTTTCTACATTGACCTTTGCAAAATTTTCTGTTCCAAATTTTTCTCTCCTTCCCCTCAACCCCTCCCCTAGATGGCAAGTAGTCTAATACATGTTAAATATGTTAAATTATATTACAAATCCAATATATGTATACATCTTTATACAGTTATCTTGCTGCACAAGAAAAATCGGATCTAGAAAGAGAAAAAAAGCAAAAAACCAAAACCAAAACCAAAACAAAAAACCCCAAGAAGGAAAACAAAATGCAAGCAAACATTCACAGAAAGCATGAAAATGCTATGTTGTGGTCCACACTCATATTCCACAGGCTTCTCTCTGGGTGTAGATGGCTTTCTTCATCACTGAACAATTAGAACTGGTTTGAATCACCTCATTGTTGAAGAGAGCCATGTCCATCAGAATTGATCACTGTATAGTCTTGTTGTTTCTGTGTATAATGATCTCCTGGTTCTGCTCATTTCACTCAGCATCAGTTCATGTAAGTCTTTCCAGGCCTCTCTGAAATCATCTTGTTGGTCATTTCTTACAGAATAAAAATAAAATACTTTTAAAGAAAAAAATAAAATAAGTACATGATGCATTATCCCATCAGCCCCAAAGTTCTCTTGCTAGCTTTACTTTTTTTCAGAAGCCCTTTCTATGCTGTTCACTAGTTCAGCTGAAATCTCAAGCTCAGTCACATCCCTAAATCTATCAAAACTAAAGCTCTATCTCACTTTCCGTTTAGCCAGTCGATGGGAAGAGGAGCTTATTGACAATCAATTAGCTTTTAAAAAGGGCTATTGACAGAGAAGAACTGAGATGCAAACATCCCCCCAAGGCAGGGATGTACTTTCCCTCCCTCACTTTGGAGCCTGGGGAGGCAACTCAGCCTGAGTGGCTGCCACACAGTGCTAGTCCCACAGTGGAGCACCAGCCCCACAACAGTAACTTCCTGACCACAGACACTTGTGAATGGAGCCTCACTGATGGACAGACTCACTGATGGAAGCATTTTGCCTGCCAGGAAGACTCCCTTTTGGTCCCCTGGTTTCCCCCAGTGACTCTGTGATGTTCTCACACTTCCCTGTTCTCTGGAGAGAGAAAAACTTTTCCTGAAGCAGTTAAAGCTTCCAGTGGTTTTTGCATCACAATATACTGGTTTGGGTGTTGTAGTCTAACTAATCAGATAAAGGGGTCACAATCTTGAAAGCCATCTAATTTCTTAAAACTTATTCAATACACTCATAACAAAACTCACCCCCCCACCCCCACACACACCCTACCTTCCTAACATTCTCCCTCTCCATCTCCCCCACATGGTTTCCCTGGCTTCCAGCTAAAATCCTTCCTTCTAGAGGAAGTCTTTCTCAACTCTTAATTCCAACACCTTCTCTCTGTCTCCTCCATTGGGTCCTGAATATAGCTTATTTGTGCATAGTGGTTTGCATGTTGCCTCTCTTATCAGACTGGGAGCTCCCTGAGGACAGGAACTGTCTTTTACCTTTCTCATACACCCTGCACGGAACTCAGTGTCTGGCACGTAGTAGGTGCTTTATATCTATTTATTGCCTGACACAGGTCATCTGATTCTCTTTAATGGGGCTGGCTGTTTTACTTTGTTTACAAGGGCAGGCTCTTAGGGAGGGGTTCAGGAGGGAGGTGAGGATATTTAGAAGTGATGGATGCAAAAAAAAAGAAAGGGAGAAGAATCCCGGGAGGCACAAACCCACAGATCCATTTTTTAGCGTCATCTGCCTTCCAGAAACATGCATGAATAAACTGGTTTGGTTTCTCTGGGGATTTTCTCTTGCTCCTTGTATTTGCCTTAGACTTCATCTAGTTTGTTTATTTTGGCTTTTTCAAGCTGCACTCTGGCATAGGTAACAATGACGTGGGCCTTTTCCAATGGCCAGAACAATAGTCGGGGTGGCCGGAGGGAGCAAAACTCAGGAAAGCCCAGTGGGGCAACCATCTCTCTGCTTCTGCCAGGGTCTGGATAGAAATGCTGGCTCTGTTCCTTGTAACCTGAACAATCTTGGGCAAAAAACCTTTATGGACCTCAGTTTCCTCATCTGTAAAATGGGAGAATTAGACCAGATCTCTTATTGATTTCATTCCCATAGTCCTCTTAGACTGAATTTCTGGTGCCTACGGTGATTCTGGTGCCTGCTTCAAATTAAATGGAGTTTTGATCAAGAACTAAGAGATCTCAATTTGCTGTAGGGACTTGGGGCTAATTACTTTCTGTATCTTAGCTTCCCCATCTGTAAAGCGACTTTGGGAACAGACAAGAGGATCCTTCCAGTCTCTCTTTGGAATCACAAGACCTGAGTTTGAATTCAGGCTCCAATATTAGCTGTGTGACTGGAGCAAGTCACTTTGATGCTCTGTGCCTCAGTTTCTCATCTGTAAAATGGGCATAATAACTACCTATTTCCCAGCAATGAGATAATGCTTGTAAAATGCTTTGATAACCTTAAATCATTCTTTAACGATAATTTACAGTACTGTATAGAGTGCTTTAAAGTTTGCCAGTACTTTACAAGTATTATCTCATTGGATCCTGACAACAACTTTGGGAAGTAGGTGCTATTGTTTACAGTTGAGGAAACTGAGGCAGGCAGAGAACTTCAGGTCCAGCATTACTAAGTGCTGCAGCGCCACCTAGCTGCTTGGCCGGGGTCACCAGCTAATAAG
>JAJPUD010004304.1:36759-59652 GCA_023553655.1 Myrmecobius fasciatus
TGCTGCAGCGCCACCTAGCTGCTTGGCCGGGGTCACCAGCTAATAAGTGTGTAAAGGGAAGCTCAGCTCTTCCCTGCATTAGTACCTGCTGCAGCGCCACCTAGCTGCTTGGCCGGGGTTACCAGCTAATAAGTGTGTAAAAGGAAGCTTCATAGAGAGATTCTATGGGAGTTGTGCTGGGGAGAGACGCTGCCCGACGCCCTGGCAGACTCCGGCCCTGGAGGAAAAAATGAGCCGGGGTCCGATCGCAGTCACCCCCAGGTGGCTTGTAGCCTCAGGCCGTGTCCGATGTCCCGCCTCCCTGTGCCTCCTGAGGGGGCCGGGCTCCAGGGGGTGGGCAGCCCTGGATCCAGGTCCTCGGGCTCTCTGCGTTCCGCGGCTAATCCCCAGCGCTCCCCGTGCTGTATCCCCACAGCTCTCCAGCTGGGGCCCTGCTGGAGGCAGAGGCTCACTGGGGAGATGCGCTTGGGTCTGGGAGGGGGATGGACCCTGCCGGCCATGGCTCCTCCAAGGAGCTGCTTACAGACGGTAGTCTGGGGCCCAGGGATTATATGCTGAGACGGCTGCCTGGTGTCTGTAATCCGGTCCGGAAGGTCCGCCATCGATCCAGAAGACTCCTGAGGCTGGAGGCAGCCCCCTCAACTCCAATCCCAGCCACGCTACCTGTGAGCTGTGTGACTCTGGGTCACCTGCTTGCCCTCCCTGGGCCCCAGGCCCCTTGTCTGTCCACCTCCGGCCCTGACATTCCCCTCCTCAGCTCTTACTTCCTGAGTCTGACCTTCGGTGTCCCCAGGCCTGACCATTCCATGTTCTATGTCCAGCCTCCTTAAGCAAGTCCAGATTTTTTCAGCTATGGGCTAAGCAGCCTTGGATTCAAGGGTGACTGTGTCTATGCTCTCCTCTGCCCTCTCTCCATACCTGGCTGGCCCCCAACCTCCGGACCACCCGGGGACACAAGGGAAGAGGAAGACACCTCCCTCATCTTCCCTTACGGCTCCTGCTTCGGGGACCATACTTAAGGCAATGCCCCTCATAGCACCTGGGAAGGCTTGCTATTGGACGCCATCACTACCCATAGCAAAGCCCCTTTCTGGCCACTGCTCCCAGACACCTATAAGGCAGGGCCCATTTTTGTCTGTATCCCCAACCTCCAGGCAGGCAGAGTTGATCTAGCCTAAACAGCACATTTTTTCAGCCGCCAGGGAGCCCACGGAACCTCTCTCCCTGGCACCTGGGCAGACTTTCCAGGGACTACTGGCAAGAGAAAGTCTTTGCAAAATGTTGGAACTGGACGGTCCGGCTCTGCCATTTCCCAAGGTCCAGAACAGAGGCCCAGAGAGGGAACATCATTGGCCCAACATCACAGAGCTCATAAGTGAATGTAGCACACCAGAGATCGGAATCCCAGTGAGCAACCTTCCTTACCTGACATGCCTGGAGTTCCATGATATTGGCAACAATTACCTGCTTGAATCAGATCCACTCTGGAACAGAGCTAGAGGATGGGGCTTTGTTCCAAGGGCCACCCCACCTCAGCAAGGCTCAGAAAACCCAAGTCTTTCTCAGAATCATGTTTGCAAATGCAGAGAAAAAAAGTCATAGGAACACCCAGAGACTCCAAATGCTGGTGAAAATAAAGAGGTCATTTTTCCCCTTCCAAATTCAGTCTTCTTAAAATAAATCTGTTTTGAGGGATTCCTTGGAACCATGTTTTGCAATGCATAAAAGATAATTATATTAAAATACACCTATCAAAACACACACACACATGTGCCCCAGAATAAGAACTCTTTTTAAAATTGTTTGATATTTTATTTTTCCAGTAATATGCTAAAGGATTTTTAAAACTTTGAGTACCAGATTCTCTCCCACCCCCATTGAGAAGGCACACATGAAATTATGTAAAATACTTCCATAAAAGTCATATTGTAAAAGAAAGCATAAATCTCCCCTCCCCCCAAAAAACTGTTAAGAAAAATAAAGTTGAAATGAGATCATCCAGGCCAGTTCCAATAATCTTGTGATGAAGAGGGCCATCTATACCCAGAGAGAGGCCTGTGGGAACTGAGAGTGGATCACAACATAGCATTCTCACTCTTTTGTTGTTGGCTTGAATTTTATTTTCTTTCTCTATTTTTTCCTTTTTGATTTGATTTTTATTGTGCAGAAAGATAATTGTACAAAAATGTATGCATATATTGGATTTAACATATATTTTTACCATGTTTAACATATTAGATTACTTGTCATTTAGGGGAGGGGAAGGGGGGAAAGGGAGGAAATTGGAACACAAAGTTTTGTAAGGGTTAATGTTGAAAAATTATCCATGTGTGAGAAAACTGGGATACTAATGCATTGTTGGTGGAATTGTAAAGTGATCCAACCATTCTGGAGAACAATTTGGAACTATGCCCAAAGGGCTATCAAACTGTGCATACCCTCTGTTCCAGAAGTGTCTCTACTTTATCCTAAAGAGCTCTTAGAGGAGGGAAAGGGCCCCACATGGACAAAAATGTTTGTGGCAGCCCTTTCTGTAGTGGCTAGAAACTGGAAACTGAAGGGATGCCCATCAATTGGAGAGTGGCTGAATAAATTATGGTATATGAATGTTATGGAATATAATTGTTCTGTAAGAAACAACCAGCAGGACGATTTCAGAGAGGCCTGGAGAGACTTGCATGAGCTGATGCTGAGTGAAATGAGCAGAACCAGATCATTATACACGGCAACAACAATACTATATGACAATCAATTCTGAAGGACATGGCTCTCTTCAACAATGAAATGTTGAAAACTATCCATGCGTGTGTTTTGAAAATAAAAAGCTAGTATTTAAAAAAAAAAAAGTCTCTTTGACAGCTTTGTGGAGGCTGGAGGGGAAAGAGAGGTTCAGCATGGAGGCCAGTGAGGTCACTGTCAATGTCTAAGGGAGCAGGGCACGTGAGGGAGGGGTCCTGGAGGGACAATAACAAGACTGGGCTGGGCCCAGGTGTGTAGGGTGAGGAAGGGTAAGGGGAGCCTCAGCTACACTGCTGCCTACCTCAAAGTGGAAGTGACCAAGGTCCTCCCCTGGGCCCTCGCCAGACAGCTCCAGCTCTAGCTACCCAGGAGCTGGAACACCGCCATTTCCTAAGTCTTCAGCTCCTTTTACAGATGAGTAAACAGAGCATAGAGGAGGCAGGGACTTGCCCAGGCTAACATCTGTCTGAGGCTGGATCTGAACTCGGCTCTTCCTTCTAGCCTGCCCTGAACTCTCTCCTGCCACAGCCCTCCCTCACCTAAATCCCAGTCGTTTGCCCAGCACGGCATCATCTCCCTGTTCTGCTCGTCTTCAGGATAAAGCCTCCCCTCCAAGTCTCTGCCCCCCCCCCCACCTTCTCTACCTTACCCACTCCAGCCTTGTGGCCCTCCTGCTGGGCCCTACCCCCCGAGAACAGGCTTCTCCCCTCTGCCTTCCCCGGCCCTCACAGAGGCTGGCTCCCCCAATGAGCACACCTGAAGCTTGGCAGCTTACCCCCACCCCCCAATCCTGCTCCCAATGCCCATCCAGACTAGCCTTGCTTCCCGGCCTCAGGCACTGATCCTCCCTACCCCCCACTCTGGCCGGGCAATAGGGGCCTTCAGCATCATTTTGGTGCTTCCTCAATCTCCCTAAAGGCAGGTAGGGGGTGCCATGGGGCAGGTCGGCTCATCTTCCTGAGTATAAATCAGCTGTGTAACCCTGTGCCAGTCACTCCATCCTGCTTGCCTCAGTTTCCTCATCTATAAAATGGGCTGGAGGTGGTGGCAAACCCCTCTAGTATCTCTCCCAAGGAAACCCCAAATGGAGCCATGAAGGCTCTGACTGGACTGACAGGACTGAAAACACCTGAACAAGAAATACCCTAATCTCCCAACTCCTCAGCCTTCTTAAATCCCCTCACCCACTCCTGACACGTCCTTCTGTTCCCTCCAGGGAGGCTCCTATGTTCAATCTCACCACCATCAAGTACTTTTTTTTTTTAAATGGAGCTTAACAGAGACGATTTAATAGGCAGGGAAGTAGAAGGCGAGATCTAAAATCTGGCCTCATGCACTTCCTGAGCCCGAGCAAGCCATTTAACTGTTGGCTGCCTGCCTCAGGTTCCATCTGTAAAATGGGCATAATAGCACTGGCAGGGCTGTTGTGAGCGTGCGACAAATCAAACTTCATGAAGTTGCTGTACAAGTGGGAACTGAATGCATGGGAAATGAGTATTTTCCCCTTCTTTGTTGCTGATTGCATTTTATTTTCTTTCTCATCTTTTTCTTTTTGATCGGCTTTTTCTTGGGCAGCATGATAATTGTGGAAATTTGTATATTGAATTTCACATATATTTTAATGTTTTATTATTATTTTTATTTTAATATGTTTAATACAAATTGGACCACTTACCGTCTAGGGGAAGGGGTGGAAGGAAGGGATGGACAAAAATTAGATTTTGTAAAGGTGAATGTTGAAAATTATCCATGTTTATATTTTTGAAAGTAAAAAGCTTTAATTAAAAAAATATAAAGTAGGGGGCAGCTAGACGGCGCAGTGGATAGAGCACCAGCCCTGAAGTCAGGAGGACCCGAGTTCAAATCTGGTCTCAGACACTTCCCAGCTCTGTGACTCGGGGCAAGTCACTTAACCCCAATTGCCTCAGCAAAAAGCAAAATTATATATATATATGTATATAAAGTGCTGTACAAATGCATGCTATTAATAACCACCCGACATCCTCATCAGAATGGCTCCCCTCACTGTTCCTGACCTTTCCCAAACCTTCCCGGCACCCACCATCTGTCCACTGTGTGGTCCTTTTTCCGGGCCATTACCCTGACTCTGACTTCCCTAGCCTCTGGCCCTATTGTCTCAACACCCGCCGCCTGCCCAACCTTGGCCCAGAGCCGCTCCTGCCACCTGCTCATGGGCACAGAACCGGCTGACGGAACACACTCCACACAGGTAGGCCACAAGGCGGTCACTCCAATTCTCCAAATCTCACCTCGCAGAAACGGCTCTCCCGAAGCCTCTTCACAATTCCTTTCTCCCAAGGACCCCCCCTTTTTGTACAGAGAAAAAGGAAATCATTCAAAAAGAAATTGCTCTTCACTCCAAAATCCCCTGATCTCCTCCCTCACATCCCCCTTCTTGACTCTATACTCTGATAAGCAGGTGGCCCTTCTTGCCCAGACAGGGAGAATTTGGAGAGACAGAGGATCTATTGAATCCTTCCCTAACATGCCCAAATCTCCCCGTCCTTAAAAACCTTCCCCACCCCTTACCAATCCTCAGCCTATCGTTTTCCCTCCCCCTTTACCTCCCCCCTTCCTCCAAGGTCCATAAAAAGGCACCCATACCCATTCCCTTGCACTCTCTCTCCCTTCTGAGTTCCTCTGCAGTCTGGCTTCCAACCTCATTTCTCAATTCCAAGTGGTCTCTCCCTCGTTACCCATGACATCCTACTTGTCCCACCTGGCAGTCTCCTCAGTCCACATCCTTGACTGCCCCTCGGCCACCCTGCCCTCCGGGACCGTCCTTCCCTCTCCCAGCTGTTTCCATGACGCCAATCTCCTGGTTTCTGCTCTCTCCCTTTGCCGACTCATCACGCCATTTTGTGGGCATTCCCCTTAAGAGCCAGACCCCTCAAGGCCCTTTCTTTTATCTCCCCTCTCCCTCATAGTGACCTTGACAGACTAACTCATCTCTATACAAGTGATACCCAAATGTACAATTCTATTCCCTCCCTTGAGGTCGGATGCACAGAGACATCCCAACCTTAGCACCTTCCAAACAACACTTCCGGTGCCATATTCAGAGCCATCACCTCCCTCTGAATGGCCCCACTCTCAGAGACATGCTTCCCCTTGGTCAACCCCTGCCCTTCATCTCCACTAGCAGGTGGCCTGTCTATGGTGGGAAGTATTTATTCCCCCCTGCCATTTCTCATCAGGGACAGGTGAAAGTGTAACCCAGCCAGGTAAATGATCCCAAGGCGCAAGAAAAAGGAGATTCTTACACTCATGAGATTAATAGTTTATTTGTTTTCTAAAATATGCATTTCAAAGAGACTTCAAAACTGAGGTTTTGACAATTTTTTGGCAACTCTTTAGCTTGTGGATGAATAATTACGATGGTAACTTTTCATGACAGATACATCCATTCCAAGCAGATTATTGAGACTCATGGGAAATGTTCCGTGAATATAGAACCTGTGATCTCCTAAAGCAAAGAGCATAGCTAAGCGATAACTACAATATTTTAGTTACACAAAATAAAGACTTTCTCCCTTCCCCTTCCCAATCCCCTCCCCCCAAATAATGCCAGTGCAGCTTCCTACATAGGAACATGTCAACTTACCTGGCAATGACTGACTCCTTAGCTACAGGGAAAACCTAGTTTTCCACTGATCACAAACAATTTTGGTACGTCACGTACGAGTGTACTCTGTAACCGTTAATGAGACGGAGCAAGTTTTTACAGTGTTCTGCTACGAGAACCCACAGAGGGACCGCTGCTTAATCCACAGCTGAAGCCCCAACTGATTCTAAAATAAAAGACTGCCGTCATGGACTCCAATGATCCTTCCTTCTGGAAGCACGATCCGCCACGGTAGGGCGGAACTCTTAGGGATCCGCCAAGCAGATTTAAATATGCCTTAATTGAACAGATGTCAAGCAGTCTCAAAAATCAGATCCACAGTTAAAAGTCTTTCGGCTAATTTTAAAACAGTAGACATGCTTTTTAGATTTTTCTCAATATCAAATTATATATACACATATACACTGAGACATGACAGGCTAATTTAAAAGCTTCTTAATTGATTTTACAATTGCATTTCCTGGAAAAGTTCACCTTCCGAATCACTGATAAAACTGTTGATCGACTTGCAAAGAGTGGAGTCTGAAACGATTTTATAGAGGAAATAGCTTTGAAATATTCTGAATTTTGAGGGCTACTTAAGACTAGTTTAGAAACTCACATCAAAACGCCAAAAACGCATAAGAGCATTCACAATGGAGAGGCAACACGTTTTCCGATCTTTCCATGATCTACTACAGCACATGTCACCTCTCCTTCCTTGCTCCTGCTCTGCAGCGACACAATACGCATGGACACAGATCCCCAAGCGACTTGAACGCAGCGTGCAGAGAATGGTGTCATAATTTAAGTAGAAGTGAATGGGAAAATAAACAGATATATATATATATATAAAGTCTCACTGTACAGAGCTTTAAAATAAGACAAATCTCAAAAGTATCACTAAGAAAATGAACTGTAAGTTTTTAATTTGAGAAACAGATGACAAAGGAAAATAATCAGTTAAACAAAAAAAAAAAAATAATCAGCTGAACCCACCATCATCTCATTGGAGGAAGAAAGGAGAGAAGGCTGTGGGAAAGGTTATTCAGATTCATGATAAAAAAGCTAACCAGGGAGAAAAGGATTCTGGGTATTTCTCGGTTGTACTGCCTTTCATACTCAGACCTGAAGATCTGCATTAGGAAGAGGGGCTCACGACCCCCAGTGACGTGACCGATCCGTCTGTCTCCAAGGGCAGACCCCTGCAGCCCAAAGCAACAGAACCATCATCCTGTGCATGAACATGAAAAGAAATAGGTACGTTCTCTACACCAGGTGCGCGTCTGTCGGCACCGGTGCCCACGCACATCTGTCCAGGGCCCACAGTGAAAGCAGCACAGATGGGGCGGCTCCTCCCGGGTCACTGGATGGCTTCTACGTAATTCGCCGGGTACAAGCCGACCTGCCCGTTGTCCAAGCGTCCTTTGCACCAGCCTTGTTCGTCTTCATCCTCGATTTTGGTCAGCTCGTCTCCTGGCAGAAACAAGGCAGAGAGAGAGATGGGAAGTGAATGGCCAAAATGCACCGGGCTGGTGACAGAAGCGGCCCTCCAGGAGGGCGAGGCGGGCACTGGGACTCCCCCTTTATTATCTCATTTATCTCCAGGACAATGGGGGGGGAGGGGGGGTGATTATTGTTATTATTCCTATTTTAGAGAAAATGAAGCAAACGCAGGTTAAATGATCTGCTCAAGACCACCCAAGGTTTAAGGCTGGACTTGAATTCAGGTGTTTTCCTGACTGGAGGCTCGGCCCTATAACCACTGAGCCACCAGATGCAGGAAAGGGAGGAAAACTAAACTTAATAAGAACAAAAAACAGGGCAGCTAGATGGTGCAGTGGATAGAACACCAACCTTAATTTAGGAGGACCCGAATTCAAATCTGGCCCCAGACACTTAATACTTCTAGCTGTGTGACCCTGGGCAAGTCACTTAACCCCCAATTGCCAAAAACCAAAACCAAAAACCCTGCCACTTTGCATTAAATGGCTGATAAAATCTGATATCCAGTACATACAAAGGGCAATAATACAAATCTAGAAGAAAGAGATAACCAAGGGATCCCAGAGTAAAGGGGGAAAACTATTCTCCCAAATGGCAATAAATCAGCACTAGAATCTGTAAGCCTTCACTCTGCCCAATCACGCCACGTGCCCTTGGCCAAGGAGACGGAAGTCAACCTACCAGCCTTAAAACTGAGCTCATCGTGTTCCTGGCCTTCGTAGTCGTAGAGGGCTCGCACCCGCACCTCGGTCGCCGAGCTGGTGTCTTCGTCAAAAGGGTTGGAGTCCCCGTTTGCATCCGTGGAGGAGAAGGGATTATTGGCCTCCTCGTCAGACCACTCGGCCGGGTAACTCTGAGTTTTCTCATAGCTGCTGACACTGAAAAGAAACATGCAACACCACTTCAAGGGCTGCCAGACCTGGGCGAGCAGACCCACGGTGATGACGGGCGCCCCCCCCGCCCACTACCGGGCAGACCCAAAGCTCGGGGTGGGGACTGTGCCCTCCACGGCCCTGGCGGTAGCCTGGAGGGAAGGGAGACAGGAAGCGGAGACGCCAGACAACCAAGCCACATTCGCAGTCAGTGCCAAGAAAATATGCCAGGGAGAGCGTGAGGGCCCGGGAGTGCCCTCTCTCAGCAGAGCCCACCGGGCAAGCCGAGCCCCGGCAGACCCTGCCCAGCAGGGTGGTCGTCCTCTCTGGGCACGGAGGCGGGCCTAGCGCGCAAACCACGGTTAAGAGGAGGACAAGGACGAAGGGAGCCACGACGGTGTTAGCGCTGCCGTCACCGGGGCGGCCGGGGGAGCCCGGGGCCATCGAGGACAAAGAGGAAGAGACGTGTTAGGTGTGCGAGGGGGCCTGAGGTTCAGGGCCTGCATGCAGTGGAGTGCCGCAAAGCCCCCCGCCCTGGAAGCCCTGAGTGGAGAGAGCAGGAGAGCGAGGAAGAAGAGGAAGACAGAACGGCAAACTCTTTCACCAACTTTTTCCGCTTATTGTCCTCCTTCTCACTGACAGTACTTTCCGTGTCGTCTTCATCCTCAAAGGGGTTGTAACTTGACTGGGACTGCACTGATTGTACTGTGTCACTCTGGACACTAAGGTGACTATTTGGGAAAGAAAAAGCAGCAAAGTGACCCCGTCTCATCGGGAGGCAGCGTACGCAGATGTCCCTGAGCCAGGTTCTGTGGAAGAGGCGAGGGCGACCAGCCGGGCCCCGAGGCAGGCCCTCACCGGCAGGCCCACTTCATGCCTGGGGGTCCTGACACCCTCCTTCCTGAATAAGCAGACCAGCCCCTCCACGTACTCCCATAGCAAACGCAGAGGCCACCCTCGGGAGGCCGCCCCGCTCTGTCATCATGGCTGCCCGGCGAACGGCGCAGACCCCCACGGGGCTGGACGAGCCGCAGCGGCTCCCTGGGGTCGGCTTCCGAGAGGACTCGGAGCAGAGGCCCCCAGGACGGGCAGAGCAGGGGCAGGGGCCGCCAATTCTCCGGTCCGAGAGGCTGGGGACGCACTGGGAACTGGAGGAGGACACTGGGCCGTGCTTGAGAGGGGCAGGCTTTCTCACACCCCAGCTGCGGACGTGACTCTCCCAGCCGGGGATACCGGGGGCATCTGTGTCTCTGCAGGAAGGCCTCATCTGGCCCTTTGCTGGAAGTCTGCTCCCCTTGGAGCCGGCTATTCCGACTCCCCAGTCCCAAATCTGCCTGGAGGAGCCGAGCAGAAGCAGCTCTTGTCAAACCTCTGCAAGCCAATGCCCAGCCCTTCCCACCGTGCCTTGCCTTAGTGCTCTCCTCGACGTCCGGGGCATGGGGCGGCCCTCCCTCGGAGGCACACAAGCCCAGCCCAGGTTTGCAATCATGCTTGCCAGGAAGAGATCCGGGAAAGCCAGCCCGCGTCTCCTGGAGACCCTGGAGGCTTGGTCTGAAGGCCTTTGGTCAATGGCCCAGAGGTGGGGGGGACAGGGAGAGCCAGGTCCCGCCGGGCCTTGGAATTACCACGTTACGGCTACGAGCTCTGTGGAACCTCACAAGCCCTTTGTGAGCAGGGGACGGAGGGTTCATGCCCATTTTATAGCAGTGGGAACTCGGGGCTCTCCCCAGTCACTAAGGGCCTGAGGCACGGCTCCAGTGCCCAAGGGCCTCCCTCCTGCCCACAGCCCGGGCCAGCAGCAGCTATCCCCGGAGGCTTCTTGGAGCCGAGGAGCTGACTGAAGCTTGATTTCTCCCAAGCTCCAGCACCACAGCCCCTCTGTCTACGGGAATGGTCTTCAACCTATCCAACACTGCCGCCCCCAGGGATGCTGCCAGGGGACGCCCTTCTTCGGGGCTGCCATTAACAGCAGTCTCTCCTACCCTGTCACACTGGGAGCCCCTCAAGGGCAGAAAGACCCAGTTTTTCCTCATTCTCCCATCTCTAGTGCCTGGTACCTAATATGAACTGGGAAATACTGAAGTGGACTTTGCCCACAGTGGGCACAGGAAGTTAATAGTGACTGGCAGCCACCCGAGGTGCCACCTGACAGCAGGGGCTGAAGGAAGGAGCTTCTCGGCCCTTCAGGAGTCACTCCAGGATCTCCCCAAGGTCCAAAGGGCCGAGGCTGGGGGGAGGATAGGCCCCCAGTGGCCCAATGAGAGGGGTGACTTCCAGAGGATGCGTACATATGATACATCATGGTCTGGGCAGTCAGCCCTGGACAAGAGGCAGGCTGGAGGGTGGACACTAGGCAAGGCCGACTTCCTGGTCCCGCCAGAGGCAGCAATGGGGAAGCTAGTGAAACTACCAAAAAATCCCATCATTATTTGGGGCCATGAGGGCCCTGGAACAGTCCAAAGGAAGTAGAAACCCTGCCCCCTCCCGCATCACATACTGTTGTTTGATGCCATAAATCCCCCACCCCGATCCCTTCCCAGTAGGCGATAGGGCAGCGGGTTCATTGCAAAAATCTATTCAATATTGGCTTTTTTTTGCGATAGGTCTGGAGCCCCAAAGGGCCCTGGCATATTTTCGGCATCCCTGTGATCACCGAGAAGGATGCCCAAAGACCTCAGGCTCCGTGGAGGGCCAAGGAAGGGAGGAGAGGCGCCAGCTGTCTCGCTGTGTCACAGTCCAGTGCCCCCCGCCCTCACCTGCTGTGCTTGTTGGGCAGGGCCTGGTCCCCTGTCTGGTTAATGCCCGTCAGGGTCACGCCATCTGAGGCCTTCTTCTTTTCTCGCCTACTCAGCGTTCGGTTCAGATCCGCAGACCATTCCTGGGGGGAAGGAGAAGCCTTCAGAAACAACAGACACTGGACATCTGCCTCGCTGCCTGCCCTCAGCTGCCCTCCTGTCCCTCTTTACCATGGACAGTGGTCACTTCAGGGCTTACCAAGAACACTCTGCCCGCCAGGATGGCCATGCCAGCCAAGCAGCGCCCATTCCATAGAGAAGGAGAATGAGGTTCCCAACTCTGGGTGCAGCAGAAGGCCAAGTGCCCTGGGCATCTGGGGCCCTGCCCACTGATGTCCCTTTTATATATATATATAAGCCACCTTCTGACAGGCAGCCAGACTTCAGGCCATGTGCCTGGGAGCCCACAGTGCAGAGGGCACACGCTCCCAGGAGGAAAGGCAGGGCCTGCCTGGGAACAAGCAATCCCAGAGGACTCGGGGTCCCCGTGGGGGAGGGCCCCTGGACGTCTCTATCGGAGAACAACCTCTCTCTCCCTCCTATCCTTCGGCCTTGGGTGCTACCATCACTGTCAGTAGCCACTTCTAAGAGGCAGTGAGGTGGCCAGCCCTCCTCGGCACCTCCAAGTCCTGTGTTCAAGTTCCCCCAGCCCCCCGTGGGCAGCTCCTTAGACGCTCCATGCAGGCTAACTGACCCCCGGCCCTGTGAGGTGGCTAGTACCAGGATGAGAGGACAGGTATGGCTCCTCCTTTTGGCCTGGCCATTGCCCACTTTTCCCTGAGGCCCCCAGGTTTACAAAGCATGTAGCTGCTAGCAGAAGGAGCTCCGAAAGAGGGAGGAAACATTCCCTGCTTGTCCTCTTTAAGCAGATGGAAGCCTCATTCTAAATGCCAGGAAGGAGACGCTGCCAGCCAAAGGGTCGCTGGGATCACCCAAGGGACCCCTTGGGGCTGGGTGCCCTAAATTGAGCTTAGGCAGGAAGGAGACACTGCCAGCCAAATGGCCACTGGGATCACCCAGGAGACCCCCTGAGGGTGGGCGCCCAAAGCTGAGCTGACAGACTTAGGCAGTGACCGTACTGTCTACAAACCTAGCCCAGCCCTTTCACAGATCCCGCAATCAAGCCATTTACGAAGCACCCACTGTGTGCCAGGTCCCTTGCCAGGAGCTAGGCATGGCGGGCAGGCCTACGGCCCCCTCCCCGCAGAAGCTTCCATGCAGATGGATACACACCGGACGCCAGGGGACCAATCCCATGCCCCGATTCCCCCAGCGCCATCCCTAAGCGGGAGCTGGAGGGACCCCATGGGGATTCTTCTCCGGGGACTCAGTCTCATTAACAGACACACAAGAACATTGATGGGGGAAAAGGGACAGCCTGATTTCTGCTCATTTCTCCCTGCAATTCAGCATCTTCTGTTCCTTACAAACACTAGTTAGGGCTGAGGTCCTAAGGGTCCCTGCCCGAAAGGCGCTTCAGAAGCTCTGATCTTGGCCCTGTGGATGCTCAGGTCCCTGCAGGCTGAAGGCAAGGACGGGGACTGGGTTTGGGAGGCTGCTCAGGAGCGCTGAACCCAATTCTGCCTCCAAGAAAGGCCAGACCTGGGTCTCAACTTTGCTTCAGGGCAGGGCCGGGACTTAAAGCGAGATGCCGGCCTTAAAGTGTGATGGAGCCCACCAGGATGGGAAGTGAGCAGCTCAGGAAGGAGTGAGACTCTGGGCTTCTGACCACCGAGCCACAAGCCCTCCCCTCTTTGTGGGAAGAGCTGACCCCAGGCAGGGGCAGTTTACAAAGCTGGGCTCTGGCAGGCTTGTGCTCCTCTGCCTCAGCTTACCCCTTACTACCTCTGTGTGTGCTCATGAGTGCAAATGTGCAAGGGGCCACGCAGGGCAAATGAAGGAAGTGACTAGAACTTGAGGTGTTTCGCATGAGTTTTACCTCCCCCCAGCCTCCAATTTTCTTTCAGTTCCTTCTCCTGGCTCAGAGATATCTGTCTACTTATCTTGCCCCAGAGAGGCAAAGTGAGAACCAAATTGCATGCTGGGATTTGGTGAACAAGAAGGGGTGCTGCTATTGCTCAAACAAGGTCTAAGATGAACACAAACAATAACATCCAAATATAACTTACTTCATCCTTATGGTGTGGAAAGCATAAAAAGCAAGATCATTTCATTAGAAAAGTGGACACAGGTTCAAATAACATGGTGGGCAAGCGGCTGGCCCCCTTCTCCCCCTCTGTCGCTCCTCCGCCACCCAACTTCCAAGACGCTCAGTGACATTAGCTAATGGCCCGCATCTCGGGGAGTGCCAGGGTCTTCAGCACAATCCAGCTGCCCTGTGTGTGCTATGGTGGCGGACTCCCACAAGCGCTGTCCTAACCCAGGCTCCTCTGCCCCCGAGTTAATGGGGAGAAGCAGCTGCTAAAACACAGAGCAGGGTGGGCCTGATGGCCTACTTTTCCTCTCTGCAAGTTTGGTTGGGAGCACAAAGCACTCGAGGCAGGAATGGGCAGGGACGGACACCGACTCCATTCAAAGGAAAGTCCCCCCCAAGTGGATCCCAATTGGCAGCTTTCCCAGCAGGCCGGCGACCGCAGAAATGGCTTCCCCCACCCACTTCCCTGGAGCAGCATGGAAATGCAGTAAGTGGGGAGGAGGATGAACCTCTACTGCCAATCCAGCCTGGAGGAGCGGGCCGATGGATGACCGCTCTGTACGTCCCCTGAGCAGCCAGGCAGGAGACGCCCCACTCTGACTCGGCCCAGCCAACTTTGGGGACTCCAGAGTCTCAGAGTTAATTAGGGCATCTCCCCAAAGTGTCGTTATTCTCCCAACAAAAACAACCAATCTGCTAAAAAACAACATTCCCAGGCTTCACACTGAGAGTGAGATATCGCTGGTAGCTGAGGGATTCTGGGTAACACGACTCTGAAGTCTGTGGAATGGCTCAGCTCTGGCCGCCCCTTCCTAAAACCCCAGAACAAGAGCATGAGGGCCCGCCGCCTACCTCAAACTGCGGCCAGTTCATGGACATCCCGGGGCCGTGGTTGGCGCGGAACCACCGCAGGTCCTCCACCGCGTCTGCCGCTTGGATGCTCTGCTCCAGCTCCCTGTAGATGCTCTTGTAGCTAGGCCGGGAAGAGAACAGGCACGATTGTCACTCCCGGGCCCATTTGGCACAAGCCCCTCTCTCTAGGGCTGTGGCCATAGTCACTGTGGGGCCCCTTAAGGTCAGGCCCTGGCAGCATGGCCCCAGAGGCACCAGCACACACCCACACTCGTGCTGGGCCCAGCACCCGCTCTCCAGGTGCATCTGGCCTATCTAGCTGGACAGAAGGGAAGAAAAAGATATCCTAGGAGCTTCTTTCCAAGACTCTGTGGAAGAGGTAGCAGAGTAAAAAGCCCATTTTACAGATGAGGAAATGGGCCTAGCAAGGAACTGGAAACTGAATGGATGCCCATCAGTTGGAGAGTGGCTGAATAAATGATGGTATATGAATGTGATGGAATATTATTGTTCTGTGAGAAACGACCAGCAGGATGATTTCAGAGAGACCTGGAGAGACTTGCATGAACTGATGCTGAGTCAAACGAGCAGAACCAGGAGATCAATGTACACGGCAACAACAATACTATGTGATGATCAAGAGATCCAGAGGGGTCTGTGGGAACTGAGTGTGGATCACCACGTAGTATTTTCACTTCTTTTGTTGTGGTTTGCTTGAATTTTATTTTCTTTCTCATTTTTCCCCTTTTAAATCTGCTTTTTCTTGTGCAGCAAGAGAGTTTTATAAATATGTATAGAAGAATTATGTGTTTAAAGTATATTTGATTACTTGCCTTCTAGGGGAAGGGGTGGGAGGAAGGGAGGGAAAATCTGGAACACAAGATTTTACAAGGATGAATGTTGAGAACTATCTTTGCACATATTTTGAAAATAAAAAGCTATTATTAAAAAAAAGTTAAAGAAAAAAGAAAAAGAAAGAAATGGGCCTAGAGATGTCAGTCAGCACCAGAGAGCTCTCCAGTCATAGGGCTCTATCACCCCAAATGGGACAGAAGGCTCAGGAAGGCTTTAGAGAGAACCTGACTGGGAACAGCGCCCTGAATGACAGAAAGCACAGCAGGAGCCCCCAAAAAAGCCCTCCTCAGGGGACGTTACACAATCTGCTGACTCTGCTGCACCTGGTGCCTACAGACCCAGGCCCTGGGGATTGCTACCCAAGGGAATCCAGTTCAGACCTGAGAGAGGATAGAGTGGGGCCCTGTCAGAGAATGTGTCTCTCTTGTACCTCCTACCACCAGGGTCCCATGGAGCTTGGCACTGACTGCCTGAGCCCAGGGCTGGCTGCTGGGTAGTTCCATTCTCTCCCCCACCGTCCAGGTGGTGAGCAGAGCTCTGTGCTGAGAAGACATGCTTTCCTCTGCCTCAGCCTCCAATCCTGATACCCTGGGGCTGCTGCTTTAATGTTTTCATCGCTACAATACTCAACTCAAATTTGTTAAGAGCCTCCTACTGTGTGCTAGATCCTATTCAAAGCACTAAGGAGACAAAATAGGCAAAAGACAGTGCCTGTCCTCAAGGAGCTCCCATTTTAATAGGGGAGACAACATGCTGGCCATTACATACATGTCAAGGTAGCAAGCACTTATTAAATACCTACTACGTGCCAAGTACTGTGCCAAGCACTGGGACACCAAGAAAGCCAAGGAGCCCTCAAGGAGCTTATGATCTAATGGGGGAAGACAATATGCTGGCCACTACATACATATTAAGGCAGCAAGCACTTATTAAGCACCTACTGTGCGCCAGGTACTGGAATACCAAAAAAGGCAAGGAGCCCTCAAGGAGCTTATGATCGAATGGGGGAAGACAACATGCTGGCCACTATATACATAGTAAGGCAGCAAGCATTTATTAAGCTCTTACTGTGTGCCAGGTACTGGGATACCAAGAAAGGCAAGGAGCCCTCAAGGGGCTTATGATCTAATGCGGACAGATAACATGTAGGCCCCTACGTCTGTGGAAGATACAAGCAGGATAAACTGGAGTGAGGTCACAGAGAGGAAGTGCCAGAATCCAGGCAGAGGAGGAAAGGTGTCCTGCAGAAAGTGGGGGGTCCTGGCTGAGCCTGGTGTACCCACAATTTATCTGCACTGATTTCTCTGTTCCTGGTGTTCTTCATGACCTCAATCACATGGTCACCCCACCTGGGCTTTTTATGAATTAGCAAAAGGATTCCACATTGGCCATTAAGCCACTGATTGGGAGAGAGAGGAGAAACCTGGGGCAGAAAGTGGGGACAAAGCCTAGAGTGCAGCTGTCCTGTCTGAGGAGCATATTCCTGGCAGCCGCCTCTTCTGGATGGAAGAGGCCAAAGTGAATGAGAATGGCCTGGAGGAGAAAGAAGGCAGGGAGCCAGACTCACAGAACGCTTCGGTGGGCAGGACCCAGAGAACTTTGGGTGCCACCGTCTGTCCTGAGGCAGGCCCCAGAACACAGAGTCTCAGAGCTAGGAGTCCCAAAGAAAAGATTGAGGGGTTGTTGTAGGGGAGCCTCTGGTCCACCACCCTCAATTTAAAGAAGGATCTGGGGTTACTCGCCAGGGTCCCAGAGAAGCAGAAGCATGATTCAAACCCAGTACTTTGGTATTACTCATTCCTAAGGGAGACGGCAGAGCTTCAGCTGGCCTCCTCAGAACAATGATCACAAAATGGCAGTATCTGTCCCAGGGGATGGCGGCCAGGGAGCCCACCTGTGGTTCTCCACCCCATCAGTGTAACAAAACACCCAACACCCGGGGTACCTGTTTAGCTCTGAGAATACCCAGATTCTGCCATTCTGGACCAGCGGTCACATGGCAAGGCCGTGGCCCCTCCTTGGGACAGCCCACTCCATTTTCAGACGTTGGGGATGCTGTCTGTAGGCTGCCCCTGGCATGCATTTCCTACAGTTCCTGCCTCCTGCCCTAGCCCCAGCTACTGTCCCATGTTCCCCATTACCAGCTGCTTCGACAGCCCTTCCTCACTGGGCACATGTCTCAGTGTGAAGTCCGCCACAGGGTGGAGCATCATACCCCCGGCTGACTGGGGGCTCCAACGTACACTCCCGCATTCACCCCATTTCCTGTTGTCTCTAATACCCCATGACCGGCTTATTAAAATGCCTGGTTTTCTAAGGTTCACATGTAGACACGTGTGAGCCCAGAACATGAATTTGATTGTGTCCGTATGAACGGATCCCCTTTAGACAGAGAGCTCCTCAAAGGCAGGGATAATGGTTTCTGCCTTTCTTTATAGCCCTGGTGCTTAATATAGAGTGCAGCACACAGTGGGAGCTTCATAAATGCTTGCCAACTACACGTAGAGTTATTCTATGTGAAGTCACAGCACGTTAGCGTCCTTGGCCAGGGAAGGCTGTGGGCCTCCCCCCATTACCTGGGAATGTTAGACAGGTCGAGATGCTTCTGAACCTCCAGCAACACCTCCCGGAAGAAACGCAGGCGTTTTTCCTCAAACTGCTGACACTGTTCAAACACTTGCTCCATGTTCTCCATGTACTGGGGGGTCCCTTGGTCCAGCTCCTTCAGGGATTTCTCATATTTCTCCTTGGTCTTAAAAAAACAACAACAAAAAACCTGCCCATCCCATTCACAACATGAGGGAGCACTCACCGCTCTCCCAGCAGCCTACTGGCTGTGCCCCTAAGTGTGGCCCCAAACGCACCTGCCCCAGGTTTGGGTTCCTTCTCCATTGCTAGCATATGGGGGAACCTGGAGGCAAAATGCTTTACAAAATAGCATTTCTCCGTAAGAGAGAAAAGTGGGGAGAGCATAAGGCTGCTCACTATCTCCCACTCTGCTCCACTCACCCCCACCAGGAGATCTTGGTTTGCCTACTGATGAATAAGCATCAATTAAGCACCTACTGTGTGTGAGATACCGTGCCAGCCAACAGGATGACAAACACAAAAACTGGAAAAGTTTACAGTCAGGTAGGGAAACAACACTGACAGACAGAAGTGTGTGTCTGTGTGTCTATGTACAAAATAACTGGCAATCATCAGTTTCTCTCTTTAGTGTGCTTTCACTTGGGTCTGTGTGCCCACCCCCTCTCTGCCCTCCTCTTCCCATGTTTGCGACTGCAGATTTTATTCTGACTTCTCTCATGGCACTTTAGGCCATACAATCTCTTCTCTGAACTCTGGCACAGCTTCTTCTCTCCTTGGACCCTGCCCAGGCTGGGGCGGCCCTCACCTCCCCGTCCCTAGAGACTGTAGTCACCTCATGGGGTGCTGCCTGTCTCAGTCTCTCCCCTCTGATCTGTCCACCTTTTGGCCACATGTGACCAGTTCCCCTCCTCAGTAAACTGCGTCCTGCTGCGGCCCCCTGCCAAGGACCAGAGACACAGCTTTCTGGTGCCCAAAGAGGAAGATCTCTCTTCTTCAATAAAATAAAGGGCGTCCCACAATCCTTCAACTCTGCAAGTCCTGATTAAACACCGTAGAGTGCCAGGAGCCTTCCCTCCCACCAGAATGAAGGCCAGGCCAGGCCCTGCTTTCGGGGCTTTCTGCTTCCTGGTAGTTTTCCCAAGATGCCACGAGGTGAAGTGACGTGGCCAGGATCACACCAGGAGTCACATTAGCCCCCGAGCCTCCTGGACCCCAGGGCTGGCACTATCCGTGGCAGAGATAATGGCCCCATCCCTAACTATTTATACAACCTGCTGGCACCAAGTGACTGCACCATGGACCACCAACTCTGTCCTGCCAAGTGTCACCAGGGGAGGCTGGAGGCTGTCTCAGCCAGCACACAGGAGGGCCTTAGCCACAGGGATTCCCCTCTCTGGGTCTCAGTTTCCTCCAACTCTTTGAAGTTTTGATTTCTGAGCCTATGGCACCCTGACAGGAAAAAAGATGGCAGCCAAGGGCAACTCTCCTTGAGATTCTCAATTCACTCGCAGCCCCTCGTGGAGGATGATGTGGGGCCAATCTGAGCCCTCGCCTCACGGGTAAGGAATGAGAAAGCGGAAACAGCATCGAAGGAAGGAAAAGGTAGCAAGAAGAGAGGGATTAGTCAAGTGGCCCTGCAAGTCGGAGCTCAGGGAGATGGACACGTGAGGCCATTGAGAATCAGTTTTCAGCAAAACTGAGGAAAACCCCAAACACTGTTCACAAAACAACTGAGAAAACCATCCACTTCCGCACCACACGCCCCCCCCCCTTCTCCCATCCATCACCTCTTTCTAGCCTGAACTGCTAAATTTGAGAGTGGGAGGGGACCCCAACAAGCAGCTAGTCTTGTCCCTGGGTCAGCAAACTCCGCTAGTGGTCGCCTGGCTCCTTCCTGATGTTCCCGGATGGGGGAAAGCATGCCGTGGTCTCCCAAGGACGTTCATTTCACTTCCCAGTAGGAGCTTTACCTGTCTAAACTGGCCACTTTGCAACTTGGACAAGTGTCTCCTGGTTCTGTTCTGTCACATGACGCCATCCCATCAATATCTGAAGATTGTTACCGTGGCCCAAACCAGCCCAAACGCTGCGTTTTTTCTTCTCCAGGCTAACCAGCCTCTTATTTAATCAACCCTCACTAGGTCCTTTCATGGTCCCGGCTGCCATCCCTGGGATACTTCGTACCCAGAACCAAACCCAATTCTGCAGCTGTGGTCCAATCAGAGCAGATTCCTGATTCCAGGCTGCCTTCCCTTGCTGGCCATCACCTCCCACCCTGCCGACCTCTGTTAGCTTGCAGCCCCCCACGGGCTTCCTTCAGCCTCCCAACTGGGCTTCCGCCACCCAAGTGAACAACTTTGCAGTGATTCCTCCTTAGGAAGTCCTTGATTTGGCCTGCTAATCTGGCCCCAGAGGCTCTGCCATCCCCACTGTTACTAAGAGCATTATGGACGACAAGAGATGGGATATGGCCAGTCTGGGTGAAGGAGATACCAGCTGACGCCCCCTGTGGCCATCTTTGATCACCTGACAGACCAAAAGGCTCGACGTTCCTGGGCTTATTGGATACATCCACTCGGTGGTGGAACAGGGGCCCTGCAGGCTCTCCTCCAACCAGGTGCATCCAGCAGTATCAGGCACGCCCAAGAGTCCGACTCCTGCCACTCGCTGAGGGAGCTCACCATTTCCCGGGCCCTGGAGCCCGACCAGAGGATCCAAAGAGCAAAGCTCTTTCCCTTAGGTCGGGAGGAGCCGTGGACGCTGCCCTTCACGCAGGCCGCCCCAGAGCGTGGGGTATTTTCCTCGAGGCTAGATGTCACACCAGAGAGAGTCCGGCATGGGCCCAGGGCCTCTGGCCTCAGCCAGAAGCCAAGGGGGCCGGCCTGCATTTGGGAATGCACGAGTCTGTCCTGTCACCCATCCCAAGGCCCTCCTCTACCTTTCACTAGCCTTCTGCTGGAGATGTGAGGCTGACGCTCTAAACTCCATCTCCAAGAGCTCCCAATGAAACCAAGAGATGTAACGGCCTAAAATAATCCTCTACAACGTCTGTGCAAAAAGCAGACCTTTCTAAGGCATTGGTGAGGGATGGGGAAGGGAGACTGGCCGTCTCTTGTGGCCGTCAGAGAAGGCCATTTCCCTGCACGGCGGATGCCACCCAACCCCGTCATCTCCTTGGGAGATGTGGAGGCAGCTCCCATGTGCTCTGAGCCTCCTCCTGGCACCGAGAAAGAAGGCGGGCTTTGGGGCAGCTTGGATCCACTCCCTGCTGCCTGTTTAACCTGGCTGGGACCAACATTTCCTCACCTGTAAAGTCTTTAATGAGATGGTTATAAAGGGCTCTTCCTTTTAAAAAATCAGTCTTTAATTCAACAAATACTTATTAAATGTCCGATCTCCACACACTGAAAAAGGCAGGGGGGAAGGGGACAATGGAAGGCAGAAAGAGAAACTCAGAATCCAGAAGAACGGGGTCTGAGGTGACACTTTTGCCACATCTTACCTGTTTGGCCCCTGCCAAGTCAGAGCCACAGCACCGAGAGGTAGGAGCCCAGAGGCCTCTGATATAACCTAGCCATTTTCGCACCCCATGAAGCGGGAGTCCGGCCTCCACCCCCACAGGCACCCAAGGCCACTCTGGGGCAGCTCTGGTTGGTAAGCAATCCTTCCTGACCTCCAGTCTTCCCTTCCTCACTCCTGCTTCAGGGCCCTGGGGCCAAACAGAGGCGGGCTGCTCCCAGAAGCTCCCTCAGGCACCTCTAAGCTGCCCCTGGGCACCAATCTGTATCAAGGGAAGGCAGGTCCCTGACCAGGAATTGCCTAGGTGGACCAAGGCAGGTCCCTGACGCCTCCAAAATGTGCACACGTAGCTTACGGAAGAAAGAACGGGGACTTTTTAGTGAGAGTTCTTGCCTCAGACACTGAATCTAATAATTCCGTTCAATCAAATTCAGCTAATCTCTCTTTTTAAAATTTCCTGATCAAGTAAATTTATTTATACAACTGTATCAAGATTAGTCCTCAATCAACACTGCAGACCATATAGTGCTCCAAGAAAATTTTAAATGATAAATTCTAATTTTAGAGTAAGTTTTTATAAATTACAAAGCAAAATGGGGCTCAGTCTCTTTCAGAATCACCTATTACCTTCCTGGGCTTATTCTATTTCTTTGCAGGTCACTTAAAGTTAAATATATTTGTAAAATTCAAATGCTAAAAATAGATTTTATGACCATCACAGAAATCTGAATTAAAATTTCTTCCAAAGGGATTTCTGACTCTCTAATCCATTTGAAATCTGGCTCTGGATTCGAATCCTCTGAAACTTTTTTTTATTTTTTATTTTTTAAATTCAGCTAAATATCTATTAAGTGTCTATCTCTCCTATCTTTGACTAACTTCTCCCTTAACTTTACACCTCCCTCAACTTCCCCTTTTCCCTTCCACTTTCACATTTGAGTAGCTGTGTGTGCATGTGTACACACATGCATTCCCTTCAGTGCCAGATGCTCTTCTTGCCCCTTTTCTCTTCTGCAAGGACATCTTAAGAGGAAATGGGGTGAGATGGGGTGGAGTACGGGGGTAGAGAGGCCTCTTGGAGGAAGCTAAAAAGAGAGCATGGAGACTTCAGACAAGGGAGATCCACACCTGGAATGGCCTTTTTTTTGGGCTTCCTAGAAGTCGTGGTTAAAGCTCAGCTTAAACAAAGCTTCCTCCAGGCAGCCTTCCCTGATCCCTCTGCAGCTACTCGGGACCAACTTTGCACAGGGCCAATTGCTGCCCATGTTGTGTTCACTGAAAGAACGGAAGCTCCTTGAGGGCAGGGACTGGCTCACCTTTCTCTTTCCATCCCCAGTGCCCAACAAGAGTGGTGGTCACAAAGTAAAAGCTTGTGAATGCTGGCTG
>JAJPUD010004304.1:73406-197827 GCA_023553655.1 Myrmecobius fasciatus
GAGGCAATTGAGGTTAAGTCACTTGCCCAGGGTCACACAGCTAGGGAATGTTAAGTGTTTGAGACCAGATTTGAACTCAGGTCCTCCTGACTTCAGGGCTGGTGCTCTATCCACTGCGCCACCTAGATGCCCCTACATAGTACTTTAAGCACTTGACAAAACAACCTCATTTTACCCTCACAAAAAACAAACAAACAAACAAAAAAAAAAAAACACTGAGACCCAGGTGCTATTAGTATCTCCATTTTACAGATGAGCAAAGTAAGTGACCTATCCAGGATCACATTGCTTCTGAGTGTTTGAGGATGGATCAGAATTCAGTTTTTCCCAACTTCATGTCTGGAACTATCCACTGAGCCACCCATTTGTCTCTGGCACCGACAGCCTAAAACATCCTACTACATATTTTCACATTTAATATTTTAAGCAATTTTGGATTTTTTCCCCCTTTGATCTGATTTTTCTTGTGCAGCACGAAAATATAGAAATCTTTAGAAGAATTGCTCATGTTTAATCTATATTGGATTGCTTGGTGTCTTGGAGGGAGTGGAGAAAATTTTGGAACAAAAGGTTTTACAAAAGTAAATATTAAACTCTTGGTATATATTTGGAAAATAGTATGAATAAAAATTCGGTAAAAATATTTTAAGCAATTTCCAGCATTGAAGTTCTCAGAGGAGATTTATAAACAAAACCATTTGCTGTGAGTCACTTACACCAGTGATTTCTCCCTCACACAAGGCTCCGGGGTTACACAAAATACATCTCCACTCAAGCTTTACATGCTACCTTATTCAATTGTGAATTAATTCTGCTGTGACTGAAATAATGATATAGCTGCTCTTGAAAGCTGGCACACTGAAGTATTGGCAGACAACCTCGTCCCTCAGTTTGTTTCATGTAGGACCTGGCAGGGTTTTGAAAATTATTTGCTAAAATGGTAGAGTCCCGGGAAGGAATGGGTACCCTTCTAGGTAAGGCCTTATCTCCAGGTTTTCTGTGACTTGGGCTGAGAGAGAAGTGGCCTCTTGAGACAAAAGCCATTGACGTTGGCAGAGCCGGTATGAGCAGGGCTTTGGCGCCGATGGCACAGGGCGGCTGAGCTTCTCTAGGCTTGAATATAGGGCTCCGCCTAGAGCCAAGGGCCCTAGAATTACCAAGGAAGTTTGCATCCACCATTACACGCATGATTCTCAGCATCCATCCATGGGAGCGCACAGGCACTGTGCCCATCTCACAGGTCCAGGGAGGTGGTAACTGGGCTGCTGATGTCAGAGCGGAGATTCTGGCTGATCTCTAACTTCCCACTGTCTAAGTTTGTTCACTGCCTGGAACCCAGAACCCTTTTGCAGCATCTCAGTCATAAGAGATTTAAAGGTCACTCCCTTGAACCAAAGGAGCCAATGAGAAGCCATACAGCCTGGAGCAGATGCCAGTGGCCACTACCTCAGTTTGCTCATCTGTAACAAGACTGGGGTAAACACATTTCCTAAATCTCAGAGTTATAAGGACAGTGCTTTGCTTTCTCTGGGATGATGATATAAGAATATCCAAGAGCTGTGTGGTCAGAAAAGGAGACAGCGAGTAGGATGGGGAGGAGTTCTTCTGTGGAGGAAGGCATGAGTGAGAGGCACCCAAGGGAGGACCAACAGCAGCCACGCCATTACCGAGTCACTGATATTCTAAGTGTTCCATGGGAACGTGCCCCATGAGCTCCCTCCCGCTAAGGGAGTCCCCTCATGCTGGAAGGTCTCCTGCCATCCCCCAGCCCCTCACTCACCCTATCTAGGGAAGGATCTTTCCCAGCAGCAGCAATGGGGGCAAAGGCACCTTTACGGCAGCATAAAACAATCCTGCCCAACTGGTTTTCTCTTCTCCAGGATGAGAGTGCCTCATGCATTCTATTCAAAACCAGCACTGTAATAACCAGTAGGAAGAGGTCCCAGCTGGAGGAACAAGCTGGGGAGTTTAGTACTTGTTCAATCACAGATTCACTCTAAGCCTGGGCGAGTCACATGGAGACACTTTTCAGGCCTCACGCCCCTCACAGGTAGGGAGGGAAGTGAACTGGCCGATTTCTAAGTCTCCACTCCATGCAGTCCCCATCTCAATGACTCTAAGCTACCGCATGAGAGAGAGAAGGCCCCTCGTGAGATATTCTTTACTGGGGGCAGAGGCCTGGCTGCCCCAAAGTGACTGGCACTCTGATCTGCCACGCTTGCTAAAGTCATTGGCCATGGGGGTCCCAGAGACCTTAGAAATCAACTCCTCCCCAAGCCCCATTTTATAGAAAACCCAGGCCCCGAGTGATTCTGCCTCAGACTACCCAGTTTAGACAGAAATGACGAAGCTGGGATTCAAACTCAGATCTCTCTCGATCAAGCCAGCCCCATCACATTTGTCCAGAGAAAAAGGAAGGAATTTGGTGGTGTTTAACAAACACAGAATAGACCCCTTTCATTTAATTTGTGGTTATAACTGCCGATGAACCAGGACGCTATAATTTTTTTTACTGGGACTAACTTCCAGATGGGGGAAGTTTAGAAAAAGACAAAATAAAACGATTCAAAGGGACAAACTTCCAACCAGAAAATTTTCAAAGATTTGCTGCCCCCTCCTTCCACTTACTAAGTAGAATCTCAGTAAGTCTTAGTAAGAAGCGAGAGGCAGACTTGCAACCAAATCTGGGAAAATTGAGCCTCTTCCTGCCCCATTCTCTCCCCATACACAACTACTTCCAAATACTCTGTGGGCAGCTAATATCATCACAAACAACTCAGGGCCAGAGGTGCCAAGGAAGGGGCACATGGCCTGGCTTCTAATGCCACTTTGGGGGCTTATGGTGTGTACAGGAAGGCCTGGGGAAAAAAACCACTTGTTCCTGGAATCTCAGTTTTCAGCTGTTAAAAGGAGCTCAGATGAGACAGTCTCCCTGGTGGTTGCCTTCCAGTAAAGATTCATGATCCAATGGCTTGTCCTTGAGGAGCAGGGAGAGTAGGCAGATTGTCAAGTGGTACCAGGAAATGGAAAGAGCTCTTCCACACTCAGAGCCTGAGAGAAGACTACAGCCAAGCCCAAGGAGAAGCTGCTGTATCGATCAGAAAGGCCCCATGGAACGGGCAGAAGAGGCAGCATTCTCCCAGGGGCGGTACAACTAGACTGATTACAACTACGGGTCTCAAACAAGGCCTGTTTCCATTGATGATTGATTTGAATTAAAACAACTAAGCTCACTTTCTAACCACTGGATCATGGTCTCTCATCTTAGATTTACGGCCTACCACATGCTTTGTTGACTGTCTATTCTTGCCCCCTCCCATCCCCATCCCACCCCCCTCCCACCCCCCTAATGATTTCCAAGAAGGTGGGATGCCTCTTCTCAGAAAGATGTCTAAAAGCCTCAGGGACTCTGAGCTGACAATATTCACGTAAATGGTTTTTTAGTCATCTCAATATTTATCGTAACTATCCCTTCATTGCCGATTAGAGCCGAGTAACCCAAAAACTGGTCGGGAAGGCATGTTTGGAGTACAGTCAATAAGCCATGGAAATGACCTTGCAAATAGTTTTCTAAAATTAAAAACCCTCTTGGGACCGAGTCCGGCTGGACCATCAGAGGTTATGTCCATTTCACTTGCCAAGAACACCAGCTAAGGCAAGTCCCTCCCCCATCATCTGCTAGTGATCTGATTTCTGCTCTTTCCTCAGTCTCTTCTCCACAAATGACCCCAATTCAATGATCATTTCATAATTATTAGCCTCCTGACCCCTCTGTATTTGGATAATTCCCTACAGTAAATCCATCAACAGCACTTAACACTTGATTACTTCTTCTTTCTTCCTATTTTCTCTTCTCCTAGGTTCTGGGATACAGAATTCTTACACTCATTTACATTTTATGATTATTACATTTCTGTGGCTAAGGATTTTATTTGGAAGCCATATACACCCAGGGAGAGGCCTGTGGGATCTGAGTGTGGACCACAACAAAGCATTTTCACACTCTCTATTGATGTTTGCTGGCATTTTGTTTTCCTTCTCAGGATTTTTTTTTCTTGTACAGCAAGATAACTATATAAATATGTATACACATATTCGATTTGTCAAGTATTTTAACATAATTAATATGTATTAGACTTCCTGTCATCTAGGGGAGGGGGGAAGGAGGGAAAAATTTGTAACAGAAAGCTTTGCATGGGTCAATGATGAAAAATTACCCATGCATATGTTTTGCAAATAAAAAGCTTTAATAAAAAAAAAGAAAAAAGAAAAGAAAGTTATCCATATATATGTTTTGAAAATAAGAAGCTTTAATAAAAAAAAAAAGAATTTTATTTGGGGGGAGGATGCAAGCAGGGTTAAGTTACTTACCTATGGTCACATACCTAGTATCAAGTGACTGAGGCTGGATTTGAATTTGAACTCAGTCCTCCTGACTCCTGGGACAAGTTGCTCTGCCTACAGCATCACCTAGCAGCTCCTTTAAGGAGATTCTTATTGCTATCTTACATTTTTCTAAGTCTAAGATTCTTCTCACCCCACTTTCAGAAAAATCATAATAAAGAATATTATAAAAAAGTGTTTTTTTTTTATTAGCAAAAAAATCTGATCATCCACAGCAATGGCCCTGCCACTTGAGGGTCGTTCTTACATTTTAAACCTCAACACTATCACAAGACACTTTGAGAGATCTGCAGGGGGGAGAACCAATGGGCTGCTTTCAGCCTAACACCCTCCGCCACATCAGCGACACTTCTCATACTGCCATGATAAAGAATCCAGCTTAGGGATGGGGTTTGGCCAGTTAACAAAACTTGTCAACCGAGAAAGGGTCAGTTAGGGCCGGCCATGTCTGCTGACTCACTCTGTAACTACAGCCAGTCATTCCCTATCTCAAAAAGGGGGAGTAATGGGGTTCAGGCTGTTGGCCACAGGACTGATAAACTAAGACTATGCAGATAGACCAGGGCAAAGCCCTTCCCCCTCCAACAGCAGCCCTTTCCCCTTTGGGCAAGCTGGCCTGTTCTTTCCTATATCAAATCAAGATCTGCCATTAAGTCAGGACTTACAGGTCCTGGGGTTTCATCTAGCACACACAGGACCAAAACTCAGGCTTTGAAGAATAGATATTGTTACCATTCAAAATACAAAAATCTCACACTAAGGCCAAAAACATTAATATCTGGTGTCCAGCTGACTAGAGGTTACCAGATAGATGTTGGGAGGGTGGTCCTTGGGTATCGGCCCCAGATTGGTCTGAGGTATCTCCTTGCCACAGAAGGAAGGCCATTAAAGGAGTTCTCCCTCGGCACCCCCAAGTCCTGGGCATCACAAACGTAATACACAGCAGCCAGCCTGTCCCAATTCTAAAGGAAGGACATCTAGTGAGCACTTTGCAGGAAAGACCGAGTCATACACAGAACCCAAGTTAGCTGTAGTTAAGGCCAAGCCCTAGACTCGAACATCAGTCTTCCCAAAAAGAATCATATAGTAGCAAGTCAACTCCAAGGATGCTGGGATAACAAGTATACCACCCCAGAAATCAAGGGCCTTTCATTGCAATGATACTGGGAAATGCTGCCCTCTAACGGGTACGCTGCTTAAGCCAATCCAAACAAAACCCCCAAACCCTGTAATATCCTTCCCATTTCTATCAAAGAGCTCCTGAGCAGAAGATAACCAAGAGTCTGAGAGGGTCCCAAGCCTCCCCCATCTCATAAATCCCCCTCCTGAATAAAATCCAAATGTGGTCAGCTAAGGGCTCTGCTGTAAGTCTCTTCTCTCAAGCTTTCATAAACTAGGTTATTAGAGAATTGCTTCTATCTCTTGTTTTATTTCCTTTCCTAGAGTTTGGTAGAACATTCAAGATTGTCCTCTCCATGCAAATTAAGACAATTCTGAAGTACCACCACACACCTCTCAGATTTGGCTAAGATGACAGAAAAAGATAATGGTGGATGTTGGAAGGGATATGGGAAAACTGGGACACTGATACATTGTTGGTGGAACTGTGAACGAATCCAACCATTCTGGAGAGCAATTTGGAGCTATGCTCAAAAAGTGATCAAACTAATCCAGCAGTATCCCGACTGGGCCTGTATCCCAAAGAGATCATAAAAAAGGGAAAAGGGCCCACATGTGCAAAAATGTTTGCAGTAGCCTTTTTATAGTAAGAAACTGGAAACTGAGTTTTCATCAGTTGGAGAATGGCTGAATAAGTTATGTTTATGAATGTTATGGAGTATTATTATTATGTCGGAAATGATCAGCAGGATGATTTCAGAAAGGCCTGTAGAAACTTATATGAACTGAAGCTAAATGAAAACAAAACCAGGGGATCATTGTCCATGGCAACAACAAGATTATGTTATGACCAATTCTGATGGATGTGGCTCTTTTCAACAATGAGATGATGCAGGCTAGTTTCAATGGTCTTACGATGGAGAGCACTATGGAAAGTAAGGGTGCATCACCACATAGTATTTTCACCTTTTTTATTGTTTGCTTGATTTTTTTCTCATTTTTTTTTCTTTTTGATCTGATTTCTTGTGCAGCATGAAAATTGTGAAAATCTGTATAGAATAGCACATGTTTAACATACTGGATTACTTGCTATTTAGGGAAGGGGGTGGGAAGGGAAGGAAAATTTGGAACAAGATTTTGCAAAAGTGAGTGTTGAAAACTATGCATATGTTTTGAAAATAAAAAAAGCTTTAATAAAAAATAAAACAAAATAAAACAAAAGATTATGTGATCACCAACTGTGATGGACTTGGCTCCTCAAAAATGAGGTGATTCAGGCCAATTCCAATAGACTTGTGATGGAGAAAACCATCTGCAACCAGAGAGAGCACCGAGTGTTGATCATAACAGTATTTTCACCTTTTGTTGTTCACTTGATTTTTTTTCCCCTTTCTTTTTTCCTTTTTGATCTAATTTTTCCTGTATAGCATGATAAACATGGAGATATATATATATATAGAGAGAGAGAGAGAGAGAGAAACTGCACATTTAACATACTGGATTACTTGTTGTTTAGGAGAGGAAGTGGACAAGGGAGGGAAAAAATTTGGAACACAAGATTTTACAATGGTGAATGTTGAAAACTATCATTGCATATGTTTTGAAAATAAAAGCTATTATCTAAAAAATGAATAAATGAAATTAAAATAAAAAAAGACCATCTTTTCAACCATTAATAGAACAAGAATCTGTCCAATCACAATCCTGAGGTGTGGTTCTGCATGGAACCTTTACTGGGAGCCCAATGTCCTCCCCAAGGAGGTACTCAGGAAAACTCTACTGACTTGGCTAAGCATGGGATGATGATGGCCCCAAGCAGTGGCCTTAAGACCTGCTGCTCCACTGCCATCTCTCACTATAGAGAAATCACTTTCCTCTGAACAAGTTAAAGGATCCCAGGGAGAGGAGGAGAGGTGTCTTTTGTCTGGAGGAGTTTTGGCAGGAAGCTTGCTGTCCCCTTCCTGTTACTCTGCCACCCTCAAACTATCAATTTTCAAAGGAAGCAACCCAAGCTCTCAAGAGCCATGTGGAAGCATGCTCCAATTCACCAATAACTAAAGAAATGCAAATTAAAGCATCTCTCACATAGTACCTCACCCCCATCAGACTGGCAAAATTGACCCAAATAAGGAAAACGACCAATGTGAAAGGTTAAAGAAAAACAAGACACATTACCCCTCTAATGATGAGGTTGTGACTTGGTCCAGCTATTTGGACCCATGGCCACAAAGCTATTAAATGGTACCTATCCTTTGACTTGATGATTTCACTATCTGCCTCCATCCTCAAAAGATCCAAGAAGCAATGGATGTACCCATATGCAGACAAATACTTGCAGCAGATATTTTTGTAGGATCAAAGAACTGACAACAGAGGGGAGGGTCCATCAACTGAAAACTAGCTGAACAAACAATGGTACGTGAATGCCATAGAACACTACTGACCCATAAGAAATGATGCAAAGAAAAGTGAGCTGAACCAGAAAACAATCAGACAATAACAAGACTGTAAAGACAATTTTGAAAGCCTCAGGAGTTCTAGTCAATGCAACGGACCAGTCAGGATTCGAGAGGACCTCCTGTCCTCCTCTTGAAAGGTGTCACGTGAGCTCTGTGTGTTTGGACATGACCAAAGTGGGCACAGGGTAGGTATCTGTTCTGCTGGACTAGACCTATGTTACAATTCCTTTTTTCCAATGAAGGACAGAGATGATAGAAGGAAAGAACATCAACATTTGTTTATTAGAAAAAAATTCTCCCTCTACAATATCTAGCACATCCATTCCCTGAGCTCAATCTCAACTGCCTCTTCCGCCCCCATTCCCACACTAGATCAGACCGATATCCCTTCACATTTGGACAGCTACAAAAGGCTCCGACTTGGTTTCCTGTATCTTCTCACTCCCCTCTCCAATCTAGCATCCACACAGCTGCCTGATGAATAATCCTCAAGAACGGGCCAGATCTCATGGTTCCTTAGCTCGAGAAGCTCCTGATTGCCTCGTCTGTGAAGCATTTAACACTTGTCCCTCCCCATCTCTTTCTAAGTTGGTTTCACATCCGTCTCCCTCACATATTCCACTCTAGCAGAACAGGCCGCCCTGCTGTTCCCAGTCCTCACCACTCATTCCCCATCTCTACACTTTTGCTCAGGGCACCCTCAATGCCAGAAATATTCACCTTCTTAATAGTCACATTTGAGAGCTCAGATGCTACCTTTATCAAGAACCACTTCTTAATTCTTTTTGTTTTTCTGTATACATCTATGTACATATCATCCCCCTGTCTCAGAGAACATGTACTTCTTGAAGGCAGGGACAGATCCACAGCACCTGGCTAAGGGCACAAAGTCCACCACAGAGTAGCTCAGGAAATTTGAGGAAATAAATGAAATGACAGATCTTCAAAAATAAAAGTGAGAGGGTACATCACTGTATGTGGTCATCAGGGATGGGTCTGACCACAATAGGATTACAACTAAATTGAAAAAGAAAATAATGTGTCCCCTCTACTTAGACCTTGGCAACAAGGCAGAAAACCAATCACTTTCTTCCTTTCGTAAATGCAGAAATCTTGGGTTACTAATATTAAAATTAAAACAGGGCTTCAGGACGCAGAATTTGATCCAGAAATTCCATCTTCACTATTGTAGGGGGGTGTGCGATAATGGATGTGGTCACTGGCCCCAAGAGAAAAAGCACCCAGTTAATGCTCATTTCCAGGCCAGACCCCTGAAGCCTTCTGTAACAGACTTTCATGAGGCAGCATCCAGGATAATTCTGGGAACCAGCTGTTCTATTCAGCTAGAGCTGAATCTGGGAATCAGCATCTCTGAGAACTCTCAGAACTGGCTAAAAACAAACTCCCCTCCTTAAATAAGCATAGGCCCCACGTCAATGAGAAGACAAACATTCAAAACCGGGGTGGCTTCCTGGAGGCCTACAGACCCTGATATATTTCACTGGGCAGCACTATATCAATTATCCATAGTTTAACATCCAAAGGGATGCCCTCAGGTGGGAGAGTAACACAAGCCAGCCACAATGCTGATAACTGAAGAGCAAATGGATGGGGTTTACACACACTATTCAATCATTTAGTTGGGCGTCTAACTAGAGAAAGTTTCTTGTGGCCTTTATCCAGGGATAGATCTGTGAAATAGGTGGATTAGTCATTCTTTGACCCTGTACACTTATTCAGAGACTCAGAATCAACTCTAATCACGAGACCAGATACCACAAATAACATGCCAGCCAATCGCTGCCTCCTCCAGCCCCAATGAGGATCAGTTTCACCAAGGAGGGAGGAAGGGGTACAATCACTAAGTGCTAAGGGCTAAGCAGCCCCTAGACAAGCAAGAAACAAGCTTGTTATCTGGACATACACACACAGGCTTCTGGGGTCTCTTGATGTACACACATATACATCCCAACCAAACCACATGATCCTATGAAAGGAAGATAAGCAGACAGGAAGCTGAAGATACTCCCTTTCATAGTTCCTAGGTCAGACAGGCTTAGGGCCTGCTTCAGAGTCCGGCCTTACCCACCAACCAGCCTAAACAAACCATCTCATTTCCTGCCACCCTGAGGCTCTGCTCTCAGGTCATTCTCTCATACACTCCCCTCCTTCACACACCAAATACCCTTCTACTACCTGACTTTTGTTCTTGCTGCTCCCCCAGATGCAGAGGAAGTATCCTCCTGCCCTTATCCCACCCTCCAATCCTTCCACCTTCCAGGCACAGTTTCAATCCTACCTCCCGCTCCCTACCATCTTCTCTACCCAAGGCAGAGGAGGGCAGTCAGAAGGCCTGGGGATGAACACCTGTGTGAGCTGACAGTTCCAGGCCCAGCTTGAGGCTCCTTCTCCTAAACTCTCCTTTGCCCTAGAATCCATAAACGTCCATGGTTTAGTGCTTCTCCAAATCACAGGCTCAAAACTGAGACAATCCAATCCACAGGTCAATAAAGATTTCCTTTAGAACAGGTTGACCGGGGGTCTGAAGGACTAAAATAAGCTAAAGATATTGCTGCACTAAAACTGTTTGTGGCAGCCCTTTTTGTAGTGGCAAGAAACTAGAAACTGAGTTTCAGTTGGAGAATGGCTGAATAAGTTATGGTAAGTGAATGCTATGGAGTATTATTATTCTATGGGAAATGATCAGCAGGATGATTTCAGAAAGGCCTAGAGAAACTTACATGAATGGATACTAAATGAAATGAGCAGAACCAGGAGATCATTGTACACGGCAACAATAAGGTTATATGATGATCAATTCTGATGGACATGGCTCTCTTCAACAATGAAGAGATTCAGACCAGTTCCAATGGTCTTGTGATGGAGAGAGCCAACTATATCCAGAGAGAGAGCTGTGGAAACTGAATGGGGATCACAACATAGCATTTTCACTCTGTTGTTTACTTATATTTTATTTTCTCTCTCATTTTTTCTTTTTTGATTTGATTTTTTCTTGTGCAGCAAGATAATTACATAAATATGTATGCCTATATTGGATTTAACATATTTTTACCACATTTAACATATACTGGATTACTTGCTATTTAGGGGAGAGGAGGGGGAAAGAAAAAAAATAAAATTATTATTACTGTTAATTTTTTTTTTTTTTTTTTTGCACTGAGGCAATTGGAGGTTAAGTGACTTGCTCAGAGTCACATAGCTAGGGAAGTGTCTGAGACCAAATTTGAACTCAGGTCCTCCTGAATTCAGGGCTGGTGCTCTATCCACTGCGCCACCTAGCTTCCCCGTTAAAAAAAAGTTGCTACACTTAAGTGAAACTACTTTCTTTATAGTTCAAGCTTCTTGTAAGGTAAAATTAAGTGAAATCACCTTCCATGTTGAAAAAGTAAACAGCCTGCCCCAGTTCAGGAGTGTCTCAAGCACTGCCTCTGTTTGCTAAGGGCTGGTCAAGCTGCTCCAAGGCAGCAGGAGCACTGAGAGCCTTGGCCAACCTGGACAGTACTGCTTTGGCACTCATGCGATAACCCCAAGAAAGCGGGCCCAAGATGGTACCATCATGGATTAATAGGATCCTAGAAAAGGGCATCTGTCAAAGGTCACCAGAACAGAGAGAAGGAGGACCTCTTTCCTCTTCTGTACAACTCCATAGCACATAACTACGCTACCAACTTCACCAGATTGGTATGAACAAAGTCCTTTGTTCAATGGCTGCCCATGAGCATAGCGAGCAAGCATCAAGCTCAGGCAGGGGCCACAAGGTTTCAACTACAGAGACTACCCAGATTTCCCATTTACCTCCATTCTCTTCCTATACAGTACTGGTACCCTTTTATGATGCAGTTACTATTGGTCACTGGAAATCAAAAAAAGTCACCCTTGTGAACAATAATGCACCCACAATCAGGACAAAATCCAAAACTGGTTTTTATCGGTAGGATTCTGAGTCTACTCAAGAGACAGACGTTCACTCGACCAACCACATGCAAGGAAAAGAGTCCAGGGGAAATCTAAGCCATATCGGAGAGAACAAGACGAGACTCACCTCCCAGAAACTATCACTGGAAACTTCTACGCCAACAGAATCATCATATGTGACAGACATTTCTTCAAAAGCCGAGGAAGAAGTCCCGAAGGCTGAAGTTTGGAATCACTGGTGCTAAGTGTTCAACTCTAAAAAAGAAAAAGAAAAAGAAAAAAATGAGTTTGTATATATATAGATATAGATAAAGCTATGTATATTTCTGTTTTTAAAGCCTACTTCACATATAATTCCTATTTCCCAGTCAAGGCTTCTTCTAGATTCAACTAGAGCTTATTCCCTTCATGGGGAGGGGAGAGGAGAGAAGACAAAGGTAATAAATACCATATTTACTCTATCAACAATAAAGTAATCTTTACTGTTCCAACAGTTTCCTGGAAAACACTAACGACTTTCTAAAGAGCTATGGTACCCGGACCTACTTCAAGAGAATGGATGAACCCTTCAAATTCTGTTCAGAGACAGGTTCATGTGGGGCTCCAGGGAAAAGAGATGAATGGTCTTTCCAGGACTTAGTGGCTCCTTTCTCCTTGCCTGTACTTGAGTACAGGGGGAGATTTCGAAGGTGGCTGCAACTCTGATTCTGAGGAGGGGCCCTCTACCTTCAGGCTGCATGGGACCTCAAGGTAGCATAGTATCAGGACTGGGGAAGGCTAAGCCAGGTCCAGCCATACATGGTTGGACCAATGGCTACTCCTCCCACATGAGCCTCCATTTTTCTCCACAAGCAAGACTGATGGAGAAAAAAGACGTCAATGAACAATTATGTAGCGAAGTGACAATCCTGAAACAAATTCATTGATTCAGATTTTAAAACCTAGAGAACTTCTGAATATAAAGAGGTTAAGGAAATTTTTTTTCTTTTTTTTTACAGACTTCAATTGAAAAGTTTAGCTTTAAGCCCATCTCAATTCCTCAGTCACCAATGGCCTTCCTTTTGCCATGACCTTTTGCTTCCTCAGTATATATCTTTACTCTTCTCTATTTGTTTACCTAGAGCTCTCAGGGAGCAGACCTACCTTCTCTGGCTCCCCAGTAGTCCCCAGCGAAGTGCCTGCTCCATTACTAAGTGCTTGGCTTAAGAAACTCTTACTGACTGACACCACTTAGTAATATAAAGACTACTCTATAATTAATCCATCAACAAGCATTTCTTAATTTCAGGAAGACAGAAATACAAAAGAGAAGCTGTCTCTGTCTGCCTTCAGGAAATGTATATTCCACTGGGAGAAAATGACATACTCACAGATCAAATACAGGACATATATTGGAAGTTCATTCCAGGAACAGGGAAAGGCCCACGAATGCCAGAGGAGTTCTTATTTTAGAACATAAGCCACAGGAAGCCTCTGAAGGTTCTTGAGGAGGAGAGTCACCTTGTCAGACAGACAAAGGGAATGTCAATTTGGCAGCTACGTGTCGGAAAAGAGGCTATTGCCACAGGCCAGGAGAGAGGTTCCTGGCCAGGGATAGTTGTGGTACATGAGTAGAGAGAAAGGGAGGGATAGAAGAGACGGGAAGGAGGTAGAACTGACTAATGACTGGGGTTATGGTAATAGTGAAGAGCAGGGGACAAATCCAGGGAAATTCAAGAATTGCAACGTCTTCAGCAGAAACCAGGCAGTGAGGAGGAGGGGTGGGCTTTAGGGGAAGCCCATTTTAGACACCACAAGTTCAAACTGCCCAAGGGACATCTAGGTGGAAATGTACAATAGGAAGCCAGAGATGGGGTGCTGAGTGCTGGACACGTGGGAACAGGTGCCATCTGCAAAGAGATGAAAGAAAAGAAGGAGACAAGCGTATCTCACTGAATCAGGGTCGCTGATAAGAGAGATGATCCAAGACGAAGAACGACAGAGGGCCTGGGCCTTCCCTCACAGGCCGTGGTGGAACTGAGAAGAATGGGTCCCACAGGCTTTTTAAAGCAGAGTTATTTCTACATTCACAGAAGGTATAAATAGCTACAGTTGCATGGTTACAAGAAATACAATGCTTCCTAATGGCAACTGGTCTTAATGAGAAAACCAATTTTGTAATCTGAGCCTTTGTGAAATAAAGACAAAAGGAAGTAGGTGGAATATTAGATAGAAGTGCAACAAAGCCAAACAGAGCAGCATGGTTTGCTCGATGGGCCTTTACACAGAAAGCATTTCTCAGCTGCTTTTTTCTGGCAACTCCTAGGTATTGTTCAGTGCCGCTCCCGAAGGCAGCTCCCTTGGATTCTGTTTGGGGCATATGAACATCGCATGATTAGGTTTCTGTTCCTGACAAAATGTGAATGTAGTCCAACCGGGTCCAACGGCTCACGGACTAATGAGCACAGGCTGGATTTTCACTCTTTCCTCCTTGAAAAGAGAGGCCTTCAGACATTCCCATATTTTAATCCAATGGCCTGTCACTGGATCCAAGCAGAAACATAAAAACAAATGTTTAATAACAACCATGAAGGGAATCATCTGAGAGCTCCCATTTCTACCATGTTATTGAACCAGTGATGTCTCATGCCAATTCTGTGGGAAATACAGGGAGAGAGCCTGGCCAGTAGTACACCCAGGTGGGCATGAAAGTGGACAAATAGATCCCAAAAGGAGGCGGTAACAGCTTCACATCAATCTAGGGGGTCATGAGTAGAGCATCTAGCATTGGTTCGGACTTTTTTTGATATTCTGAACAGTGACTTGAATAAAGCATAAATGCCATTTCTGATGATTGTGACCTAGATCTCTGGGAGGCTCAGTTTCCTCAGATGTAAAACTTAGCGATGGGTCTAGATGACCCCTGAGATTGCTTCTGACCTTCTGAACAGCATGCTTATCAGATTCACAAATGACATGAAGCTGGGAATAAAACATACCAAGTGGCAAGTCAGGAACACAGGCAAAACACCATGTTCCATTACAAGCTAACACTGAGGGGTTTCTCCTTGGGGAGGGCACAAAGTTCCTTGTTCACCCTTGCTTTCTACCAATGACTTCAAGGAACCAAGCTTACCCACAGTAGGTATGGCTGTGAACAACTAGTCTCAGCCATGGTGCTCACAGCCCATGAGCTCCTGGCCAAGGAGCTCCTGTTGGCTCGGGGAAAACGTGCTTGGTTCTTTGGATGTACTCCCTGGGAAAGATCATGCTGACAGCAAGTGGGGAGAGATGCATCAATCACACTTTAAGCATTGAAAATCCCAAGGCAGACAGCTCTGTTCTAGGTTGGTAGAGGCAGTGGGGGAGAAGGGAAGAGAAAATGACAATGAGAATCACTGCTAAAATCAGAGGTGGGACTGGGGAGGCAGAAGAAGCAGAGTTTTAAGGTCTCGTTTTTATAGGGTTCTAGTAGGGGATAGTCTTATTTACCTTAAGTTTAGTTCCTTAACTAACATCATCTCAATCACAGCCACTTCCTTAATTTATATAACATTTTGTTGGTTTTACTAGGTACATCTGGAGCTGATCAGCAGCTTATACAGACTGAGGGGGTCATTACACTGGGGCCTACCTGGTATCTCTTACTTTAGCACAATTTCCATATGTGACCTCAGTTAATTTTTTTTTTTAAGTATAGAGAATGACATCAATATTTTTTTTTCCATGACACCAATAGGTTGAGAATTTTGTGGCTTCAAATAAGATCAAACAAAAATTTTCCAAGCTCCTGTCTCTCATATGGCTTGGATGCCAAGAAAAGGTTCACTGCTTTTAAATCTGAATTCATATTTGGCATTTTTTTTAATTAAAAGCTTTTTATTTACAAAACATACAAGTGATTTTTCTACATTGACCTTTGCAAAAACTTTTTTTCCCCAAGCTTTTCCCCTCCTTCCCCCCACCCCTAGATGACAGGTAATCTAATACATGCTAAATATGATAAATTATATGACAAATCCAATACATGTATACATATCTATACAGTTATCTTGACCTCAGTTAATTTACGAGGATGTTTGCAAATGACCTCTATGTTCCCCTTTACATGCTTACTTTCTGTTATTGTTACCTTACATTGTTTACATATATACTTGTTATTACACTAACTAGTTAAAATAAAATACAATTTATATATATATATATATATATAAAATGAAATTTATTAGGGACAAATGTAAAGTTTTATATTTGGGTTCAAAAAGTCAATTTCAAGTACAAGATAGGAAAGACTCAGAAAAAGAGTTCTGTGCATTTTATGGGGCAGCAAGTTCAATGAGACTAGTGTGACATGATGGCCCACAAAGCTAATGTTATCTGAGCACAAGGGGCCAGATTTATTAAGGTAGCAGTCCCACTTCTGCCCTGCTCATAGGTACACAGATCTGAGCTGAAAGAAAAACCTGAGGTCATTTAATCCATCTCCTCATTTTACTGAGGAAGCAATTGAGGACCAAAGAAATAAAATGATTTGCCAAAAGAGCCACAAGTAGCAAGGGGGAAGAAGTTTATTTGGATTCTAGTTCTAGCATTCTTCTTTAAATTCAGAGAACTAGAAGCGAATTCTGGGAGCTGAATATTAGGAAGGACATCAAAAAGCTTGAGGAAAAAGGAATAACATAAGGCTTCAAGCTTAAGCTCCAGAAGGTCAAGACTACATGCCACAGGAGGAATGGTTAATGGCAATGGGAATCAACATGGAGAAGAGATCTCTTTCGGGAGTGGCTGGTAGTGGTGGGTGGGTAAGCATGGAACTAGGGAGTGCCACAGTGGAGAGAGCACTAGGCCTGGAGTCTAATTTGACCTCAGATACTTACCAGCTGTGTAATCCTGTACTATACTATAAATATATACTATGTCAACTATGAAATAACATAATAAATAACATTCCCCTCCCAGGAGTGATTCCAGGATCAAATGAGATAATGTTTGTAAAAACACTTAGCACAATTACAGACTCTTACATGGTTAATTTGGCTAGCATGCTGTGACATAGGTCCCTCTTCTCAAGTTTGGTGGGGGAATTTAACCCATTTTGATAGTTTGGACATTCAAATAATGTGTTAACAGTTTTCACACATTTTACTCTGTCGTTTCTGAATTGTATTATTGGGATTAATTGAATGATTCACCTTTTGATCCTAATCTCATACCAAGCCCCACAGCATCATGGAAAGGCTTAAAATACAGCCTTTCCTTTAGTATTGGTGAATGAGTACAGCTCAGATTCTTAGAGAAACAAACCTAACATTGTCTATATACTACTAGTATTTATATTTCTATAGCTGACATTTACATATCACTTTAAGATTTGTAAGACATTTCATATATTCTCTCATTTGATCTAGAACTTAATAAAGTGCCAAATTTTTATTCCTTCCCAACCAATTTCTTTCAATTTACAAAGTGTAAATTTCCCCAAGGGGGAATTTTGCTTTTAACTTTAAATAATTTAGCTAGAATTAGCAGCAATGGGACTTTGAGATATGTTATTTGGTATCCATGCCATAGGTTACTCACTTCTGTTCTTTGTGCTTTATGTAGTGGTTTTGTGCTTTATATAATTTAGATTATACAGCCTTATGTGTGTTTACAAGTTCAAGGCAAATGATGATAATTTAAGGCTTTGTATAATCTGTCCAATTTTTCTATTATGTGAAAACAAAGAAAAAGTCAACAATTATTTTCTAAAAAACACTTAGCACAGTGCCTGGTATGTAGTAGGTGCTTAATAATAAATGCTTATTCCATCAACCCACTTATTTTTCTAAGTATCCAAAGGGCTATTGGATAGAAGGAGAACAGAATGGAGGACAGTCTTAGAAACAACAAGAAGTTGAAAGAAACAAATTTAGGCTTAATGAAAGAGGAAAAAACTAACAGCTAACATTAACTTGCTGTTTAGTTACCCAATCCCTTCCAGTAACCGGGGTCCTGCCTTAACCACAAAGGCTGGAAGGGTTAGAAAGAACTATAAATGTAAACTCAGCAGAAGGCCGAACCTCGGCCTAAAGGGTAACCATGTTCCTGATAGCTTGTTAGGGGAGGCCTTCAGGATTAGCCCGAGCCCAGAATATTTTACTTTACTCACGGAAGGCCTTCAGGACCAGTCTGAGCCCTGATATCGGGTGAGGAGTGATGAGGTAGGACTCTGGAAGATGTTCAAGTAGCAGTCCATTTAATTAAGGCAGCTTTCTACCTTATATAGCCTATAACCATGGAGTACTGCGCATGCTCCAACTTATTAGAGACAGCTGTTTCCTACTTCAGTCTAACTCTGCTTCAATTAAGCACAGGTGATCACACTTCTCAGGAAGGCGGAGACGCCCTTAAGGGGACATAGAGAGCCAAATCAGATATGTCAGCAGGGTTCCTTCCTGGGCTGGAGGGTCTTATAGCTCGCCCACAGTTCCCCACTATCTGTGGCCCTCAACAATAACTCTATTTAGACTCAGAAATTTTTGTCTAAAATGAATGTCCAAAAACCACAGAAGAGGGCAGATCACATGGACCTTGCTTGGTCAAGCTAAGGAGCATTTATTAAGCACTTACTGAGTTCTTGGCACATAATGCTAAAAGCTGAGGATCAAAAGAAAGGCAAAAAGACATCTCCAGAAGTTCATCTAATGGAGGAAATAAAATGAAAACTACAATGTTCAATTAAAGTCGAAATAGGATAGATTAGGAGGTGACCCCCAGGAGGAGAGCACCAGAATTAAGAAGGATTTAGAAAAACCTCTTGCACAAAGTGAGATTTGGGAGAAGCCAGGAGGAGATGGGGAGCATTTCAGGCAAGAGAGACATCAAGAGAAAATGCCCGGAGGCTAGATGGAAGGTATTGTACAAGGAACAGCCCAGAGGCTGTTGTCACTGATTGTGGAGCTAGATGGGGATGCTGTGGGGCAGGACAGGGGGTAAGGTAGGATAGCCCAGCAAGATGGGAGGGGGCCAGCTTTGGGCCAAACAGAAAAACAAATATAAACACAAAAATATTTGTTTGTGTTTATATTTGTTCACTGGGGATAACAAGGAGCAAATGGAGTTTATTGAAAAGAAAGGCAAAAAGACATCTCTAGAAGCTCACAGTCTAATGGAGGAAATAAAATGAAAACAAGTTTATTGACAAGGTCAGACTGGGTTTTGGGAAGATCACTTTGGCAACTGAGAGAAGCCACCAGGAGACTACCACAATAATCCAGGCCTGAGAAAATAAAGGTCCATGGGGGGAGGAGGGAGAAGGAAGAGAAAGTAGGGGTGGGGGAGAAGGATCACAGAGGAAGATCGGCCCCTACTATTGCTCTTAGGCTTAAAATAACCTAACCATAATGAAGTGTTACAAATGACAGTTCCCTCCACACCCTTTATATAATTGGGAGTAAGATCTCCAAGTACAAGCAACATTTCTCTGATTAGCATTATAATACTTCTCTGGGATAAAAAATGAAAAACATATCAAGTTTTTTGATAGAGAAACAGACATCTCTAAAAAACTGAGATTCAGAAAGGCTTTCTCTAGGCTACTGCAGTTTAGCTGGATGTGCCATTCAGTGAACGCCAGTCTCCTGCTGCCTACAGAAGGAGAGCACCCTGAAGGATCTTTTTTGGGGTCAAGTACTCACTCTCAAAAACCTGAGCCCGATGTAGAAGCCCTCGCCAAGAACCAACATCCTCCATTCCAAAAGACTGGCACCATCACTGGCGTCTCTCTCAGCTTCCTCATAAAAGTTGAATGATAAGCAGAAGTTCAAAGCTGTAAAGTTCTTTTCCTTGGCACAAGAAGCAGAAATACTGTGTTCTCAATAATGCTTTCAGCCAGACCTGATTTTGTGAACTTCAAGAACAACTCAGTTATTATTAAACATTTATGACATGTACAGCTGCAACCATGCCATGTTATCTGCTCCAAAAATGGCAGAGGCTCTCTGGTCCCCTGATACATACTCTCCAGCCCAGCTATTCCCAAGCCCAGATTTCCCACGACTCTCATCCATGTCCTCTACCTTGGACCAAATTACTGAGGTTATTATTCTCCGAGTCCAGCCTGCCCTCTCCCATCTCCACGTACTTGCCAGACACACCTATGTCTTCCATATCTGTGCCTCTTGTAACTCTGTCCCTCTTTCAAGCCCCAGATCAGGTCCCATTTCTTCTGTGAAAACTTCTCTGATCATCCTCCTAGGGGAATATGACTTGTCCCCTTCTTCTCACCCCAATCCCGCCCCCTCCACGCCACTGTCTCATTCTACTTTCTCTCCTATTTATCTGTGTACACGTCACCTTTCCTATCTTTGTCTGAAGGCTATTTGATGGTAGCATCTGCCATTTTTACATCTTACGCCTCTCATGGGGCCTGAAACGAGAAGACTTGAATAAATGGTAACAGAATACAAGCAAAGCATCGGACCCCTTCTAGAACACCAGCTGAGGTGACAAGAAAGATTTAGGTCTGAGTCAGATTAAAAAATCAGATTCTTTTGAGAGCTTAAAGTCTCACCAGAGAGGCACAGAGTGTCATAAAAACCCAGAGGAAGAGGAGGAAATCACCATCTCTCTTATGATGAGGAAGGATAAGAATGAACCAGCTTCTTAATGAGACCTTGGTAGAGGAGATTATGAAAGGATGGCCTGGCAGAAAGCATCGTCTAAGCAAAGGCATAAAAAAGGAGTAAGGTACTGAGCAGACTTTAGACATAGGAAAGAGCCCATCCAATTGAACTGAAATGGAAAACTCAGGGAGCAATGAGCTAAGGAAGGCTCAAGCCAGAGTACTAGCACTCCTGGAAGGACATTCAGGGTCTTTATATTGCAAGCAAGGAGGAAGCAGTGAAAAACATTTCACTGAAAAATGACAGGATCAAAGCTGTGTCTCTGGGGATTTGCTTGGTGACCACTCCTGGCACACACACACACACACACACACACACACACACACACACACACACACACACACACACAACTGATTGAAAGGAAGAAGGTAACAGTTGAACAGCTACTAGATTCCTGGCAAAGGCACCAGACTTGTCAAGAAGAGATGTCAGCTGTCACTCAGTCAATGCCGGAAAGGAGTGATTAATGGACCAATGTCAAGATGGAGACATCTCCAACGGATCTATCCAATGACTGGTCCTTAACTCTATGCTGTTTGACATTCTTATCAATGACCTTGGAACCACAAATGGCATGTTTACTGAATTTTCAAATGACACAAAGCCATGAGAGATATAAAGTACTCTTTAAAGGCTTTTAAAGTCAGACAGAGATAGAGAGGAAGGTAAGTAGATAGAGATGGATAGATGACAGGTAGAGACATACAGAACTGTAGCTATTCAGCTCAAAGATAATAATCACCATGGCTAAAACAAAGGACAAAAGATATTCTAACAGCTGGAAATGAAGAAATCAGAACAAACACCAGAGGCAAATAGGCAGCTGTCCAAAGAGTGGGGTGGCCCAGTGAGTTGTGCTTCCACATGGGGGTTTTAGTTGACAAGCTTGCTCTGGCTCTGCAGAGTGACATGGTGACTCCCAAAGCTACCTTGATCTTCAGTCACTTTCATAAACCAGTGTTCAGTGACCGTTCTATTCTTGGCGTGGCTCCCACCACAGTGAGCAAGAGGGAGAACCCTGTTCTTCCACTTGGTGTCAGAGACAGAAGCCCAAGCAATTGGTTGCAGTTGCAATGATGCGGAATGAATTTGAGAAAGGAAAAACTTTTTTTCCTTCCTGGATAGGATTTTTATTTTATTTAAATTTTTTTTCAGTTGCCAATCCTCTCTTAATCCCTTTCAAGCTATAGCCCAATCAGTCACCTATATCTATGTTGGGAGGTGCTACCCTTTTTACTATATTGTAAAGGAAAACTTGCTTATAGGGCATGGCAATGGCAGACAAGACTATCAGGGAGGGAGAGCGTCTCACTACTAATGACCTTCACACAGAGGCTGAGTAACCATTTATCCTCAGACATGGGTGATCCAGATGGGTCTGAGGTCCTTCCCAATTCTTCAATTCTCTCTGTATTAAAGATGGGATAGATTTATCACAATAATATTCCTCTTGAAGATGAGATTGCCCTTCATGTAGTTACATTTAAGACAGAGAGAAATTAGTGATAGAGATCTTGTTGTCAGCAGGGACTGGAAGCAAAGGAAATCTCCAGCTCAGTCCATCTATGCAAGCAAACACATTCAGTGCATGGCTCAGGGCCCAAGGTGATTACCAAAAAGAACATGAAGGGATTGTTCTTCTCCATGATGTGCAGTTAAGATTTGTTCTGTGAAGGCAGGTATTTGTCTTGGATTAAAGAGAAAAGTACAGTCGGGTGACTAACTCCTACATCATAGCACGCTTGATGACCTTGTGGGATACAAGGGATAAATATCCATCTTAGATGATCATAAGATGCTGGGGCTAAAAATGGCCTTAGATTATCTAGTCCAAGGCCCTGAAGTTACAAACAAGGACAGATGACTGGTACAAGGTCATATGGTGATTTAATGGTGGAGCTAAGATCAGAACCTAGCCCTGCCCTTCCCCTTCACTTCTCACTTCTTCTGTTCTTCACTAGAAAAGGAAGCTCTCACAGCTCAGAGGAGTGAGAAGGAATACACCCAAAGGTCCAACTGGTTTAGAGACCCATAATGCACCCTTCAGTGGCAGGATGAGGCTCTCAGGCTCAAAGGAAAAGAAGCAATTTACTCATGTTTTAGGAAGAAAAGGGCCAGACAGGACAAGCAGTTCAGCCCAGCCCCAACAGAGAGGGGGCAGAGAAGCAGATCCCAACCCGATTGCTCTCATTTCACAACACAGCCTCTCCCCACTGCCTCAATCCAAGTCCTTGCCACAGTGCACTGAGCAGTCACTTTTCCTGCCTGTGGGGAAGCTGCTGGGTCAGCACAGACAAGTACTGGAAGGCAAGCGCTTTGGCGGGGAAATACGCTTAATAAGTGATGGTATATAAAAGTAACAGATTGCTGTTGTTCTATAAAAAATGATTAACTGGCTGATTTTAGAAAGGCCTGGAAAGATTTACACGAACTGATGCTAAGAGAAACAAGCAGAAACGGGATCGTAACAGCAAGACTGTGAGATGATCAACTATGACAGACTTGGTTCTTCTCAGTGGTTCAGTGATCCAAGGCAATCCTAATAAACTTTGGATGGAAAACGCCATCCAATTCAGAGAACTATGGAGACTGAATGGAAATCAACATTCACTATGTGCACTTTTTTTTCTTTTTCTTCTTTTTTTTCCTCTGTAGTATTTCCCTTTTGTTATTTTTCTCTCCCAATATGATTCATAAGGAAATGTCTTTTTTAATGAATGTACATATATAACCAGAAAAAAAAACTTATAAATAAATAAATGAATTCAATGGGCAACTAGATGGCCAAGATGGAGTTTGAAAAACTTCCTGTGTGCTATTGTTTAACCAAAGGCTTTGAAGCTCCCTCCACTCTGAACAATGCAACATCCCCAAATCAAAACTGAAATCCTTGCACTGACTTCCTGAATTAAAAAAATCACTCCTTATCCAAAGTCCTATTCAATAAAGATCCCTTATTGTTCTTTAGGCAGATGCCTTCTCTACCCCTCACATGCTCTCTATCAAAGCTTCAAGCCAAGAAAGGAATTGTAATCTTGATGTCACCAGCCCTTCACAATGGGCTTCCTTGAATTCTCCTTCATTCATTCACCCAGATGATTAGACAGTTGGTACGCTCAAGGACCTCAGGACACTGAGGTAAGCTAGAGGAGAAGGAAAATCAGGGACCACCTGCATCCACATTAAGATAGTGAAATTTCCTTTTAGAAACAACAGCATTTCTGATAGGGAGTGCTGAATGATGATTTATGGAGTCCTGAGACTCCTTACAGAACAGATCTATTCACCAGGACAAAGCAGTCAATATTTGTTGAGTGAGATTTTATGGCACGTAAGTCTTATCCTAAGTGCTGGGGGACCAGGGGCACGTAAAAATAAAACACCAGACAAACCTTGACTCCAGGGAGCTCACAATCTAACAAGGAGAGAAGACTTAAGCAAAGAATAGGACTCAAGGTATAATTTGACACTGGCCAAGGAGAAATCCAAAGGATTGAAGCAAAATGTGAGGCAAGAACATCAAGCAGGGAAGTGGGGGGGGGGGAGAGAATAAGGAAGGGCTTTGTACAATAAGTACATGGTGCCTCAGCTGGGGCTTAAAGGACAGGGACGATTCTAACAGAGATGAAGGGGAAGTCCATTCTGGACCCAAAGGTCATCATCTCCAAGTGTACTATTATAGGAAAAGGCAGATCAAGCCTAAGGGAACCCAGCTAGCAGCATAGCCTGGCCAGAAGGAAGACTTCATGAACAGAGGAAGGCTTGGAAAGTAGAGACTTTACCCAGAGATACAAAATCCCAGGAGCCCCACTCTTTATTTTATCATGGACGAAATTCAAGGATTTGTTCTGTAACAGGATGGCCTGCTCAACAGGATGCTATGGCAGATTGGAGGGATAAGAGATGAAAGCAGGGGGAGCGGTTGGGAAATGACCATCACAGATGACACGAGACTTAACGAGGGCCTACAGGAGAAAAAGAAAGGAAAGGATAGGCAGGAGGCCCGTGGAAGGTGAGAGGACTTGGCAATGGATGTAAGAGGTAAAAGATGGTGACAGCCAACCTTGTGGTTTCCTACTTGGATGGAAGGCAAAGTGCCAGGGATGCCCGCAGAAATGAAGGAAGGGAAGGCTGCAGAGGACAAGGTGGGTCTTTGGTTGCCTTCTCTTGGGTTTAAAGAAGGTGTGGAGACCCCAATGGAGATGGGCAGCAGGTGGTTAGGAAAGTGCAAACGGAGCTGAGAGAAGAGATATCCAGGGAACCCAGAGAACAGAAGAGGACCAAGGACAAAAGCTGCCCACCCTTAAAAGGAAGAGGAAGCAGAACCAACATAATGACCCAAGCACAAGGAGCACCAGAGGGCACCAATACCCCAGAAACTAAAGACAGAAAGAATAATCCAAAGAAAGGGGAGGTCAAAGTCAATACAGTGAAAAGCCAAGTACACACCCAGAAAAATGCTGATAATTAGGAGTCACTGGTGGCTTTGCTCAGAGAAGGACAGGAAAGCACAGAAGGGGTGACGGAGCGGGACTGGTCACTGTAGGTGTTCTTGGAACTCTCTAAGGAGGAGGAGAAAAGATGGACTACATGGTCACACTGACTAGCAAAGGGCAAAAAAGGCAGTGACCCTTCTCTGGAATCAGATTTCCTAAATGTCTAGCAAAGGTCTTGAGGCACAGAGCAGTTTATGGTTCAAGGACGCCAATAAACAGGTGATTGCTCTTATCTCCCAGATGGGAGCCAATGGGAGAGCAGGGAAAGAAGCAGGCATTCCTCAGACCAAATGAGCCCTGACATGACCTTACTGTGACATTAGGACTGCCAAGGACTAAGAAAAAAGAAAGTCTAGAGCCCTAAACAATCTGTACCTGTGCCAAGTACTGCTCTAAGAGCTCCAAGAAACTCACCATGTTAATGAGAGATGCAATATGCAAACAATTACATATAACAGGGCAGCTGGTGGTGCAGTGGGTAGGACGCTGGGTCTGGAGTCAGGAAAACCAGAATTTAAATTCACCTTCAGATACTTCCTAGCTGTGTGAGCCTGAGCAAGTCACTTAGCTGCCTGCCTCAGTTTTCTCACCTAGAAAATGAGCTAGAGAAGAAAATGGAGAAATGGCAAACCACTTTAAGATCTTTGCCAAGAAAATCCCAGATGGGGTCATGAAAAGTAAGAAATGATTGAAAAATGACTGAACAACAGCAAACATACAAACTAGATGAGATAAACAGGAGATAATCTCATAGGGAAGGTGCTGTCACTAAAGAGGGACAAGAAAGGATTCTTCATGAAAGTGAGATTTCAGCAGGGTCTTGCCAGGAGGAAGAGAACTTCAGGCATGGAAGATGGCCAGCAAAAATACCTGGCTCAGCCGGGTAGTGTATGTGAGTGATGGTAGAGAGTTCTGTGCCCTTGGATCACAGAGGACAATAGGAACTGAAGAGACAGGAAGGGGCCGGGTCCTAAAGAGAGTTAGAAGCCAGCCAGGATTGTATATCTGATCCTGGTGGCCTGGAGCTTACTGGCGGGGTGGGGGAATGACAGCATAGTCAGGCCTGTGCTTTCAGGTGATTTTTGAGAGTCAAGGGCAGGATGGGCTGGAGGGGGGAGACTCCTGGTGGGGAGACCAACCAGCAGACTATTATCAGACTCCATGGGGCAGGCCAGTGTCACGGGAGAGAAGGGACAGGGCACCAGATATGCCGAACGGAGAACCAACAGTAGTAGATCCATTTCACAGCTATGGAGGAGGGAAAAAATCTTGACCAAACATGGGATAGAGAGGAGTAAAAGCATCTATACAAACACAAATCAATGCAGGAAAAATCAGAAGTCAAACAGCTGGGGGGGGGGGAAATCTTGGCAGCAAGCTGCTCTGCAAAAGGTCAAACTGGACAGAGAACTGATTCAAATATTTAAGAAGCAAAGCGATTCCCCATATGAGAAAGCATTCTCAAAGGAAGAGCCCAAGTTTTGAAAGTCATATAAAAATGGGCAACGTCAAACTAATAGCCAATTAGAACAGCTCTAAGGTTCTATCTTACATCCATGAGAGGAAGAGGTGACAGAAAAGGAAAATGATGACACCTGAAGATGTATGGGAGACTAAGCACACTGACAGAGCTGTGAATGGTGTGGCCACTGGAATTATACCCTCTGAAGGGCACTCAATGGAGCCCAAGCTTGTGGCCAGTTACTACCACAGCCAGGCTCCTCTTTGGGGAGCTGCACGCTTCTCACCCACGGAGCACCTCTCTTGGGCCAAGGGTAGCTGATTGCAGTTGTTAGCTCATGGAGTACTCTTAGGGCTGGGGAAGAAGGGGAGGGGGAGGCAATGTATGTGGTTTCTTTCTGCTTCTCCCTCCCCAGATACACAACCCCTTTTTATTCTCTCTTAAGAGGTCTCCTTTGTACAAAAATATTGGTAACAATACTTTATACTGTAATAAAGAACTGGAAAATGAATAGGGGGGAGGGAACGGGGAGCCACAAAATAGGGGAAAGCTGAACAAATGAGCAATGAATAAAATGGAATCCTGTTAAACAGTAAGAAGCAGTGAAAGATGGAGTCAGAGAAACCTGAAGTCTTGTCCACATTCCTGCAGTGAAATGAGAACAATATCTACAGTAACTCCAAGACGTAAAAATCAGCTGCTCTGAAATATGGGATAACTCCCATGATTCAGTGTGCTTCTGGCCCAGAGAGGTCAGATGGGAGGTGAGTGTCTGCAGCAATGGCTAATGTGCTGACTGCTTTCACCTGACCTGCCATCTCTCTCGATGGGAAGGTTTTTTTTTTAATAGGAAGGGGAAAAAATAAATAAATGGGAGAGGGAAGTGGTAGCAATGTCAACCCTCCCCCCAAAAAGGAGCATTAAAAGACGTGGAGAGGAGAACAGAAGGCCGTTGAGAAGGAGACAGACAAGGTAGGGCCTATGTGAAATGGGCATGTTGTGTTTATTATATGTTTTATAAGAAAACAGATGAGAATCTTACAACTGTGAGGTACTTTGTTCATAACGCAATCCTCTTTCTGTTCTGTCGGCAGAAATTTTCGTGTTCATTGATGTTTGTAAAATTCAGGGGGGAAAAGGATAAAAAAATGATTTTTAAAAAGATCACAGGAGAAGAGGAAATCTGCACCTAAAAACACCTGGCTCCCTAGGAGCTTTCCCGTGGGGAGGATTTGCCCTCCCACCGGCTGTTCTGAATCACTCTCCACAGATGGTGCACTCTGGGCTGACTCGCCCACAAGGCTGTCTCATCACTTTTTCACACAGCAAGTGCCCCCAAACCCTGCTGGAGCTGACATGAATTTAGGGGTACTGTCCTAACATAAATCAGAAGGCCCATTCTCGGCCCACAGGACTAATGGTTGCTATGGAAACTCCCTTGAAAATGTGAAACCATAGTCAAAGGAAAGGAAATTTCAAACCATTATGGATTATTAACCAATTAGGGGATGATGTGAACAATTTCAGATGATGGGAAAGGCCTGGGGTAAGTACTCTATTTCTATACTGCTATGGAGATCTCTTCTTGAAAAACCTACAAATGACCTTTTGGGGAATATTCTCCAAAAGTTCTGGATCAGGTGGGTAAAGGTCTAGTTCAAAACTGGACCAATAAGCAGTATTTCTGGACTATGAGGTGTTCTGGGTAGAAAATGAGAATCATACTCATTAATCTTGACCGTAGTCGGAGAGCAAAAAGTCACACAGCTTGTGAACCTGAAGTTACAAATGCAGAAAACAAAATGTCTAGCTTTTCAATCACAGGAGGCCCTAAGAGACCATGTTAATAAGAGGCACTTGCCTTTCTTTTGAAGAAAGCGAGATGTTTTGGTTTTGTGTATTTTCACTTCCCAATAAATATTCTTCCAACCACTAATAATCAACATTATTTTCCAGGTATAATCAGTTCACTTTTGTTCATATTTTTCAGAGGGATATAGAAGGGAGGAGAACAATCTTTTCCAGTGAAATGAGTTTTAATCAAAATTTTAAAATAGAGGAGTAGCACAAAGCTAATAAAGTAGAGATAAAATCTGGGCAGATCTTTTAATGAGAGCCATGGACAGCTGCTTTCTAGAATAACAAGTGAGTCAATCCTTTCCCTAAAGAACTAAGCATCTAATTCTACAGGATAAAATGAATAAAGAGATGGACAGACAGGAACATAACCATCAGGAGGGATGGGACAGAAACAATGGCAGAGCGCAGTATCTACTAATTTGGGAAACAGAGTCCCCGGGTCCACCTTGGGTCATCTGTTTGCCCTACTCTACACTCCCAGACTCACCAGATAGATGGTGGGCTTCTCTGGACATAGCCCAATATTAAAAGCAAATGAATGTGAAGGGTCCTAATAGGGTCACCCATCATCTTCCACTGCTCAGAAACTTACTTGTGGAATATCTGAAGATACAAATGTTGTCTCTGTGATTATAACAAGTTGGAAAGTATGACAAAGAAAAGGTTAAAAAATTGAATTTACAATTTAAATAAATGAACCTTGAGATTTCTCCGTATACAACTAGGTTTTGAAAAAAAAAGAAAAAATAACAGCTTGTGTGACAATGAAAGTTGTGTGAACTTAAAGGAATATTTAAAAGCAACTAAAAATTGCTCATCAAATTTCAAATGTGTATTACAAAATCAAATAATTTCAGAGTAAACCGAACTAAAATGAATGAATATTTAGATCACAAAGTTAATGAAACTACAGACACTGCACAATTGTGTAAATTACTACCTGCAATGGTAGTAATAAAAGCTTTCTTTCCATACACTTCCATATTTATGAACTCCAGCCTTTTATGAGATCATCTTCTTTTACAAACTCTGTGAGCTCTAATCCCTTCAGCCATCAGTTCTCAAGAAAAGTCCCCCATCCTAGCTACATCTTTTCCTTTCCCGATCTTGACTCCTCAGTGAACCAGCTGAACTCAGTCATCTCTCTGCCCCCTCATCTGCAGCACTGATTGTAGTGGACCCTCACCACAGCAAGGCAATATATCACCTGAATCAACTCACTACCCCACCTACCCTAGCTGTTTCCAACTTTTCCATCCCTCAGATTTCCAATGGCAGTTCTTCCCAGCAGCTTCTCAGCTGAGCCCCTGCTACATTCATTACCAAGAGCTCCCTCTTCTCTCATGCTCCTCATCTCACATCATTCAGATAATGTTTCCCATTAGAGGGGGCCCTTCTTGCCAAGACAATCCCCTCTTCCTGCACCCTTGATCTCATTCCACCCTGTCTTCCCAGCAGACTACTCTCTCTCTCTCATGCTCTCTATTTTACAATCTCTTCCTCTCTGTTCTTTACAAAGACGTCCATTTCTCCCCTTATCCACCCCTATAGTCATATCTCTTTTCTCCTTTTCATGGTTAAACTCCTTGAGACAGTTGTCTACATCAAGTGCCTCCATCCTCTCACTTCTAAACCCTCTAGAATCTGGCTTCCAACCTCATCACTAAAGTAAAGCTGCTCTCTCCAAAGTCACAGCTGTTCTCTCAGGGCACTAACTCTAATGGCCTTTCCTCATTTCTCAGGGTTCTTCCTGCCCCTGCTTTGATGCTGTTGATAAGCTTCTTCTTTCTAGAAGGTCATAACCCTGCTGTCTCCTGGCTCTCCTCCTACTAATCTGACTACTTCTTGGTCTCCCTGCCAAGCCCACTGTGGATATACTCCAAGAGTTTATCTTGGGTCCTCGCCTCCTGCTCTGCTTTCTCAGTGAGAGAGAGCGCGACTCTGAGTCGTTACGGGTACAGTAATCATCTCTACGAAGAATCTGACTCTTAGATTTATCCAGTCCTAACCTATCTCTTGACCTCCCCTGCATCCATCACCAACTGACTGAAAATTTTAGGTGTCAAACTGGACATCCCAAAGATGTCCCAAATTCACCATCTCCTAGACAGCCCTATTTGCCCCCAGACTTCTTCCCTGGGTTCATAACTTGGGTATCAGCCTCAGCAACTTGCTCACTTATCCTACACATGCAATCAATTGGTAGGCCTTGTCATTTCTGCCTTTGTAGTACCTTGTGACAATCTATGAGAGCAGAAAGCTTCTTTAGCCACTCTCTTCTCATAATCTGGATGATTCTGAGAACTCCATCAATGGCCACCATCACTAAGATGTAGACAGTCCTGAACTGCCTTCCAAGGAATCCAAGACAATGTCTCCATTCACAAAAAGAACTATGAGCTGGGATTACAGAGTCAGAGGCTGGGAAATTGCAATGAAGGACTCCAAGAGGAAATGAATCTGCCAAGTGTTCGTTGGAAAGCAGGACTCTGACCTTTGCTGAGGAAATGGAATTTGACAGGAGCCTTGAAGGAAAAGAAAAATTCAGAGAGGCAAAGAGGGAGGAGTATGTCTCAAGCAGGGAAGGGATGGAGAGGAGGGGGGGGGGGAGAGGAGGAAAAGAAAGAAGAAAGGAAATGAGGAGGAGGAGGATGAAGCAGAGAGTTTGGTAAAGCAGCTGAGAGTATTGAGATCAGCAAGTGGCCAATAGTTCACTTTGGCTGAGACATCAAATAGGTATTATTGTCCCTACTTCACGGATGAGAAAATTAAGCTCTTTAGTATTGGGTAACTTTGACAAGATCACAGTGAGCAGGTTGTGGTGACTTTTCTCAAGAGTGTTTCATTGCTCTGGAGTAGGAGAAAAAAGGATGAAACAGAGTTATCTAAGGTCAGGAATTTGTAGGTTAGAAAAAGTGGAATTACAACAACTGTGAAATAAAAGATTTGATATTCTGGATGTTGTTTAAGGGAGATATTAAAAGTATAGCATAAGTGTGCTTCTGATGAAACATCAGATTTTAAAGGGCCTTTAATTTATTTTTAAGACAAATTAAATCAACAGTTTTACACATATCCCAACAGAGAACATTCTGAACTGGGGCTTAATCTATCCACTGAGAGCAGAGAGAGGTTAAAAGGAGGCTGAATAATGTTTCAGTAATTAATGCTGAAGGAGGAGGTGTGCTGGCCACATATGAAATGTCATAATGTGTTGCCTTCAGAAGGAATGGCACTTTTGGCATTCAAAGCAAGGTAGGTGGACTGGAGAGACATGAGTGGGAGAGAACAAGAAAATCTATCCTGTGTGCCGCAGGGCCGGCAGAACAAAAGACAACACAAAATAAACCCTCTTTAAGAAGCTCCAAATAGCTTGGAAACCACAAAGGAATGATTTCCAAAAACTCTTATCATTTACCAAAACAACCTTAGCTGTAGTTCTTTTGGATGGGACTGCACAAAGAGCAAGACATGGCTCTTTGATCCACTCACTCCCCCAGAGCACTAGATTATAAAGAATAATGACACAAGTGCTCCAGGGTTTTTCAGGGGGAAAAGCCATCCATCCCAGATCATCAAAGGGAACGAAAAGAGATGATTTCCACCAAATAAAAGTAAAAAAAGCTTTTGCATGAACAAAATCAGTGCAGCCAAGATAAGGAAAACTGTTTCTTGCCACTACAAAAAGGGCTGCCACAAACATTTTTGCACATGTGGGTCCCTTTCCCCAAGAGGCATTTTTCAAAAGATGAATGATGATTAATGAAATGCAATTAAAACACTGAGATTTCACCAGACAGCCAAGAAAATAAATTGACAAAGATGATAAGAGACCAGTATAATAGTTGGCAAGTCTACTGAAAGACAGGGATACTAACACGCTGATGAAAATGTGAATCATGTCTAGCAAACAATTCCAAATTATACCTCCAAAAGATACTACTCAATTGTTCATGCCCTTTGACCCAGAAATAGAAATGTTGTGTTTTAAGAAAGTCAAAGATATTAATTAGGAGAGCTCCCTTATCTACCAGATTCCTCCTAATAACCTAGTTTGGAAACAGATTGTGGCACATGAATGAGAAGAAACATTTTACTGCCTTGAGAAAGAGTAACATGAGGGACATGAGAAAACCCACCAGAAAAAGAAGCACACGGTATCCTCAAAGTCTTAGTCTGCAAGTGAAGATCTTCTAGCTTTGACCAGCTCACAGGAAAGGTCACCGCACTAAAATCTCTGGGACAATGTGTACATGGCAAAAACACCAACAAAAAGAAAACTGCAATGAAGCCTAATTCTGGGTAATAATGATCAGGACTGATCTCAACTCCAGCACAAAGCATCAGGTCTGGGGTCAGGAAGACTCATCTTTCTGAGTCCAAATCCATCCTCGGACACTTGCTGACCCTGGGCAAATCACTTCACTCCATTTTTCTTAATTTCCTCTTCTGCAAAATGAGCTGGAGAAGGAAATAGTAAATCATTCCAGTATCTGCCAAGAAAACCCCAAAAGGTCATTGAGAATTGACTACAAATAAAATGATTCTAGTGGGGGAGTATATACCCCATTAATAGAAGCCTACTGGACTAACAGAAGCCACCAATTAAACTTTAAAATAAAATTTTTTTAAAAAACAAAAAGAGATAAATTTCGACTGCAGTGATCTGGAAAGGCTTTGCCACACTAAAATAATTGGATAGGGTATTCCAGGCAAAATGATAATAACTGAGTATTAGCCACCATACACCAGCCCCTGAATATCATTCAATTCATGGCTTTCTTCTAGAGTTTGTGAAAAGATAGGTTCTTTTGATTCATTTTCTTGTGAACTGAAGTCCTAAGAAAGTATGGGAAGGGCAGGACAGTTTTAGTCAGAAATATAGGGCAGCCTTGCAGTTCAGAAGAAGGAATCAGAATAATCTTATGAGTTGAAGATGAAAGATGAATTGGAGATGATTCCACTGACATCTGAGAAATGATATCTGGCCTACTAAAAATCTTCATATGGCTTAACCAGAGAAGTTGTTCACCACTTTGGGTCTAATACAGGTGAAAAACTGGTAAGCCAATTAATGGCTACAGTTTATCCATGAAAGGATTATTTTATTAATTCCATTAACTTAGTGCAATGTGCTCACAAAACCTATTTTCTCCAAAGAACACAGAGTCTCCCAGCAGATGTAGGCGGCAACAATAGCCTTGCTTTATAGGACAAACTAAAATAAACCAATAAAAGGATTTTCAGATTGTCCAAAATAACCCACAAATTTAACAAATGAGTTGGACACTGAACCTTCCTTTCGAATGGCCACCTCTGATTCCATACAGAAGAGACTAGTCTAAAAGATGTTTTAGGATCTCCTCCTAACAAAAAGGCAGCAAATAAATGGAACTAGTTTCTGATTGGTTTATTATAAAAGTAATTTCAGTGATGAATTGTTGCACGATTACAATGCAATGTTATAATACTACATTGGTGAGGAAGGACAGGAGGTGAATCATTCTGCCTCTCGACTGACGCCATGAACAGATTCATCACTCAGTAAATCTCCTTGGAGATTTCCACTCAGTAAAAATTTCCACTGGTTCAAGAGAGCCGTGGCTGTTTTGTACTGACCTCCCCAGTTTGTTCTCTCTCAGGTTCAGGATTCTCCCACCTTGAATTCCTGCCCTTATATTAAGAGACTTCACCATCCAGCCTAATCTCTAATTCCAAAGCAGTCTCACGTTCCACGATGACTTCACTTGAGTGCAGCCCAAGTTTGGTCACACGTGGGAATGATTTCCCATGAGCCACAGCTCACCATGATCCATGTCTCCCATGTCCATTTCTCTCCCTGGCCATAATCCAAGGCTATCCCCATGCCTCACCTTCCTAAACCTATTTTTCACTTTTGTCATGTGCAACCACTCTGTCCTCGGTATTTTCTCAGGCTCCTAGCCAATGTTTCAATTTTCCTTTCTTTACAATCTCATCTTTATAGTTCCTAAATTCAACTTTCTACTATTCTCCATTCTTTACCATCTTGTCCCATCCTTCAATTAAGAAGTTGGAGAAAGTTACGCAATTGCACCAACTGGGATGTTAGATGTTCATGTTACCCAATTTCAACGGAGCCATCACTACGAAAAGCTAATCCTTTGCTTTCTCCCCAATGAAGTGTTATCACAGTATCCACAGAAGCTACTGGAGAACTTCACTTCTCTATTCCAGCCCCCAATATCTTTGCCACCTCTGCCCCTCAATCTCGGCCATGCTCTCCCTCATTTGAGGATCTTGCCTCTTACTTTACCAAGAAAATTGAGATCTTCCACCACGATTCCCCTTCTTAGCTCTCTTAAATACTTTTACATGTGCCCTTGACCCATCTCCTTTCATCTTCTCCAATATTTCACCCTTAAATACTCCCTTCTACCATCTTCAACCTCCCCCTATCACCTGACTTGTCCCTTCTGCCTTCCAAGATGTTCACCACCAACCATTTCTTATAAAACATTCAGGAGATGCTCCCATCCCTTCAAGATAATAGAGAGTTGCTGGAGTGACTCACAGCCAGATCTGCACTTAAGGGAGATCACTTTGGGAGCACAAAGGAGGTTGGACTAGAGTGGGAACAGATGAAGCAAGACGACCATTAATGAGGAGGCAGCTGTATTCATCAGACATGAAGAGGGCTTGAATAAAGGTATTGGGGCTAGGGGTGGAGGGGGGATTGGACAGGAGAGATCCTGGATGGAGACAGTTGCATTTGGCACTTGAGGGCCTCCTGGAGTGATGAGAGAGGGAGGAGTCAAGAGTGGCCCATACAAACCTGCAAGACCAGAAGAAGGCTGGTGATCAAACAGACTCCTTGGCTCGGCCTTTAAAGTCCCATGACCTGGCCCTGACCTCTCTCTCTGGCGTCCTGTACTTTCTACTTTTCCCCTCCATGCTCAGATCCAGTCCAACTGGCCTCGCCTCTGTTCCTCCCACAGGTCCATCTTCCAACCTGAGCTTGTGTCCTTAGGGCCCTCACTGTTTTTCTTCATCCCCAATCACAGAAAGCTCTAAGAGAGCCCCATTCTAGACAAGGCCATCCCCGATGCCCTCAACTGCTCTGCCTGTTTCCCTCTCAAGTCCCTAAGAGTCAAAATTATTTCTGTTCAAGTACCTATCTATGAATTTGTTTTCTTTTCTATTCTAATGTAAGTTATTCAATTTCTGTGGCAGCAAAGAACTAGAAACAAAGGAGATGGCCAAACAAGGCATGATTCATGAACATCATGGAACTCTGGTGAGCAATGATATGGGTGATGAATACAGAGAAATCTGCAAAGAGCTGTATGAACTGATTCAGAGTGAAGTCACAAGAGCCAGGAAAACACCATATACGATGGTAACAATGTGAACAGAACAGCCACAAAAACAATAAAAAAAAAAATAGTACAGAATTATAAAGAACAAGATGAGCTCTAAAGATGAAATGTGAGAATACACCTCCCCCCCATTTATTTTTAAGGGTGAGGAGTACCTAAGGAACACTGTATTTTGTCATTCTGATTAGTTTTGCTGAATTTTTTCTCTTTGATTTTTTAAAACAAATTATTTGTTTAAAAGGGAAGAAAAAAGAATTCAGGAGGCAATGTAAAAATGAAGGACATAAATAAAAATCGATTTTTAAAAACAAAGAATGTTAGCTGAAAGGAACTGTTTCATTCTTTATATCTGTATCCTCAGCATTTAGCACAGTACCTGGAACATAGCAAGTGTTTCAAAAATACTTCCTATTTTAAGGTTATGCACTTTCCAGACTTAATAATAACTAGAATAATAATAAAATATAATAACTATAATATATAATACACATATCATATATAATAACTACAATAATGACTAACATTTATATAGCATTTACCGAGTGCTTTACAAATAGGATCTCATTTGATCCTCACAACCATGGGGAAATAAAATACCCCATTTTACAGATGAGGAAACTGAGGCAAAAGATTTGCACAAGGACACGGAGTTAGCATACGTCTGAAGCCAGATGTGAATTAAGATCTCTCTGACTCCAGAACTAACATTCTATTTTTGCAAACTTTTGAAGAAACAATCCTGTCAGATTATATACAAGTTTGAGTCTCTGAATTATTTTTAACTTTCTAACTCTTCTCTGAAATTCCAACGATAGATGAGAACAATTCTCCAAAGAGGTTTAGTCATGGAATAATTCTTAGATGTATCAAGGGAAACCAAAAATACCACTGGCCTGGCAAGAACGGGGACATGGGGACAAAGTGGGGAGGCTATTGTCAGGAAAAGTCTGGAGGAGAATTGAGCCCGTTTTCACAGAAAAATCTGTCTTCTCTGTCTCTTCTGGTCTCTCTGCTCCCCAGCTTTATTCCATTCTGTCAAACTAGAGCCAAAAGAAGTAGAGTCTAAGCTGAGCTGTTCTATCATCACCTTGTGCTTCCTCCCATGCACTACAAGGATCTGTCTTTACTTTCCCCTAAGTCTTTCCTTTCTGAATTAATTTTACCTGATGCTTCAGATACTGCCACCCAAGCAGCCCCTGACTTTTCAGAATTCATCTCATTACCTGCCTCAGCTTCCACTTCTTATACACATATTAAAAACAATCTTAAGTTGGCTGCTAAGTTCCCCATCCATTCATTCACTCATGTCCGCTCACTGAACAATCCCCCTTGCCCCACTCCCTTCTCACTGAAGTTGTTTTTTGTTACATTCGTAGTTCCAATCATTAAAGTTTCCTGATTGATCTTCCTTGGGATCTCATTTACCCCCTTATCCTCAAATCCAAGAGACACACCAGACTCCTTCCAGCTTTCCTCTCCTTGTTATCTCCCTAGAGACAAACTACAGAATTGTGTACATGTCATTCCTCCCCTTTAACATCTTTACTGGCTTCCTAGGGCCTGCCAAGTTCCAAGTCCTTTGGCTAACATTCAAAGTCCCCAAATGTGGGAGTCTCAGTCCCTTTCCAGTGTCCAACACATACTCACACGTTCACACATTTTTTCCTGTGTCTGTGTCTCAATCACCCCCTCTTCCCTCCACATTAGCTCTGACCTCTCTTCTCCTGCCCCTGGACTGTTGCTTGCATTATTCCATTCCATTAAGGAGATTCTTTGATAAAGCAACCAGTGGACATATATCCCAGAGTCCAATACCAACAGGGAAACGACTGAACAAAAAGTACCTTCTGTATATGTACAGCGAGTGTGAACAGGTTTTAACATAAGATCCTAGAGAAAGACAAAAGGTCATCAGGGAAAATGTGAGAAAAAGAGAAGAAAAATGGGCCTGCCAAATGGTGAGCAAGGAGGGGGCAGGCAGAAGGCTAGGCCTGGGTCAGGAGATGATGAAGGAGGCCTTCCTCCAGCATGTGACTGAAGCTGCTGGTGGTAGAGAACATCGACTAGAGACATTGAGGATGGGCAAGCACAGAGGAGTTCTTAAAGCAATAAAATCATGATTTCATTTGAATATCTGAATACACTGGAAAGAGCTCAGATCGGAAGTAGGGAGGGACTGGTCCCAGCCTTATTGATAACTAGCTATGTGTGACATCAGGAAATGTCACACCATCTTTCCAGACCCCGGTTCCCTTAGGGAAGAAATTGGACTTGCTGATGGACAAAACCAAAATTTGTATTTGATGACAAATCTAAGCAGCTCGGTGGGCAGAGCATTAAACTGAGGTTCTAAAGGTAACTAGTTTGCTTTCAGAGTTGGGGGAGCTGTTGATTTAGAAGCTTGTCTGGAAGGGGTGCCCTATTCTACTGCTTATCTGTACCACTAACTTGTGTAAGTCATCAAGGGCATGCTTATCCACTGTGCAGATGATGAAAAGCTGGGAAGAAGTGAGCAGAAGGCAGCCAAATCTGAAATGAGGAAACATAAAAGAGATAAAGGTAAGAAAAATCCCCTTCTTGAGGGTGAAGAGGCAGCCAAGTCTTCAGGGTTAAAGTAGATCATGATTTTAATGTGTTAACAGTCTGACTGGCAGCCTTCGAGAGTCTTGCCATATCAGGCTGACTAGAGAGAAGCCCAGCCCAGCACCCCCCAAATGAAGGAGACCACAGTACCCCTGTACTCTATCCTGCTAAGAATACATCTGGAGTATGGTTGTTCAGGCCCAAGAACCACAGGTGAGGAAGGCCATGGATTAGCTGGATTTCATCCAGTGAAATGACCAGGATGGTGAGTGAACCACACAATGAGTTATGGTCTATGAAAATAATGAAATATTATTGTTCTATAAGAAATGATGAACAAACTGGAGATATTCAGCCTGGAAAAGATGAAGGGAAACACAGAAAAACTGTGGAAAGGGGACTTAGGGTCTGAAGGACAGAATAAAAAATAACAACAGCTGGAGCAGAAACTCCAGCTCGATCTGAGAGTTTGTCCAAATTAGTGCTATTCAACCTTCCCTCATCCCTTTAGCTAGAGGGCTTCAAGCAGAAGCGACCCCTTACGGAAGGTAAGTGAGGGTAAAGGTCTGACTGGGTGCCTTCTGAAGCCCTGGGGACACAGCCAACAGGAATGCCCAATTAATGACAAGAAGCAAAGTTCAGCAGTTCAAAGACCTGCCTAAAGAATTAAACAGGCGCGCTTCTGGGCGCAATAAAATGTCAGCAGCCATCTCCTGCCACAAGGTTGAAGCTGTCGCTTCTGTTCTGGTTTTCCCAACATGAAGCCGGTAGCATACCTGCTACAAAGGGAGGAGCCAGGACCTCCAAGGTCAGGGAAGGATAGAATCGTCAGCCTCATTCTTTGTCACCTGGTTGCCATTTTCTTAGGTGATAAGGTAGCCCACCTCTTGGAAGCTCACGAGAGTCAGAGGCAAGCGGGAAGACCAGAATGATCCTCTGTCCCACAGTCCCCTCCTGGCCCTCCTAAAGTAGATCCTGAAGAATGAGGACTCTGCTGTCAAGTCTTCAACTTAAAGAGGAAGTGACTCAACACATGGGGGGATGGTGATGGGCAGGGCTGTGGGACAGAAACAGACACCTTCGATAGATGATGGACGGTTTTCCCAGGGTCACAAATCTTTCTTTGTCCTATCCCTTGGGCTTCCCACTCTCCACCGGTTGGGACAATATGATCTGGAGGGTCATAAACCCTTCTTCCAAACACATCCTACCCCTTGGGCTTCCCACCCTTCACCGATTAGGACAATAAAACCTAGAAGGGAAGAGTAACTAATCCTAAATCTAACTTCTGGCTAGTCTAATCTCATTTTACTGCAGAGGAAACTGAGCCCAGAGAGAGGGCAAATGACTCATTCAACCTCGCCCAGCTGGAGATGGTCCAGGGCTTTAATAACTTCCTGGTCCTCTGAACAAAGAAAAATAACTGACTAGTGTTTCTACTGTTGGAATAAACACTATTCTAGTTGAAGAAATATTCTTAGATGTTCTAAATAGGATATTTGAGTTCTAATGAATTGTAACTTTGAGGCGTGTGTGTGTGTGTGTGTGTGTGTGTGTGTGAATAAAGAAGTGATTTATAGAAATATTATGATGCCATGGCAACAGAAACTGGGAAGAAGCCCCAGTTGCACAGAGCTGCTTAAAAATAAACCGGATACTAAAATACTGATATGAAGCTCCAGTGACTCACGCCGGCGCCGTTCCCTTCCAATCCGCTTCGAGAACAGCCAGTTCTTTAGCACACTTGTCTTTAGGGTTTTTCCCTGTTGAAGTGTGAAACAAGAGAAAGGAAAAAGCAGACTTGAAAAGGTTTTTTCCCTTGAAAAACCAAGTGGACAGTGATGACTAAGACCTTGTGTGCCAAGGAGGAAGGAGGAAAAACTGGGGATTATGGGAAAGCTTGGAAAGCAAGGCACTGACTGTCTAAACAAATGGTCATCACATGTACATAAATGTTTGTGGAGGCCCTTTTTTGTAGTAGCAATGAACTGGAAACTGAGGGGATGCCCATCGGTTGGAGAATGGCTGAATGAGTTATAGTATATAAATGTTATGGAATATTATTGTTCTGTAAGAAAAGACCAACAAGCTGATTTCAGAAAAGCCTGAAAAGACTTACATGAAGTGATGCTAAGTGAAATGGGCAGAACCAAGAGAACATTGTACACAGCAACAACAAGATTATAGGACGATCAATTCTGATGAATGTGACTCTTTCCAACAATGAGATGATTGAGGTCAGTTCCAATGATCTTGGGATGAAGAGAGCCATCTGCACCCAGAGAGAGGACTGTGGGAACTGAATGTGGACTACGCCATAGCATTTTCACTCTTTTTGTTTTTATTTGCTTGCATTTTGTTTTCTTACTTATTTTCTTTCCTTTTTGATCTGATTTTTCTTGTGCAACAAGATAATTGTATAAATGTTTATATATATTGGGTTTAACATATATTTTAACATGTATAGCATATACTGGATTGTTTGCCATCTAGGGGAGAGGGAGAGGGAGAAGGAGGGAAAAATTTGAAACATAAGGCTATGCAAGGGTCAATGTTGAAAAATTATCTAAAAAAAATTTTAAAAAGAATGAAAAATTATTTGTGCATATGTTTTGAAAATAAAAGGCTTTAATAAAAAATAGTTTATCAAAAAAGAAAACAAAAAGCTTTTTTAAAAAATGGTCATGAGGACAAATGACATTGTAGCACATGATCCCAGAAAGCTGAGAGGGCTTTCCAAAAAGAAAAACTCTAACTCCAAACTGTTGGCCCTGACAGTTCCTTCACTGTCATTTAGGCCAACATTTTGCAAAGGTGAAAGCAGCAGAGAGAGGGGAAGAGTCACACAGGTCGGAAGTAGTTGAGGTTAGTCTTAAAACTAGATCTCCATCTGTCATGTCCAGAGTTCCTGCCATAGGTCCCCAGCTTGTAGGCTGTTCAGAATGGAATTGGTCTCCACTCTGGGCAGACAGTATCTTACATCTGCTCCTACTTTATCATCTCCACAGGCAGTTTTCAAGAAGGGAAGTGAGAAAGCTGCAGAGCCTAATCCCTGAATTCTGAATATGTCCCATGGCCAAATCCTTCCCGGTTCTGGCCCCCATCTCAGTACGTGGAGCAGAGGTTGAGACAGATGATTTCCAGTGAGACATTTTCATGAGATACGTTACCAGTCTGTGTCTTCACACGCTTTTACAATAAAAACAGATACACAGATGTCAATTACAATCTATCAATAGCAAATTATAACTCAAGACGCACAGGATGCTCAGACTTGATTCTTTAAGGGAAGAGAACTGGGGCTTTTCAATCATATCTTCCCAGTCCAACAGCCTCCTTGAATAGAACAGTGGTGAACAGAGCCACCCCACCCTTGGGCAGCCACGTCCCTTCTCCAGGTTCCTAAGAAGTCCCCAGAGGACACAAGCTTCCTTTCCAGGAGTGTTTTCCTCACTCTTCGCACAGGAGATACTCCCTGGAGGTCGGATTCATCAGAATAATGATTTCTGGGAAGAAACACTAGCTCACTTCAGAGCTTCCACAAATGTCCACAGGCAACTTGAACTCCAAAAAGTTTCCAAGAAATCAACTGAGACCAACCCTAGATTATGATTACATATTTACCAGCTAATTTTTTTAAAGCACATCTTACATATCATCCACATAATGCATGTGGGTGCCTCCTGACAGCGTATAGAAAGGAATCTGATGAAAGATTTTTATTTCTAACATCTCACGCAGCCCAATGAGTATAGCAGTATCTCCACTGTCCTTGAAAATGACTGTCAAAAAAAAAAAAAGTATCAACAAAACTTTTTTTCAAACTGGCCTTGCAAACCCCAAGGATCTGCATTCAAAACAATGTCATGAGAGACAGTGGAGGCCAGTAAGATGTGATCCTTTCTCTCCACCAGGCCAGCTTTACTGAAAGAGAAAGACATCTGGCAAGTAATGCTTCTGATCACTAAGATCTATTTCAGCAACAATATTATCTCCTCCTCCCCAGTGGTGCTGCAGGTAGAATGTGACTTTGGAGAGCAGAATCTGATTTATGTCTTGATTTTGCAGCCCTGGTCCCAAGCACACAGTGTGGCTGCATATTTCACCAAACTTTCTCTTCTGAGACATGCAAGGCAATGTCTCAAAGCTTCCTTTCACCTCTCCTGAGATTCTAAAGGAAAGCCACCCAGGAGCCATCTTTTCAAGACAGAGCTTTGAGAAACCAGTCTGCAGAACTGGGCTAGAGAAGCAGATGGGGGGTGGGGGAGGGGCCAGAGAGAAGCCACTAAGTTGACAAGGCTTTTGTGGCAAGTCCTAAAATAACCCTGAAGTTTAACTCGTGCTACCGCTTATATTCTAATCATTCTATAAAAGAAGAAATATGTCCTGCAGCTCTGGAACCCATTTTAAAGTTGGGGGAAAAAAATTGGGCCAGTTTACCATTGGTACTTTTCAAAGAGGCTGCTGGGACAGGGAAGAAGCAGATGAAAAGCCCCAGATTTCCTTCCCTTCAGGATTCAAACCTGAAGAGGCCTGATGTTCTGGATGTCTAAGTCATATTTTACTCAACAAAAGCATTTTCTAAGCAATTATTACGTGCAGAGTCCAGGGCCAGGGCAGGGGGACAACTATAATGATGATGATGATGATGATGACATTCACTAAGTGCTTTCAGTTAAAATGACCTCATTTTGTCTTCACAACATCCCTGGAGGATAGATGCTGGTATTATTCCCATTTTACAGATGAGGAAACTGAGGCAAAGAGAGAGAGACTAAGTGACTTGCCCATTGTCACAAAGCTATCATATGTCTGAGGTGACATTTGAAGTCAGGTCTCCCTGATTCCAGGCTCAGTGTTCTATTCACTAACTACCTCCTTGTCTCTAGATAAATCTTTCTTTCCTTTGGTCAAATAGAGGCACAGGCCATATAAGTAAGTATCTCACAATATCAACCATCAAACAAGTATAGACAAGGTCAAGTGAGTTAATTAAAGGTTGAGAGAAGGGGACAAAATGAGGAAGGTCTTAAAGGCCAGCAAGCATGGCAGGCTTCCTTGAGGAGAGGCAAGGGTGCAAGAACGCAGAGGGGCCACAAATCTAATTGTGCTGGAGCATAACGCACGGTGTGCTGAAAGAGAAAGAATCAATATAAAAGTTGGGGAGAGAACCCGAGTCCCTCACTCTCAGAGGTCCCTAGGATTCAGGAGTCCCTGGTATTCTTTACACTTAGGTATCCCTCGCACTCAGGATCCTCCTCACACAGGTATCCCTCACATTCAGAATCCCTTGCACTCAGGCACTAGCTAATTAGACAGCTGGCAGAACAAGGGAGACTGAGTCCTGACTTCCAGATCTGTTGCTAAGTCACTTTGACTTTAGCCAAGACACCTCAATTCTCAGGGACTCAGTTACATGAGCAGGTTAGACCAGATGACCTCTGAGATCTGTCTAGCTCCGAAATGGCGCCCACCACAAGCTGGGGTCACTAACAGGCTGAGATTTAACGGGGCGGTACAGGGAGCAACTATCTGTTTGATGTAATGGAAACTTGTCAGGGAGCAGGCCAGCCTCCGGAACAACTTTCACATCAATATTTTCTTTTAATCCTCTTGTTGCCAAGCACTCTGGGGAATTTAGTGGAGATTTGGGACAAAGATTTTTTTTTTTTTTTTTGCCCAAGGTTAATTTTGAGCTAATGATCCCCAGCTTACCAACAGAAAATGTGTCTTTAAAAGAGATTCCAAGTACATATTTTTAAATCTGATATAAAACGAGATGAAGCACAACAGAGCTTAAATAAACACAATGCGGAAAGGAAAAACGGATTTCTTCTGTGTGACTCAATGACATGGAAATTTCTGTCTCTACTATCCATCTATAGTTCACTTTATATGTCCTTGTGATCTCTGTTTTATTTTTAGTTTTACTCAGTTTTGACTCCATAGTTTATCCTCCTGTACAATCAACAGGCCTACCTACAAGACAGTACATGTGTTGATCTACCCAGGGACTGATGGTTCACTGGCTACATCTACCCCTGGAAAGGCCTGACAGTTCAGATACCTCAACTCCTATTGATGAAATGAACCTTAGGGGGTCCTCGCCATCCATTAAGTAGGCAGTCAAGTCTCTGCTTGTGCCAGGAAGTCTGGAGCTCACAGATCGATTCATTTTTGGACAGCTCCTTACACTAAACCTACATTATGTCCCTGGAGTTTTCACCCATTAGTCCTAGTCAAGATATATGGTGCTAAGAACGACAGGTATAATCAACTGGGGAAAAGGGAACATGATTCAGACAAAATGCCCAAGGGAACAATCAGGAAAAGTTTCCTCATAGAAGAGTCTTGTTTAAAGAGACATAATTTGAATAATTGTCTTTTATCCCATGGGTTTCTCCAATAATTTAAAAAGCTTTTCCGGACCCTTCTACCTCACAAGCTTGACTTTGAGCACAGGTCCTCAGAGCTCATCTTATCCATCCTTTACAGATGAGGAAACTGAGGTCCAAAGAGGCAAAAGATTTTCTCAAAATTCTACAGTCTGTTAATAGCAAGCACTGGGCACAATTGGCCTATGCCAAATTATCCACTCAGGGCTCATACAAAGCATGCTCATTTTCCCCCCACACACAAAAAGACAGTCTCTACAAGGACATGATCATTTCAAAAATATATTACTATGAATGAAATTCATCCCCTCAAAAGGACAATCCTTCAAGGAGGTTGCATTTTATCAAGGGCATTTTATTTTTACATACACACACGCTAATACATGTATTTATATATACCTATGTACACACATATATGTATGTATGCATTTTTATAAAGCTTTTTTTATTTTCAAAATACATGTATAGGTAGTTTTTAACATTTACCTCTGCAAAATCTTGTGTTCCAAATTTTTCTCCCTCCTTCCCTCTACTCCCTCCCCTAGATGGCAAGTAATCCAATGTGTTAAATATATGCAATTCTTCTATATATATATGTATCTTACCTATCTATTTATCTATATATGTATATATATGGATGTAAATATATATCTATGTCTCTATATATACATATATATATACATATATACATGACAAAAATAAATATTAAGTGAGAAGGAAGCACCAATAGGAAAAGTGGGGGGTGGGAGGGTGTCTGAAAAGAAATTGAGTTGAAAGAAATCAGAGATGCTGAAGAGGTAGAAGTGAAGAGGTATTACATTTCAGAGATGAAGAATGGACTATTGTGTATGAGGAGTAAGGTGGCCATTTGGGCTAGGTCAGAATGTAGGTCAGAAGGGAGTAAAGTATAAGAAGACAGGAAAGTTAGATTAGAGTCTGTAAATTGACTTTATGTTTGATTCTCCAGGAAATGGGGCAGCACTAAGGTTTACTAAGGATGGGAATGCTACCATTAAACCGTACTTTGCTACAAATTCACTTTGGCAACTGGATGCAGCTGGGAACAGGAAGTTGAGGCAAATAGGCAAATGAGGAGGTAACTGTGATGGTTTAAGCAAGAAGTAGTGAAGATCTGATCTGGAGGTAGCTTTTTGAGTACAAAAAGGAAGAGTGGAATCAAGAGATGTTATGGAAGTGGAGATCACAAAATAGACATCTAATTGGCTACGTGAGTTGAGTGAAAATCAAAATCAAGAATGAGACACCTGAGAGTGAAACTCTGCTGACTAGAAAGATAATGATATATTCAAGACAAAAAAAGGGCAAGTTTGGAAGAGGAGAAATATGGCTACTTTGATAACATCAATGAGAACTGACCATTGGTGTAGAACAGCCCTTGGGGGGGGGGAGGGAACATCATGTAGAGAAGAACAGTTCTAGGTTATTAACCATCAAGTGCTTCAGAAGTCAAGCCACAAAACCAGCCTTTTCTACCTTTTCCACCATTAGTGGGGACAGAGAGAGATACTACTTTGGCCCTCTTCTTGGCTGCTAAAAGGGAGAGTCTAAGAGGAGAGCCAAATGTATCTATCAAACTAAGCTGGTAGCACCGGAACAGTTCATCACAAGTCCAACCAGGAAATAGGTATAATTAATTTCATCAACCTCCATTTGGATGGATGCCTCTTTGAAAAGAGAGGCAATGGATAGGAAGAAAGACTTATTTCCTGCTACTCTTACAAACAGTCAAGTCAAATGGGATGGGCTTCTTTGGTGGACCCCATTCCTTGTGACAGAAATGGTTAAGATGAAGATTAGAAGCCAGGGGGTTCCAGCACAAGCTCTACCACCAATACTACGTGGCCTTGGGTAAGATGACCTCATCTCCAAGCATCAATTTCAATTAAGTTTTAAAAGGGGATAATGTAACCTATTATGGTGTCACAGTGAAGATTAATGAGGTAATCTGGGTGAAAGCTCATCTAACACTCCTGGATAGTAAAATGCTATAAAGATTTATATCATTATAAAGTAAAATTCAGCTCTTTCATCACGGCATGGAGAAAATTCTGAGCTCTCAAAGATCCCACCCAAATTGAAAAGGCTTTACAGACATTCCCATAGCAGATCAATGGCTATCATCTCAAAACCAGCCCCCGTAGAGTCAGAGACGTTCAGCACCAAGTGGGCCGAAGCTAAAGAACTTCTAAGCTCAATTCTTTCCACCTTGATTCTCAAAAACCATCACTCACAGGATTGCAAAATGCACAGACTGAGAAAATACCAGCCACCGTGAAATACTGAAGCATTGATTGTCATATTTGTATCCATCCTCATCTTTTCTTCAACAGAGTTCAGTTAGGGATTATATGGCTCCCCTACAAAAATTTACCCTGCCTCCAAAGGATGACATCAGTGAGTGCTTCTGGGAACTGAATAACAAGGAAGAAATTCCCCCAAAACATCTTCAAAAAAAAAACTGCTGATGTGGACAGGCCACCAAGACACATGCCCACGTCATTCTGGATGCATTCTGGTTGACACACCCGGGTCGGTTCTGGGACCTTTGAGGCCAGGAGGATTCAATTAGGCAACAGCCATTCAAAATGTCCCTCAAATTTTATGGGTCATTATCATATCCAAGAACTTTGGGCAACAGATTCTTCTGGGCTGAGGCTTTGATTCCAGGACAGCTGATCGGGGGATTTGATTTGTGTCAAAACTGAATCAATACCACCTGTGCAAGAATGTTTGTGGCAGCTCTTTTTGTAGTGGCTAGAAACTGGAAACTGAAGGGATGCCCATCAATTGGAGAGTGGCTGAATAAATTATGGTATATGAATGTTATGGAATATTATTGTTCTGTAAGAAACGACCAGCAGGATGATTTCAGAGAGGCCTGGAGGGACTTGCATGAACTGATGCTGGGTGAAACGAGCAGAACCAGGAGATCATCATACACAGCAACAACAGTATTACATGATGATCAATTCTGATGGACATGGCTCTCTGCAACAAAGAATTGTCTCAAACTAGTTCCAATTGTTCACTGAAGAAAACTATATACACCCAGAGAGAGGGAAATGAAATATGGACCACAACGTAACATTTTCATGATCTCTATTGACATTTGCTTGCATTGTGTTGCCTTTCTCTGATTCTTTTTTTTTTCTTGTAGATAGGATTTTTCTTGCATAACTTCTCAAGCATTTCAACATTATTAACATGTAGTGGACTTCCTGCCATCTAGGGGAGGGGAGGGGACTGGGGGTAAAATTTGTAATGGAAAGCTTTGTAAAGATCAATGTTGGGTAACTACCCATATATATGTTATACAAATAAAAAGCTTTAATAAAAAAAAAACTGAATCAATAAAAAGGATATTATCCAATTACTTCACCTCTCAATGCTCCAGGCACCCTCAAACTCTAAGAGGCAGAGAAAGTGCTGACATGTACTCCCCTCAGCAGGTCTTTCCCTATACCAGTGAGATCACAGATACCCTTAGCCTCTAGATAACAGCAGGACTTCTGGAGGAAGTCCTTAAAAATGACAGTTTTAAAAAACAATAGCTATTGGAGATAGTCTTATCCGTAGGCAATATCATTTTTACTGTTTACTTCTTGGGAGATCTTTATCCAAATGGTTTGAAGCTATTATGACATTGCTCAAAATCTGATGAATTCTGATAATAAATATGTCACATGACAATATTCTGGTTATCAAAGTGAAAATATGATAAGATCACAAAGAGCATCAAGACTTTGTCTCCAGTTCATTTGGAGACCACTAATTCTTGACTGTACCATAAGATCCCACTTGGGATCTAGACCTCTAAGGAACCTTAGTACTGATCTGCCCTTAACCCTAACCTGTAGGTTTTACAAATAAGGAAACTGAGGCCCAAATAAACAAGTGACCTATCTATAGGAAGAAGCATTTTACAGATTAGGAAACTGAGGCAGATTTGCCCAAGGTCCCAAAAGTATTAAGTGTATGAGGCCAAATTTAAACTTAGGTTTTCCTGGCTCTATACACTAGAGCGCTTTATTCACTGAGCCCTTTTGCTGTAATGGAAAAGCCCACAAAGCACCATGAGTACAGAAACCAAAATCTATTTTCTTCCTTAAGAGAGAGGTTAAGGGAAAATCAAGCCTGAATATCGCAGATCTGCTGTCAGGCTTCTGTGTCTCTGTTATATTGAGAGGGCTCAATCGCTGCCATCTCAGTAGCAGCAACAAAACTCATGTGTATCCTATAGCTCAGCCCGCCAACAGTGCGAGTAACAAATCTACATTTCTCTCCCATCATGGCGCAGCTCATTGCAAATCTGACTTGCTGTGTATACAGCGCAGTAAGAGACAGTCTTCAAAGTGAATTTGCAATGCTAGAATCACTTCTGCTGAAGGTGAAGGAACACTGTTTTCACTGAAAAAAGTGGCAATATTACATGGGAGTCGTTCTCAAAAATACTGAACATCCATGACAAATGTCTCATCATTTCTTGCTTCTAGTTACTCTAGAAGAAAAGTTAACAAAGTGACCTTACCTGACCATCCAGACCAACCCTTTTCTTTTAGAGATAAGGAAGGTCACCTGATCAGGAGTCCAAGGTCACTCAGCAAGCACAGCTGGCAGTCCAGTCCGGCCCCCTGTTTCTAAGAACTAGGCTCTGGCCACCCCCCCTCCCAACACACACACACTCAGAGCTTAAGACCCAGGACTGCCTACTTAGACACACAGATATACATATTTAAACACAAACAAATAAGCGTCTGGGGGAGCCTCCTAACATTTTGATCAACAGACCAGGCCTTCACAATTCACAGTAAGAAAGCAACTTCAGTGATAAGCTGGGATCAGTCATAAAATCCAACTCCTTTTCAAATGGAAACTTCATTCTCTGACAACACCCTTTTCCCCCACGATCCTTCTGGCCCAGGTTCTGGGTGCCCCAATCGCTGGGCACACTAGCAGCTCTAAAGATACCTGAAGCCCTGCCAGCAAGACACCTTCTTCTACTAACAAGTGCTTCACCCAGATGGGGAAAGGGAACTACAGCAAGAGGATTAGCAGATGGGATAATCCAGGCCAGGCCATCTGGGCTATAGGCCCAGGGGTGTAAGAGATAGTAGAGTTTGGAACTGAAAGGGAGCTTGGAGATTAACCTCTCTTGGAAAGGAAGGGATTTGCTAAAGTCTCCCATACTCCCGGCTGTTCAGATTACACATGATCTTGGAGATGAATCAACCATTTAAACTGAAGAAGGCAAACCTGTCCCCTGCCCAACTTTCCCTCTGCTAAGGTGAAAGAATAAGCATAAACACTTTCAGGGGACAGGAAAGAAAAGCTGGGATAATTTCTGGCTTTTTCACCAAGAAAAGGACTTTCAGGCACCTCTTAAGGCAAGTTCCCAAGATCAAACAAAGGACGTCCTATTAATGAGGCAGAGACAGGTCACTGCAGGCAGCGTTCTGGCCATCCCCACACTCGTTCTATTAGCAGGGCTTCAGGGCAGACAAAGGGACTCTGTTGGCACCCTCTGCCAGGAGGCTTGTTTCCTGTGTAGAGCAGATTGTTTTTGTCTCCTCTCACTCCTCCGATTCACTCCGGGGCACATGACCTCATCAAGGTCCCAAAATGACATAGCTAAACTGCAACTGGATAGAAGATTCCCTATGTATAGTAAAGTCGGAGACCAGCCGAGTGGGTGGAAATCAGTGACAAGGAAAGAAAAACCTCCTACAGAAGACCCAGGAATAACAAACCTATGTGAATTACATAGAGGGTCACAGACTGTGACCTCAAAAGTCATCAAATCCAATCCTCACATCGTACAGAAGAGCATGTGCTCATCAAGATCAGAGTCAATTACTGTCCCGGGTGGGATCCCAAATCCAGCCAGAGTGCCCAGCTGCTCATCTCAGGTGCTGATGAGAGGAAGGAGAGAGAGAAGAAGCATTTACATAGCACCTAAGTTACCAATGTTGTCTTATTAGATCCTCACAATCCTAGGACGTAAATCTATCATTAATCCCCATTTTATGGTTAACAAAGTTGAGGAGAAATCAAACAACCAAATAATAACTACAGAGCTAGAAAAATAGTGACAAAATTCATCTTGAAGAACAAAATATGAAACACAAGGAAATTAATGGGGGGGGGGCGGGATAAAAGGTGAAGCAAAGTGGTTTAGCAGTACCAGATTTCAAACTGTATTACAAATAGTGAACTTCAATCTGGTACTGGTATTGGATAAGAAGTGGGAGTAGTTGATCAATGGAATATATATATATACGTATATATATATATATTTTACATAAAGAAATCCAATGTAGCTTAAATTTAAAAGACAGCAGAATGCTGGGGGAGGGGAGAATCATCAAGTTTCTCTGATAAAGGTCTCATTTCTCAAATATGCAGGGAACCATCACAAATTTATTAAAAATAAGAATCATTTTCCAGTTGGTAAATGGTCAAAGATTAGGAACAGGAAGTTTTCAGAAGCAATAAAATTATCTGTAATAATATGGAAAAAAACAAGTGAGAAGAACAGAAATGAAGGGGCTTACCCGTCCCCCCGACTAGTAGGTGGCTGAGGCTAAATGTAAGTACAAGTCTTCCTGACTCCAAAACTGGCATTATACCAACTACACCATCTAGACAAAGGGCTTCAGAGAGGCTAATGTGGGTACCATACCATTAAACAACTTGCTCGTGCCATTACTGGATCTGTATCCCAGGGAAATCATAAAGGAGGGAAAAGGACCCCCATGTGCCAAAATGTTTGTAGCTGCTCTTTTTGTGGTAGCAAAGAACTAGAAAATGAGGAGATGCCCATCAATTGGGGAATGGCCGAACAAGTTGTATTATATGAAGGTAATGGAATATTATTGTTCTATAAAAATTGATTAACAGGCTGATTTAAGAAAGGCCTGGAAAGGTTTACATGAACTGATGCTAAGGGAAACAAACAGAACCAGGAATATACTGTACACAATAACAACAAGAATATGCAATAATCAACTACGAAAGCCTTGCTTCTTCTCAGTGGTTCAGTGATCCAAAGCAATCCCAATAGACTTTGGAAAGAAAATGCCATCTGCATCCAGAAAAAGAACTAAGGAGACTGAATTGTAAATCAACACGTACCATGTTCACTTCTTTTTTTCTGGTGTTTTTTTTCCCCTCTCTCTTGTGATTTTTCTCTTTTGTTCTGATTTCTCTCTCCCAACCTGATTCATAAAGCAACGTGCATTTCTTAAAATTAATTAACTGAGGGCCCAGCTTGATCATAATTTCTTGCTATTAGACAGTGAGCCACATGGTCTCATGTGGCAGGAAGCTTCCTATTCCTATAAGTCTCCAAGGGAATTCCTCAGTTTAGGAGATGATCTAAGTCAGATTCCCACCTTCCAAGGCAACATGGGGCCCACAACACTCCTGAGGGAGGCCAGAACAAGATTCAAATGTAATTGGGAAACAGTAAGCAAAATACAGAAAAATACAACAAAACATTGATAATGTTACTAAGTGGTTTTCTAAGTCAACACGTGGCCTTCAAAGATTCTTACATATGGTTTAGTGAGCCCTGCTTCTGCCAGTTTGACACGGTTACTCAGAGGGCCTGCTGAGGCCCCTTCCAGCCCAAGGCCTTAATGGCAAGACAACAAACAGTAGCAAGAACTTTCACCTAAGTCCCTGTATCAAATCCACCTCATTTCACGCAAGGATAACTTTGTAACTCCCAAAATAGAAACATCGTAAACCAAAAGTATCCGTTCTGGATACTTGCTCATGCAAGAATGGTACCCAATTCTTTTCAAGGAATATGAAATGGTCCAATGGAAATAATGGATTAATAAAACCAAATTACTCAATTAATGGGCATGGTTCTCTTCCACAATGAGGTGAATCAAACCAGTTCCTATTGTTCAGCAATGAAGAAAGTCACATACATCCAGAGAGAGGCCTGTGGGGACTGAATGTGGACCACAACATAGCATTTTAATGCTTTCTGTGAATATTTCCTTGCATTTTGTTTTCCTTCTTAGGTTTTTTTTTTTTTCTTTCTAGATCTGATTTTTCTTGTACGGCAAGATAACTATAGATATGTATACACATATTGGATTTATCATATATTTTAACATATTTAACATGTATTAGACTACTTTCCATCTAGGGGAGAGAGTGGGGGGAAGGAGGGAAAAATTTGGAACAAAAAATTTTGCAAAGGTCAATGTAGAAAAATTACTCATATTCTGTAAATAAAAAGCTTTAATAAACAATAAATAAATAAAAATAAAACCAAGTTATAATTATTGATTCAATAGATGTCTCCAAGCTGGCATGTGATGGAAAATCTATTAATGAAGTATATATGACTAGAAGGGCCACCAAAACAAATTGGGGCAACAAACACAGACAGGCCCAACGAAGGGACTAGCACTCTGAGACATGGGAACCAGTAGCCCCGTGGGCCAAAGCCTGTCCTTTCCCCACAGCTTGCAGAAGTTCAAAGGAACAATAAAGAACTGTACAAAATAGACAACAGACTGGGCTGTGATGTTGCATCTAGGATTAATTCAGTCAGAATCTCAGAGCACACCTGAAATGTATCTCTCCTTCTTCATCAATTGGCCTTAGCTGGGGAATGCCCAGCAATGGAAGCTAACTTCCTTCTCAGCCACCTCATTCACCCTGAAGGCAAATGCTTGCTCAAAGAGGGATGTTTAGCCAACTGAGCTAAGTAGGAATGGCTTTCTTTCCCCTTGCACTTCCCCCAGAAGTGGGCAGCTTTCTTCTTCCAAAAATGCTTCTCGGCCCATTCTCTGCCTCATTATCAAGACAGGGAGAAGTGAGAACTCAAATCAGTAGGAACTTTCAGGCCTCATTGTTAACTTCAAAGAGATGGCAACAAATCAACAAAGAAAAATGAAAAAAAAAAAAAAAAAAAAAAACCCAAACCCACAAATCCTCTAAAGCAACATCTCATCTTACAAAGAAGGAATCCTGCTCCATGGTACATGGCAATTTAATTTCTGTTAACTATCCCAACACCTACACAACAATTTTCTAGGAAATCTTTATCTACCAAAAAAAGGGATATAAAGCTCGAGCTTTTCAGTTAAAATAAGATGCCTCAATTCCAAAAGACTTGTGATAAAAAAAGCCATCTTCATCCAGAAAGAAATTTATTAAGATTGAATGTGAATCAAGCATAGTATTTTCACCTTTTGTTATTTGTTGGCTTGCTTTTTTTTTCTTTTGATCTGATTTTTCCTCAACACGATGAAGATGAAAATATGTTTAGAAGAACTGCACATGTTTAATGTATACAGGATTACTTACTATCTAAAAGAAGGGGTGGGGGAGAAGGAGAGAGAAAAATTTGAAACACAATGCTTTGCAAAGGCGAATGCTGAAAACTATTTTTGCATGTATTTGGAAAAATAAAAAGCTATTAATCTTATTTTAAAAAATGAGATGTCTCAACTTCCAAACTAAACATGTTTGGGTCAGACAAGATTCCAAAATGGTACCTGAACTGATTGGGATTTAGAAAAACACCCCCTTGTGCACCAAGACTGCCACCTGTGTGTAGGCCCAAGTCAGAAAGAATTGGGTTCTAATCACCTCTTTGATCCTGTATGATCCTGGGCAAGTCACTTAACCAAATCACAGGCAATTATCCAGATTCTAAGGTATTGATGAGTTGCCAATGTGTAGGGGTGGAGGAAAATTGTATATACCAAACATCAAATAATCAAAAAGCCTTTATCGAGCATTTACTATGTGCTGGACAATGTGGAACCAAACAATTGCAATTTGCAATAAACTTAACATTCTAAAGGGGCAGAACAAGCACATATATTAGTACACAGAGCATCTAAAACTGATGAACACAGACAGGGAGCACTTAAGTACAAGGCACTTGAGGGCTTCAAGAATGACTTGCTATTTTGTTTTCTTTCTCATTTTTTCCCTTTTTTGGTCTGATTTTTCTTGTGCAGCATGCAGATTATGTATATATGTATAAAAGAATTGCACATTTTAATATATATTTTATTACTTGCTTCTAGGGGAAAGGGTCGGGGCGGGGAAGAGGGAAAGAAAAATTTGGAACATGGGATTTGCAGGAGTGAATATTGAAAATTATCTATGCATATGTTTTGAAAATAAAAAGCTTTAATAATAAAAAATTAATAAAAAATTTTTTAAAAAAAGAATGGCTTATTACAGAAAGAAAGCCAAGTTAAGGGGGAAGGCAGGCCAGGCATGAAGGCCAGTGTAAAGGCACAGAAACAGAAAGAGGAGTGTCCTAAGTGAGGGACAGAAAAGGCCCAATTGTCTGGATCACAGAATGGGGGAGGAAGAGAAAGGTCCAGCAAGGCTGGAAAGGTAGGTTGGGGCCAGGTTTTACTTGGTTTTAAACACTAAACAAAGGAGGATCTATTTTATCCTAGAGGCAACAGGAAGCTGCTACAGGAGTCACATGGTCAGAGCTGCTCCTAAGGAAAATTCTTTTGGCTGTAGTATAGAGGATGGATTGGAGTCAGGGTGGCCAATGTGGAGATTGTTACCTAATAATCAGGGCAAGAGGGGATATGGTCCTGAACTAAAGTCTTAACAGTGTGAGAAAAGTAAAGAGTTAAATGAGAGACATGATGGTAGTATGGAGACAGTAAAATTTGGCAGTAGAATTATCTGGGAGGGACTGGAGAGCAAGGAATTGAGGATAATGTGGGAGATGTGTCCAGGTCACTAGAAGAATGATAGTGAGTGACTAGGACAGAAAAAAAAAAATGGAAAGAGAATTTACGGAGGAAGAGGGAAAAACCATTTTAGACACAATGAGTTTAAGATATCTCCAGGAAATGTCCCTGAGAAGCTCAGAGACAGATTGGGGCTGGATGTATACACCCAGGTATCATTTACATAGAGCTGAGTGTTAAACTCATGGGAACTGATGAGGGTTCAGAAAGGAGACAGAGGGAGAAGGAAAAAAGATCCAGGATAGAACCTTTGGGAGTGTGATGTGGACCATGAGCCCAAAAAGGAGAAGGTACTCAGGTGAAAAGGGAGAACTAGGAGATTAGTCAAGTTATAAAACATGGCACAGAAACATTACCTGGGAGAAGAAAAAGGTCAACAATATCGAAGGCAGAGGAGGCCAAAGATTAAAAAAAGACTATCAGACACAGCCACCAAGAGACCACAGGTGGCCAAAAGGTCATAAAAAACAGATATCCTTTAACCCAGTAATACCTCTGCTAGGTTTATATCCCAGAGGGATAAAAGGAAAAGGAAAAGCATCTGTTGGTACAAAATTAGTCATAGCAGCTCTTTTGTGGTGGCAAAAAATTGGGAATTGAGGAAATGCTCATCAGTTGGGGAATAGCTGAATAAGCTGTTGTGTGTGATTGTGATGGAATACTAGTGTGCTATAAGAAATGGCAAAAAGGATGTCCTCAGAAAATCCTGGGAAGATTTCCATGAACTGATGCAAAGTGAAATAAGTAAAACCAAGAGAATATTGTACCCACTAACAACAATAACATATCTTCTATGAAAAATTCTCAGTGATATATAATGATTGCAATTCTGTAGGATTATGATGAAAGGGGCTGTCCATCTCCAGAGAAAGAACTGGTAGAGCCTGAATGCAAAGACATTTTTCCTTCCCTTTCTCTATTTTTCTTGTGGATTTTTTTTTTTTTTTTGGTCTGTGTTTTCTTTCACAGAATGGCTTACATGAAAATGTATTTTGCATGACTACACATGTATAATCTAGGTCAAATTGCCTTCTCAATGAGGGGATTGGGGGAAGAAAGAATTTGGAACTCAAATTTTGGGGGGAAAATTAAATGTTAAAATTGTTTTTACATATAATTGGTAAAAAATAAATAAAATATTAAGATTTTTTAAAAGAGAGATCACAGTGACTTTGGAAAAGTCATTTCAATTGAATGATAAGAACTTGAAGGCAGAAAGCAGAGAGCTGAGAAGAGAAGGGAGTGGAGGCAGCAAGTGTAGTCTGCTTTCCCAGGAGTTAAACTGTGAGAGAGGAAAGGAAGTGGAAGAGATAGCAGGTCTAATAAACAGGGAAGATGTAGGCTTACTGGGAAACAGCAGAGAAGGAACAAGCTGGCAGGTTAAACAAGCTGATAAAGTACAAAATTGAAGGGTTTACGCCTTGCAATTATGCTCACTTTCTGGCTGGCTCAGGGGGAAACACCCTGAAAACATTTAAACATTTCCAACAAATGCTTCCCTGTTACCAGCTGCCTCTGGAGGCCCAGGGAACACACAGAGCGTCTCCTCCAATTCAGTTCATTGAGCATTTAGTAAGTGAGCCTCACTGCACACAAGTGCCCTTTCCCACTTCAGAAATTTCCCCCAGGTCCTCTCAGCACAAATACTGGATCTAATTCATTAATTCATTTGGGGGGAGAGGGAGAGAGGGGGAGAGGAGTCTTTGCCCACAACTGAATCCACCTATTTACATATAAATTCATGCAACAAACATTTAAAGGCTTAATTCTGATGTGTGATATATCTAGCTGGACCTATGGGGGAGTCACAGCCACAAATAAGCCTCAGGAGGACCTAAAGAGTCTCCAGTTCTCACCCTCCTAATCAAGATGACCCAGCAGAGACAGAGGGGTGACCACAAAGATCCCACACATGCTCATCGATTGGCCCAATGACGTTTTTGCTGTTATTGCAACCTTGCAGGAACATCCTCAGCAAATCAACCCAGTAAGAGAGAAGGCAGATAGCCAAGTCACCTACCATAAATGCTAAGTGCACAATTCCCGAATGCTAGGAGTCTAGGAGGTGGAGATCAAAACAGCCTAGAGAAAAGGAAAGAGCATTGGAGGGGGCCTTACAGGGCTAAATCCAATCTCCACCCAAGAAATAAGGAGGAAGCCTCCGGGTATAGGAAGTCCAAAAAGCAAGAAGGACCCAAGGAGGAAGCAGACTCTGGAAGACCAGTCTGGACAAGGAGACTGATCCTTCACTGAGGAGGGTTCCATTAACAGTTGGGGGACAGAGGAGTGATGAGATCTGTGTGCAAGGAAGGGGAATTGTATTTAGAAAAGTCTCTTTTCAGTAAGAACTGTTAGCCACACACAGCTGCCATTTAGAAAGAGATTATTACAAAAAACAAATAGCCCCAAATAAAGCCAAATGTAGGAAGAAGGGCAAAGGACTATTTGAGTTCAGCCCGCCTTAATATTGGCCCCTTCCCTCAGACTACATTCAACTTACCCTGCCTAGATCTTCATTAGCTATAACTGTCTGCATGCTGTCCACTCCCTTCGACTGGGAGCTCCCACAGATCTGGAATGGTTTCGTTGGCTTTCTCTGTGTACTCCAAGTCTGGCAGACAGAACTGCTCAACAAGCAGTTGCTAAGCACTTACTATGTGTTAGATGCTTGAAACAGTATTTTAATTCTTCCCTTAATAGGAGAGACAGACAGACAGAAAGTGGGAAAGGGAGGATTGGAAGGAGGGAAGAACATAAGGAAGAGAGAGGAGAGAATGGTTGGAGACAAGAGAGAAAGAGTAGAGAGAGAGAAAAGGGGAAAAGATAGAGAGAGAGAGACAGAGAGAGGGGGAGAGAAAGGTCAAGGGCGAGAGACACATTCAATGGTTTCCTCAACAGGATCAAGGTCACTGACCTTTGAGGTGCTCCTTTCAAGTCTTGCTTCTTCACCTGTAAAATGAGCCTTAAACTAGGTAGTCTCAAAGGTTTCTTCCAATTCCAGATCTAGGATGTGATGAAACCCTTGAGGCAAAGTAACTCCACACAGCACAAGGGCCTTAAATCAATTTCCCAAAGAGACCAGATAACCTTTGACACCCACTGCAGCTCACAATAAATGCTCAGTGAATGTCATTACTGTTTCTCTTTCCGGCTCCCCAAGGTTCCCTCCCCTACAGTATCAGCTCCAAAGTCCCTGACTCAGTTTCCCTAAATCATCTCCCTTTCTTTTTATAATTGGTATAAAACTTGAAGAATAAACCTTAACCCAACCTTTCCCTCTTAATCCTATGAGCAATATTTGGCAGATCTTTCTTTCCTTCTACATAGAACACAATCTGAGATTTTTCCTTCAGTACATTGAGAACAGCTCCTCTTCTCCCCCATTTTGAAAGGGGAAATGAAGCTCCCCTTGACTGAAAGCGCTCTAGAAGTATCCCCTCACTTACTTCATCATGCCCAGCCAGAGGCCTCCCCAAGCTTTTCTTGCCACACAAGGCCATGATGTGTCATAAATGGAGCCTTTGAAATCTTTCCAGTTTTCACCCTCCCAATAAAGATGACCCAGCAGGGGCAGAGAGGTGACCATAAAGGTCCCATACGTGCTCATTCAGCCTAATGACGTTTTTGTCGTTAGGGCAACCTTGCAGGAACATCCCTTGTAAATCAACCCCAGTGCCAGACTGGGCCAAGAAGTCTGCCCCGTGCCACGGGCTCCTTCACCTCCAAAATACAGCAGAGGGGCTCCCCCAGCATTCCTTTCAGTGGATCTCTGCTATTTTGAGAAACTTTATCTTTACTTTAATTTCTCTTTTTTAAAAAACTTTGTTCATTATGCATTTAATAAACATCAATAAATATTAGGAACATTTCCACACACAAAGAACAAAAATAAAGGATTATACCTGAAACTGGTAATATCTACCACAAACAACTTGTTTCTTTTTAGTTAATTCTTTTTTCCAATGAGGAAAAAACTATTTTTTCTCTCTTCTCCTCCCCCCCTTCCCTCAACCAATGGAAAAAGAAAAAGAGTGAGAGAAAACATACCCCTTGCAACAAATACGTGTAGTCAAGCAAAACAAATTCCTGCGTTGCTCACCCTTTTCTTTCAGGCCATCAACAGCCAAAGGCAGCAGCGATTGGCAAAGGTTTCCCAAAGCTGCCACTCTGGCAGCTCAAGCCTCTCGTCCTCCTGCTGAAGAGCCTTGGGCTTGGCAACCTCAGTGTTACCTCCGGCTTCTTGGTATGCCGCCACCGTCACGTCACCCAGCTCCAAACGGTCAACAACTGCTGCAAGTCGCCCACCTGGGCACTTCCCTCAAATCACAGATGGTTTAGGTTCCTCTCTGGGCACTGAGCACTTTTAGCCTGGTCCCAGCCTCCAGGGCTTCTGCTCTGTGAGAGCTGAAGTGCACATCTGACCAAATCATCCACCCAAGTCAACAAACTTTAGTGGCTCCCTAGGATCTCCAAGATAAAAGGCTGTACAAAGCTTCTGTTTGACACTTAAGGCCCTTCCTCGATTTTGCGGGATTTTTATGCTTCCCTCCCCCCATTTAATCTGATGACCATCCAGCTACACTAAACTACTTGGTCCTCACACATGAGGGCCCATTGCCAGCCTCTGGGCTTTTGCTCTGGCTGTCCCTCATGCCTGGAATACACTCCTAATCTCCCCTTCTGCAAAAGACACTTTCCTAGTCCTTCAAGTATCTCTCACCAAATCCTCTGAGATTTGGTACAGCATGATAATTGTGGTTGGAAGAATTGCACATGTTTAATATAAATTGGATTACTTGCTGTCTAGGAGAGGGGGTAGAGGAAGGGAGGTAGGAGAAAGGAGGGAGAAAAACTTGGAACACAAGATTTTGCAAGGGTGAATGTTGAAAACTATTTTTACATATTATTTTGAAAATAAAAAGCAGGGCAGCTAGGTGGTACAGTGGATAGAGAAATCAGGAGAATCTGAGTTCAAGTCTGGCCCCAGACACTTAACACTTCCGAGCTGTGTGACCCTAGACAAGTCACTTAACCCCCATTGCGAAGGAAGGAAGGAAGGAAGGAAGGAAGGAAGGAAGGAAGGAAGGAAGGAAGGAAGGAAGGAAGGAAGGAAGGAAGGAAGGAAGGAAGGAAGGGCGGGAGGGAGGGAGGGAGGAAGGAAGGAAGGAAGGAAGGAAGGAAGGAAGGAAGGAAGGAAGGAAGAAAAGAAAAAGCTATTCTTTAAAAATAAATAAATAAATAAAAGAAAGAGGTACAGTGAACTGGCAAAGGGCAGCCTCCTAGGAAGGAGCCAAGCTGCACCATGACCCTGATTCCAATTCCAATGCCAAACGCAATGCTCTCCTTACTACACCATATTGTTTTTACTAACAGCTAGAAGTGAATTCCTATGAACCTAACACAATAACTGAACACATTCATTTGCAAGTTTTCTCCTCCACAATTTCTTTTTGGTATCAATGAGGACGATGACCTTTCTTCCCCAGATAATGAAGAGACAAATGGCTACAAAGACTAGATGTAATTTGCTGAATCTTCAAAGAGTGAGATAACAAAACGTTTCCCCTTTTTAAGCAGATAGTTGCTCACCAGCTGATTTTGTGCTTTTTCCTTTATTCTAGTCACCATGCAGAAATTAATAACTCCTGTACTAGAAGATTAAGAATCCAATAAATTCTAGGAAGAGAAACCACTTAACTGCTACTCGAGATATCTGAACTCGAGATCTCAGAATCCAATGGTGTCTTCCATGTCAACAAGAGCAAAGATATAGCCTCTTCCTGCATCACTAATACATTTTGTCATATACACCTTCCCATACAAAAATCAGGGTTGCATTATATCATTCAGAGATTCTCCTTTACCTGTATTTCTGTCATGTTTAACATATATTGGATTACTTGCCATCAAGGGGAGGGGTGGGGGAAAGGAAGGGAAAATTTGAACACAAGGTTTTGCAAGGGTTAATGTTGAAAAATTATTATGCATATGTTTTGAAAATAAAAAGACTTAATAAAAAATTTAAATTATTAAAAAAAAAGATTCTGCTTTAGAACAAACCATGAGGCAGTCTTAGACTCAACTTGCAGACTGTGGCAGGGGCATTGGAGCCACTGAAACAAAGTTAAAAATCCATGGATTCCCTACACATCCACACAAACAGAACTTTAGAATTTCTTCTCTTGACTTTTTATCTCCTTCAACAGTCAGTCCAGGCCTCTGCATAAAGTAGGCACCCAATGCTTGATACAATAAGTTAGCGTATCCTGGGAAGCCCCGACTGTTAATGAAGTGATATGACACTGAGCGAAGGAAGCAGACCCAGGACAATCATTTCTATATACTGGCTGGTGTCATCTGAAGGGAGCTAGTGTGTGGCAGTCAGAACCACTTTCAGAAAGACGATGATGAATCACGTTCCCTTCCCCATCTCTGAGTGGAGAAACAAGGGGAGAAATTGAGGTGCACAATGAGACGTCTTTCTCCATGATGGACAATGTGAGAATTTGTTCTGCCGGTCTGTACTACTTTGTTACAAAGGCCCTTACCGAGGGTGTGGGGGGCCTGGGAATCGAGTAAAAGTAACTCACAAAAGCAAAGAAAATCAATGAAACATTTTTACAAAATACAGACAAGAATGGAAGGAAGTTCAGAAGGGAGTGTTGGAACTACTGTGTGAAATCTGATACACAGAGGTTTCTAAAGCTAGTTTATTCAGGGCTTAAAACTGCAAGAAGGCTTATGGAAGTCTCCTTATTTTAAAATAACAGAGCTGCCCATAAGAGGCTCACAATTCTTTGTCTACAGATTTGTTCATGTTTGTTTAGTTTGTAATAAAGAGAATTTTTTACAAAATTAATGGAGTGAGTTTCTCTGAACTTCATCAGAAAAAAAGGGCATTAGTTCCCTACGAATGATCCCCCAAGGCCTGGCCACCAGGTTAAGTTCAGAGTGGACTCTCACTGCCAGGCTGGCTCCCAGATGATGAAGGGTCCACAATTCAGAGCCCAGAGGAAGTGACTCAGTCCCAATGTGGCCACAGGGAGGCCCAGGTACCTGATGCTTGAAGGCCATTTCTCACCTCTTCCTCCCATAGTCAGACACCAGAGGAAACACTGCAAGATCCACTCCTGTAGCCTCTGGGTCAAGGCTCCCCACCATTTTCAGACTTAATTAACGTCTGTGGATCTTTCCACTTCTTTTTCTCATTCCCTCCCTCCAACCTTTTTGTCTTTAAAGGTTTTTTGTTACATGAAATGGGATTATGGGGAAATTTTATATATTTTGTAAAGGATAACAATAAAAACTTTATTTAAAATAGCACAGGATTCTGCAAAAGTAAAACTCAACCAACCAACTCTAATACCACAATACAGCAACTTACAACATACAAAGGATTTCCCTCTCAACAGCCCTGGCCAGCAGGAAGCTCTTGTATTATTATCTTCCTCTCATTTAGAGATGAGAAAACAGAAGGTCAGAGTGGTTCAGCATTTTAGGCACAGTGGAGAAAACATGGGTTAGATTCAGAAGATCTGATTTCAAAGCTGCTTCAGACACTGGGCCAGGCCACTTAATTCTGTCTGCCTCCATTTTCTCAACGATAAAATGAATGACAATAGCACCCACCTCCAAAGGTTCTTGTAAGGATCAAACAAATGCCTAGCACTAGCCTGGCACATAGTGGGCACTCACTGGCACATAGTGGGCACTTACTGACAGCATATAGTGGGCACTCACTGGCACATAATGGACGCTCACTGCAGCTCAGAATATGCACTCACTGGCACATAGTGGACATTCACTGACAGAGTAGGTACTTACTGAATACCTGTTTCTTCCCACACATAGATAAGTCCTCTAGCTAGGCAGAAGCAGAGTGGAGGCTCAAGCCCTAAAGGGGCAGGCTGCTCTAGACATCATGTCCAGGGCACTTTCTCCTACATTTCTCCTACACAGTGTTGCCTCTGCAACCACCTCTGCCAAACCTATCAATTCTTTTGGAGCCAGAAAGAATACTGACTTTGGGGTTGAAAGACCAGCAATTCAAGTCTGATGATACAGGATCACTAATTTAGAGCTGGAAGAGACCTTGGGCCAAGGCCCAATTAGTCAAATGGCTCACAAACCTCACAGGGGCCTGAAGTTAAATCTGAATTCTAATCCTTCTGGCACCCAATCCAGCCCTCTGTTCACTGTATCCTCCACTGGTCTAAGACAGAAGCACATCACATCTAGAAGAGCGGCCCCAAGCTGGGACTGCTAATCCCTATCTTTTGAAGGATTCTCCAGCTCTGAACAAATAGGTGGCCAGAACCGGTCCCTCCCTGGCCCAAAACAATCACCACCCAAACTTCTCTTCCCATCCCTACAAAAAGCACAATCATAAGTGTCTAATTCCTAAAATGTACTTTAAAAGGCAACACTAAGTTCCATGTTCCTACACCTTTGTTGGACAGATGAGTTCGTGCTCTTCCCAAATAGATATGCTACTATTCTTTAGACAACATTGTAAGTAAAGGAAAAAGAATGCTTATTAGATCTAGAGGGGCCCGAGTTCGAATCCCCAGGTTTATCACCAATCAGTTGTAAGATCCTGGATAACCTATCTGGATCCAAGATTCTACATTGTTTGCCGTCAGATGGACAAACCAAAATAATCTGGGGTCGAAACCATAATACAAGAGGAGGCCATGGATACAGATCATCTGTAGCTTGATGAGCCTGGAAGGTCACTTTAAGGTTTACAAAAACTCCCTAAGATTTACTATCAAGGAGACAGATAAAAGTAGATTTGGGGAACTGCAGCATTTGTAGGCAGGAAGAAATTATCTGGTACACAAAGGAGAAAATTAAGCCCAGAGCCATGAAGGTCATTCCCTTAGGGTCACACAGGGCTCAACCATCAGTAGGAAGACACAATTTTCCCACATCCCTAGTGCTGTGCTCTCAAGCCTACACAACACAGATTCTAAGAAGGCCAACATTTGCTTTGATGAAGAAAAACAAAAACCATTTTAGGAACGGCAATAAAAAGTAACATTTCTTCAAAACACATGTACCACTTCATACCACACAAACCTCCATGTTTTATTTTTTTTCTTTTTATCAAAGCTTTTTATTTTCAAAACATATGCATAATTTTCAACAATTAACCCTTGCAAAACTTTATGTTCCAAATTTTTTTCTCCTTCCCTTCCCCTCACCCCCTGCCCAACCAAGCAATCCAATATGTTAAACATGTGCAATTCTTCTATACATATTTCCACAATTATTGTGCTGCACAAGAAAATCAGATCAAATAGAAAAAAAAATGACAAAGGAAATAAAATGCAAGCAAACAACAACAAAAAAAGGTGAAAACACTATGTTGTGATCCTTACTCAGTCCCCATGGTCCTCTCTCTGCCATCTCCATGTTTTCTTCATGAGAAGCCCCAAGATGAGCAAAATGCACAAATCAAGGTAAGGGGCAACTAGAGAAATCAGATTAAGATGGCAACCACTTAAACAATGCATTGCAATGATCCTATGATGTCATGAAGGACCAAGAAGAAATGATAGAATTTCCATTCTGGTCAAACGCCCCAAAGTGAGAACCAGTTGAGATGTTGAGGCAAGTCACCAAGACAGCCACTTCAATCTGGACCATCATCCACTTCAGTCTGTCATCATTGTGCCATTCCTCATGGCTGGAGGAATCAGCCCTCCAAAGGGGAAGTGAGGGAGCAGGGTAAAGTGAGGCAAGAGACAAACCAGAGCAAAAAGGTACAAGGGACTGAAGGGGAGCTGAATGAGAACTGACCCAATGAGTCAATGTGTCCCCTAGAGTAGGGCTTCTTAAATTTTTTCCACAACCCTTTTTGCCCAAGAAACTTTTATGTGACCATCCAGGGTATATAAAAGAGGTATACAAATCAAACATTTACTAATAATAAATCAGAATTTTGCAACCCTACTGGGAGCACAACCCACAGTTTAGAGGCTGAGCTCTAGGCAAAATCACAAGGGTAGAAAAGTTTCCCAAAGGCTCCTAGGCTCATTTTTCCAGGCAAGCACCATTAACCCAAGGCAGGTTAGATTCTATTATTGTGTAAGCATGTGACCACCACCCAGGCTTTGGGAAGGCAAATATTTCTGCTTAAAGGAGTCTGAACTCAGGCTTCATTGGGCTCCCTGAGAACTACCTAGATTCAACTAGAATTCTGCAAAGTTACTTTAAAAAAAACACTCAGACAAAATCCTTCCATTTATTTTTCCCAATAAAGAATGCATAAATGTTCTAAAAGGAGAGACAAGATAACAAACAACAAAGTCGTCCTTATTCCCTATTTAAGCAACAGCCCATTAGCAAGGAAAACAAAATTCCTCCTTCCCCCAATGTTTTCTTCAATATTTTGGTTCAAACATTAAACCTTATTCAGAGATTATTAAACCAATTTTTCATTAAGCGGCTTAAAACCTAGATGATTGAAAAGATAGGATTTCCTTTAACTTAATCACAAAGTTTATTTAAAAATCAACAAAAGTACAGCTTATGGAAAGGTCCCCTCAGAACACATCCCATCCAGTCTACTAGAGAACTTTGGGGGAGCATCAGTACCTGTTTATCCAGCCCGGCCAGGAGGTCTGTCCTCCCAACTTTCACAAGCAGAATCTTCTCGAAGTACATTTCTTCATTTCCTGTTAGTTGCCAACATCCTTGTCACCCCAGAGAAGGTCAATCCCCTATTCTGCAGTACTCTACAACCAAGAGACCAGATGAGACAAAGCTCTGGGGGGAATCACTCCCTCCCTGAATCCTCAGAGAGAAGCCACAAATACTTAAACCTTGAAGCATAAAAGTACTCAAGCATCTTTGGAAATCTAATGAAAGAACGGAGCAACCTATGGGATTTTCCTCTCAAATATCTTGGAATCTTGCATATAAACTCACATAAATTAAATTCACAAAAATGTCCAGCAAACAGCCTTAAGATTTTCCCAGATCCTGGGGATCATTTTAATTCTGCTAAAGCTAATTTCTTTCTGAAGTATTTGGAATGACGATGCTTTACATAATCCTAACTTGCAGGAAGCAGATAAAGTTTGTTACTTGAAATTAATAGGCAGGATGCTCAAAGCCTAAAAGAGCTATTTGTAAACAAGTTGGTTGAGGTTAATTTTCCTAGTATGGCTCTGAGAGCTTTCCCCATCCCCACCTAGAAGCCGGGTCAGCCAGCACAAGGATTTCTTCTCGTTCTGGGAAAAGAAGAAGATAAGGGACAATCTCAGATTTTACTTCCAACTGATTTTAACACAAAACCTAAAAGGAACTTACAGCTTTTCCCAAAAAAATAAAATAAAAAATAAAAAGGCTTCAACAGAGAAACTGGCCCCAAGTTTGCTGTTTACTAGATGTCTAGAGGCTTAAAATGTTAGCTTCTACTCAACAAGACCCAAAACAATGCGTTCCTCACACAGTATCTTAGCTCCCATTATAGCTGTTTCTTGAAACTAGACATTTTAAGTAGATCAACAGATCATCTATTAAGAGAAAATCTTTCTTTTTTTTTATTAAAGCTTTTTATTTACAGAACATATGAGTAATTTTTCAACACTGGCCTTTGCAAAACTTTCTGTTCCAAATTTTTCCCTGCTTCCCCTCACCCTCTCCCCTAGATGGCAGGTAGTCTAATACATGTTAAATATATTAAAATGTATGATAAATCCAATATGTGTATACATATCTATACAGTATCTCATAGCACAGGAAAAAATGGATCTAGAAAGAGGAAAAAAAACTAAGAAGGAAAACAAAATGCAAGAAAAAATTCACAGAAAGCATTAAAATGCTATGTTGTGGTCTTTCTTCCTTTTTTTTTTTTTAAAGAATTCAATTTATATTCCTCATTTTTTGAGAACTTATGCTCACAGCACTGTTCTGAATGTTAGGTTTAAAGTGAGGAGAGCACTTTCAGGGGCATTCTTCATTTAAAAAAAAAACTGTATAAATAAAAACTATTTCCTCCAATGCCATGCATATACAATGGTATCTCCGCTCCTGTTTCTCTAACAATTTATGATTTACAAAGTATTTTCCTCAGCTGTAAGAATATTTGGCCGGTGATGAATTACAGCTCAGTGAGGGCTCTCCCCAAGCGAGGGTTCAAACTCTGGGTTTATTTATTCCACCCAGGGTTTATTTATTCCACCCATAATACTCTCCTCAATGCACTAGAATTCCATGGACACTATTAGCAAGAAAACAGCAACTGATAGGGATTATATTAGAGAATTTTTTAAGTGTATTGAATGTCAGAAGGCCTTCCATGGGAACATGGGATTTAGTAAAAACTGCTGAATTAGTGGTGGAGAGAATTAATGAAAAACAAGAAAGTCTTCCATACATCTTATTGCTCATCAAAAACTTCATATTAGAGAAAAACCTTATATAATAAATATGGGAAAACCTTTAAAAAAATAAAGAAAAGAAAAGAGCAACTGAAACAACTCTTCAAGCTTATTAGATGAACTGGAGCTCAAGAGAAAAATGTCCATTAACTGCAGGGAAAGGTTTTTTGGTGGCAAACCTGTTAAGAGTATTTGTCTTTTAGCAGAAGTAGGAATCTAAAGCTGTATTCTGTTAGTCCTCTGTCAGATACTAATGTTCAATGATATGCAGGAGTATTAATTTTGGGTAAGAGCTCATAACTAAAAATTACAGATTGGGGAGAAAAATACAGTTATTCCCCAAAAGAGATGTCTCATTGAACATTATACACCCCAACAATCAGATAACATGATAATCAACTGTGTAGATTTGGCTCTTTTCAACTATGAGATGATTCAAGGCAATTTCAATAAACTTGGGATGGAGAGCCATCCACATCCAGAGAGAGAACTATGGAGACTGAATGTGGATCAAAGCATAGTATTTTCACCTTTTTGTTGTTGTTGTTTTAATTATTTGTTTTCTTGTTTTTGGCTCTTTTTTTTTTTTTTTGGCTCTTTTTATCTGATTTTTCTTGTGCAGTATGATGAATACGGAAATACATTTAGAATTGCATGTTTCACCTATATCAGATTGCTTGTTGTCTAGGAGAAGGAAAAGGAAGGGAGAGAGAGAAATTGGAACACAAGGTTTTACAAAGGTGAACGTTGAAAACTATCTTTCCATGTATTTGGAAAAATAAAAGCCTATTCATGAATTCAACTCTCACGTACAAAGCCTGGTAGAAACCTGGTGGTGGGGACATAGTATACAGAGTGACTGATGGACTTCATTTAGGAGAGGGTCCATTTTGCTGATCGAGTCTTTTTCCCTAATTCTGATAAATTAAACATCTGCCCCAAATGGGGCCTAATACTCTTTAAAAACATGTTGGTTTTGGTTTCTTTTCAAGTTTTTCTAAAATTGGTTCTATTTCAAGGCTAAGTATGGCTCTGGGGGTCTAGCACAAAGTGATGTCCAGTCATATCAGAACAATCCAATAGGCCTGGAGAGCCCTTTTTGGAGAGAACCTTCACAACAACCTCTGTGGCATCAAACAGAAGAGCGCCACATCTCATGTTCTAACTTTCAGTCAGTTCTGTGACTGTAAATAGAGAAGTTGATGGGCCCGAGTGCAAAGTGAGAGATTTCTTATTGGAAAAAGCTTCTCCAAGTACTATATATAAATAATAATGGAATAAGAACATCCAGAAGTAGAATCATGCAAAGCCTCTGGAGAGTCACATTACATGAGATTGCTTTCAGTGGCCACACTGGAAAAACACAAGGGATGAAAAGGTCATATTGGCACCGCCCAGAACTGGGTACCCAGAGCAGGCAGCTGAAACAGGAGTCTGGTGAGTCTGTCCAGAAGCAGAGCTGCCAATGGACACTGAGCCAGGCTCAGGAAGAGCTCGGGCTGATGGCATTTGGGAATCTGAAGAGTACTGAGAATGATCCCCTAATCCTCATGATCACAAAAACTCAGCTCCTCAGAGACGCTCTCCCCTCCTCCAGTGGATCTCCAGCCTCATCTATATAGCTACTCCCTCTAATCACAACACTCTCCAGGCTGCCAACCCTATACACCTCTCGAATGTACCTGCCACCGAGGGTCCCCGCAGTGTGCTGGGGAGCCTTCCTCACACTCTCCTGACATCTGATAGCAATGGAAGACATAGGCATCTCTTCCTTGAGCTCACCATGTGATTGGCCCATTTTTCTGGTCATAACATGGAAGGCACAGTAGCCTCCTCACATTTACCACAATGCACTTCTCACTGCCAAGTGATGTCCAACTTTCGTTCTTCAGGACTGAGCTGTCCAGCATCACACCTTAAGGCTGGGTACCAAGGCTGGGCCTCTGTTTCAGGGAGAAGTCTGGGACAATACAAGAAACACGCAGCTTCCTCAAGCCAATCCAGCCCACGTTCTTCCTCCAGTTCAATTCTGGGCCGAGCTCCCGGTCTGCCCCAGACAAAGGCACTGACAGAGAAGCATTAGGGGCTGTCCCTCCCTCCAATCACCTTCCACAATCTAATCATTCGGCTTTCTTCATCCATTTGGTTTTTCTCATGTAGATAGTTACACCAAATGCTTCTGGGTAATTAAGGATCTCTTTTAGGAGATGGCAGTGAGTGAGTGTGCTAGCTAGCAAACAAGAACATCTGAAGACCTCCCCATCCAGGGAGACTCTTTGTCCCTCTGGACTCTGCGGCCTTAAATAAAGAAATTCCATTATCTCAGAAGCAGCAGAGGATGGGAAAAGGGATCCGAACTCGAGCCATGAAAGCCCTAGATTAGAATTTCGCCTTGTGCGGTGTGACCTGGGTGGATGACTTCCTGATGATGCCATCCCTTCAAAGAGCCTCTGCTCCAGACAAACTAGCCTATGATCACTTCCTCCCAACAATCTCTCTTCCTTTTCTGTGCCCAATCTCCCCTCTCTGGCCTCCCATCCCTGCCATCCTTCAGTAGTATCACCTCCTCCAGAAAGCCTTCCCAGATGCCCCCTGGAGTGGAAGTCTGTGCTTTCTCTCAACCCTCACTCTCCACCCCCCCCCCAGGTTACTTGGCATTTACTGGCAGACATGTGTCATCCCCCAAACTAAGGTTTTCCAGGGTTAGCCCAGTGCCCTGCCCAACATAAGCTCTTAATAAAGGTTTGCTGGATTCAAACTGCTGTGCCCAGCAGGACTGAGGCACAAGCTCCATGAGCTCAGAGATAGCTTGATCTCCCTCATGCTTTGACCTACTATGTGCTGAATTATGCTGCATGACATGTGTATAAAGACGGCATACATGCAAGTTATTTCAAGCAATTCCTTAAAAATACAGACATAAAAATCAAGCTCTGCCATTTCCAAAGCTCTGACTGCTGGGAGAGGGGCTGTTCGAAGGGGCTGTTCCTGAGAGGCACCTCTCACCTCCCTGCTCTTGGTCCACACAAAGACAAGTGCTTTTATGGACATCAGAGTTCAGCGCTGGCTCTGGAAGCTGCAGACCACAGCAGCTGTTCACAGGAAGGAGCCCCAGGCTAGGAAGGCCTTCTAAAGGCCTGGACACTGCCTTCTTGCTCCTAACTCACTGAACATCAGAGGAAGCCATTTGTTCTGTTTTTAAGCCCACTTCCCCATCTGCAAAATGGGTAAGGAGTCTTCCCTGTCTACTCCTTGGGCTGCCCTAGGGGTAAAATGAGTTCCATTCCTCTTAAGGGGCTTTGGAAATGAGCTAAAATGAGCTAATGAGTTTAACCCATTCTTGAAACTGCTTCTAGGAAGAGTAACTTCAAGGGCACCCATAGAAAAATGTCACCAGTATTCTAAACACTGTACAAAAGCTAAGTTTGCCCATGTCCAGCCACAAATAAAAAAGTCCTTGTGTATCTGATACATGAATAAAACAGCTTAAATTAAAGCCCGACATGCCCAGCATTGTGCTCCTATAGAACCTGGAAGTTTGGGGTAGTAACTGTGGGGGGGAGTGAAGCTGGGTTCCACCTTCAGACATGGTGGGGAAAGGTCAGACACCAAGGAATACAACTCCTAAAGTTCCATCACTCCTTATCCAAAAGCAGAAATTGCAATATCGTTATTATTCAAGAAAATCTGTTCCGAGTTTAAGTCTTAATATAATCAATCAATTTACCATGTGCTATAGACAAAAAGAAATCACTCTGCTGAAAAATGGGGGCTTCCTTCCTTGCTTTGCAAAAGTGAGGGCTTATGAACGTGCAATACAGCATATACCATCAGGCTCAGTTGATAGGTCGCTTAGTTTTGATGTAATGCTTGTTTTCTCCTTATTCTTTCCTATCAAAGCTGTTTAGTGGGAAGGAGGGTGGGATGGGACAGGAAGTCTTTCTTTTGTTTGCCACTGAATAGCGAACCCAATGTAGAAATGGGCCCAATTCAAGAGCACTGGGCCAAAGAAGCTGAAAGTGTATAGACAGCTCCCAGACTTGGGAAGCCCATATAATTACCACCTTGGGCACACACACCAGTGGGACCGGCTCCACTAGCCACACAAACACACCAGGGCACTGGAGAAGTGAAGTTTCGTCTGGTAAAAGGTCTGGCATGTTACTATCCGCCCAGCCCAATAACAGACATGTTTACGTGCCTTCCGTGCTCCAGACCTTCCCAGATGTTTGTGGAATTGCAGGACTGAATACCATAGCTAAGCTCAAAAAACTCTGGACCACACGGGTGGAACAATACTGCTTCTGGGTAACCCATCTGGGAAGGGTGAAGTGACAGGCTTCCCAAACAGGGCAACCAACAGGGAACCACTTAGAGGGATTAGGAAAATCAGCACTCAGATGAGAAAGCTTCAGGGAAAAGGAGTCCCATGAGAAGGCTTCAGGGAATGGGAATCCCATAAGCAAGTATCCAGAGATTTTCATACGGAAGACAAGAGACTGATATAGTGTGGCCCCCGAAGGTTGGACCTTGGACCGGTGAGAAATTATGAAGACAGATTTTAGCTTAACATATAGGAATCATCCTAAGTATGAGAGGTGGCCAACAAGGAGAATGAACAACACTTCAAGGGCTCTGGCTCCTGATCCTGAAAGTTTTCTAGCTGGTCAACCCTCCCCCAAAGAGCTTTGGGTGTGTGTCCAATAGGATCACATATATAATCTTTTCTCCTTTGGGACTCTCCAGTATTATTAAAAAAAAAAAAAAAGCCTAACTCCATCAGGCTCATCCTTACTGATCTGCCCTAATACTAACCCTTCCCAAAGCCTTGAGCAAAGCCCAAACACAACCACTGATTACGTAGCTTCTTGGGAAGGGCACCAGCATACAAAACATGACAACAAACCATGGGCAGTGGTCCATAAGAGTTTCAGGAAACAGAGTAAGAACAACTAAGCAAAAGAGAGACTTTGTTACCAGCAGCAGCAGCAGCTCGGGGCTTTCCTACCATGTTCATAATCCAAAGTACTAAGGACTACATATGAGAAATGGGCCATTCAGCACACATTAATCAGCATGGCGGCACATCAGATTTACAAAGGGGCAAATTCTATAGTGAACTGCAAGAATCTTGTGAATCAAAGATGAGACTGTGTTCTGAGTTAGTAGCAAGCATTGTAAATAGTCTAATTAATTAAATAATTTATCAATTATACTACAAAAGGAAATGATTATTTATAATAGCTCACTTTGAGCAGAACCAGATCATCATTATATACAGCAACAACAAGATTATACAATGATCAATTTTGATGGCTATTGTCAACAATGAGGTGATTCAGACCAGTCCCAATGGTCTTGTGATGAAGAGAGCCATCTGTACCCAAAGAGAGGACTGTGGGAACTGAGGATGGATCACGAATAGTATTTTCACTTTCTGTTGTTTGCTTGCATTTCATTTTCTCATTTTTTTCCCCTTTTTGATCTTATTTTTCTTGTACAGCAACATAATTGTATAAATATGTATATATATTGGATCTAACATTTTTCATTAAAGCTTTTTATTTTCAAAACATATGCATGGATGATTTTTCAACACTGACCCCTACAAAACCTTGTGTTCCAAATTTCCTCTTCCTTTCCCCCACCCCTTCCCCCAGATGTTGAGTAATCCAATTTGGATCAATATTAGATTACTTGCCATCTAGGGAAGAGGGTGGAGGGAAGAGGGGGAAATTTGGAACACAAGGTTTTGCAGGGATCAATGTTGAAAAATCATCCATGCAGATGTTTTAAAACTAAAAAGGTTTAATAAAAAAAAATGGTAAAAAAAAAATAGCTCATTTCTCTTCGATTTAACAGAATGCCTTATTTTGGGGCAATTCTGGATCTTAGAATTGGCAGGGACTTTGGTCATCTAAGCTTAAATCCTATATTAAATAAGGATCCCATGAGCACGATGATAAGGAAGATGGAGGCCCAGATGTATAGTACGCCTGACAGTTACTGAGTACTTTCTAAAATAATCTGTCATTTGACACTAACATCAATCCTGGGAGGCAGATAGTATAAGTGCCATTCTGTCCATTTTAAAAATGAGAAAAGGCCATATATCCAAGGCCATATAATCAATAAATAGCCAAATCAGGGCCAAACCACAGTTCTTTGGATTCCAGACCCAATTCTGTTGCCAGCCATAGCTCTGGGTATCCAAGTCATCATCTATACTATAGAATCACAGAGGTATGAGGGCCAACCCGTCCTTGGGAAAGGCTGACAGCTCCATAGTTTGCTGGCGATCCAGTGATTTCCCAAAGATGAAATGCTAAGGACAGGTGCCTCCAGGTTCTAGATATCTCCACTTCCAAAACCTTATCTTTTTGGCAAAAGATGAAAACAGAGGAACAGACTTGCTCACTGCCCACTCCTCCCATGCAAGCCCTTTTGCTTCCTGAGCACCAAATGGAGCCAGTTTCCAGCCAAATAATAAGAGTTCAGGGCTCTGGAAGGCAAGAACCACCCAGACCTATCCTGGCCCAGTCAAAGTGAAGTATCAGGCTTCTTAGCTACTTGTGCAAAAGGCCATCGGGCCAATTAAAGAGAACTCCATTGTAGGCAAGCCTCAAGGAGCGGGAGTCAACATGCTCATCTGCCTCTCTATGAATTTATGAAATCCCAAACCGCTCTCCCAAGAAGAAAGAAGCTAACTCCTAAGGCAGTAAATGTAAAGGAAAGCCCACTGGAGTGTCTTGAGGGCACTTCCAGAGGATGAGAAAGGTCACTCTTCTTGACCAACCATGAACACAGGCCAGAGCAGGGCACAAGAGAGCACAATGACATGAGAAGCTAAGAAACCCAACTCTGGCCACCGATGAGCTCTGGGAAAAAATAGCGTCCTCAGGGTCCAATCACCCATTTCTGCTTCTAGAGCACTTCAAGTTTTACAGGTGACCCTCCACCAGCCCTGGCAGGGGTGAGACCTTCACGCCTTCATTTCATAGCTGAAGACACCAAGGTTCTGAGAGGGGAGGAAGCAGGTTTTGAAGCCACTTCTCCCGACTCCAAGGTCATAGTCTCACCATGCCACACTGTCTGTAGGCTGTGTTCTGTCGACATCACACAGCCATTGGAGGACTAATTGAGAAAGTGGCGCTCACTAACAAGTGCACATGCACATCCCTCCACAGAGGCAGAACCATTTTGAGTCTTTGCAGCTCCAGAAGTTGGTGGGCACAGCATGAATGTCCGCAAACAAACTGCCGTCTGAACCCCCTCTTCCGTATCTAGCCACATCAGCACCCCCCAGCCCAATACATTTCACAGAGTGCTTTCGAATGAACACAGTATTTGACAAAGACTATTAGCTCATTTCAGTTCTACAACTACCTTAGGTCCTACAGGTGGGGAAACTGAGGCTCAGAGACAAAAGGGCTTGATTCTGGTCTCCCAGCTAGGGGGATTCCAATCCAAGTCATCTCATTCCCGCACCATGCCAGCTCCAGGATCCAGTGAGATGCTGGGATGGATGGCTGGTTCTTACATAATCCATTCCCGTTTTCCTTCCAAACACAGGCTGTCACGTATTGCTACAGAAGGGCAGGCAACTTAAGCTGCTAGACTAGAAAGCATGAAACCCAAACACAAGCTGGCCCCACTCACCAAACAGTCTTGGAAGCACACGAGTCACTGAAACACTCCCCAATCTGTGGAGGAGAAAATGTTCTCGTTAATTAGGATATCATTTGCAAGAATCCAGCTCCCCCCCCCCCCCCAATCCAGCTATTCCAGGATCATCCCTCCTGTCTTCAGTCTATCTTCCCCAAGCATCTGGGTAAGCAGGAAGGAACCCCTCCAATAACAGAGACCAAAAATCATTTGCCCAAGGGTCGAACTGTTTCATCACTCAATCATAAACCGGGAGGACTAAAAAAGCACCTAGAATTCATTGAGTTCACATGTTAAAAAAAAAAAAAAACTGTAGCCCAATGGCCTGATGGACTTCCCTAAAGTCACACTGTGAGTAAGCTCTGACTCAGCCCTTGGGACTTCCCATTCAACCAGACTACTCAGCATCCTTCAAAGAGAACTTTTCAATGTCAGAGGAAAGCTTACTATGTCATGTCTCTGAAAAGCTGAACTCATTATCTAGAAACTCTTCCTTAGTAATAATTATTACTATTAACGACTCACGTTTCTATATAACACTTATCCAGAACCCATTCCCTAGGTAACCCTATGAGGTGTGTGTGTGTGTATATATAATTCAAGCATTTCACAAATGAAATTATATATATATTTAAAGGATGGAAGAGATCAGGGCAAAAAGCTGGTAGCTAGAAAGGCTTGACATTAGAGGGAAAAGGGCAACAACTCCGGAAAATCACATACAGTAAAGGGGAAGGAGGTGTATTGTATTATTATATATGCTTTCTTGAAATGGAAATTTTTTGTTGAATCATTTCTAGTGTTGATAGTTTCTTTTCCTGTTTTTTTCTAGTTTCTTTTTTTATTTTCTATTTAAGTTTTAAATAAATACATAAAAAGAAAGGTTATATAATACTATTATAATATATAATATAATTATAATAAATCCATTATGTTTTAAAAAAAAAGAAAAAGAAGAAATTTCTTCTAAAGGCAGTAATTATCAGAGAGGGCATGCTTGGTGAAGGGAACAGCATGAGCAAAGATGTGGAGGTAGGGAGGCTGGAGCTAGAACCGAGAGTAAGCAGGACTTAAAACAAGAATACCAGACCAGGGCTAAGTTTCAGGGGCTATGAATGCCTGAACCAGAAATTTGTACTTAATGAAGTAAACAATGGAAAGCCAAGGGGTCTGTGGGAGGAAGGGAGGGAGAAAAGTTTGGAACGCAAGGTTTGGCAAAGGTGAATGTTGAAAACTAACTTTGTGTGTATTTGGAAAAGTAAAAAGGTATTAACGATGGAAAGCTTTATGGGTGGTTTGGAGGAAGGAAGGGACACAATCAGTGCCATCCCCAGAAAGACTGACATGTATAAAGCAGCGTGTGAGATGGAAGGGTGCTTGGGTACCAGCTACCAGGCCATTGTGACAGCACCCTAAAAGATGAGAAGGAACAGAGTGAGGCTGGTGACCCCAGGAAGGGAGAGGTTGGAGCAGCACCAAGATGCCCACCGAGAAAAATGGGAGGGAAAGTTTGGAGGCATGGGGAGACGAAAGAACTTATGTTCTCCTACATGAGCTTGAGAGGCTAGAAAGATTGATGCAATCCAAGGAGATAGGGGGAGGACAGAGAAAGACAGAAACAGAGATAGAGACAGAGATAGAGGGACAGAGACAGAGACAAACAGACAGAGCTAAAAGCTGAGTGACCCCCTTCCAGGAGCACCTACATTTCTAGACAAGGGCAGCTGGGAAATCTATACAACAGTCCTAGAGGGAAGGCTGAGCAAGACAACAGAGCTAAGCAGGGTTCTAAGAGGGAAGTCAAGGAGTAAGCAGGCAGAGAAACACAGGCAGAATGGGAAAGGTTTAGGGACCTCAGAGATCCCTACTCCAGCCTCCATTAACAGATAAGCAAACTGTGATCCAGCAAGGGGAAGTGCCCAAGGTAGCATGCAAGTGTGATTCTCCCCATTTTACAACTAAAGAGACTGAGGTTCAGCCAGCTTCTGTGACCGGCCCAAGATCATCACCACCTCAAACCTAAGCAGTGTGGAGCCATTAGCACCTCCCACATTTGGCTAATCCAAATATGGGCTGTAGACAAGAGCGTCACAAAACAGGTTGGCCAGCACCAGCCTTGGGCTCACCAAGGAAGGCTCTCCAGAGAAGGGCCAAAGATGTTCCCCCAAGACCTTCAGGAGTGGCCAGAACAAGAGCTGAGAAGGCTGAAGCAGAGCAGACCTGGTGAGGAAAGCCAATGAGGTTCGGGGTGGGCCCAGCCCAAGACTTACTGCAAATCGTGAGCTCACAAGCAGGACTCTGACAAAATGACTAATTTTAGAAATAATTTCAGAACAAGATGAGCGATCGCCTCCAGAGAGCAGACTGCCACACACACCCACTAACACATTTACCCAATACCGGAGGAGGACAGAGGAAGAAAAGCGCTCTCTTTTCTGTCCTCTTCCTCTCCTCTCCCCGGCCCCACCGTCTATGTGTGACTCACTCACAATCAGAACGCCCGTTGCTCTCTCTCATCTCACTGTGGGCCAGTGACTACTCTGAGAAAGCCGTCATTATTCCAGTTCTTGCACTTAGCAGCTGTGTGTCCTTGGTCAGCCTCAGTTTCCTCACTTGTCCAATCCTGTGATCGCTCCCAAGCCCTCCAACCCATTCTGGACACAGGTTCCCAGAAAGATCATTCCTACCACTGGCAAGGCCCAAGCCAGCCTCACCATTCAGGGAGTCCCTCGGGGGAGATGTCACCCAGCCAAGTGAACCCAGCAGCAACTGGGAGACTTTTCACATGTGCCAATAAACATCCGTCTCACTTTGAGTGGACAAACAAGACCAAAGAGAGAAAGCAAAAGCTAATAGCCTATCAATTGCTGACCCTGGGCAAAAAGGATGGGCAAAGAACCCTTTCTGGGGGACTTTACAATATCTCCCTAGATGCATCTACCCCCCACTCCCAGCCAAAGGTGCATGTGACACCCCACCCACCCACCCAAAGGAGCACTTTTCAGTTCCTTGTTTTGGGAGTCTGTGACCCAGCCTCCCCCACCCAACCTCCCCAAGTCATGACTCCTTTACATATTCCTTACACTTGTGAACAGAGAGAATGGATGCAGTTAGGGATGAAAACTTTGGAAGAGGGGCCCCATAACGACCCTTTCAGAGCAGTCACATCTACTCCAGCCTTCCAGAAGATCCAGAATTTTGCTTAACTTTTCAGACTTCATGATTTAAAAAGGAAAAAAAAAAAGCTTTATATAATTTTTTAAAAATCTGCACACAAAATGTCTGTAATAAACATCCGTCTCACTTTGGATGGACAAACAAGGTCAAAGAGAGAAAGCAACTTACAGCTAACGGCCCACTAATTCCTGACACCAAAGATTGCACCAAGTATATGGGCCCAACTTTGGGCAAGGCACCCCAAAGAGCAGCCCAGGGCCTGGAATTGAAAAGATATGAGGCCGACTCTTCAATAGATACGTGGTCAAGGGATATGAACAGACAATTTTCAGATGATGAAATTAAAACCATCTCTAGTCATATGAAAAGTTGCTCCAAATCACTATTGATCAGAGAAATGCAAATTAAGACCACTCTGAGATACCACTACACACCTGTCAGATTGGCTAAAATGACAGGAAAAGATAACGATGAATGTTGGAGGGGATGTGGACACTAATACATTGTTGGTGGAACTGTGAACGGATCCAACCATTCTGGAGAGCAATTTGGAGCTATGCTCAAAAAGTTGTCAAACTGTGTATACCCTTTGACCCAGCAGTGTTTCTACTGGGCCTATATCCCAAAGAGATCTTAGAGGAGGGAAAGGGACCCATCTGTGCAAGAATGTTTGTGGCAGCCCTTTTTGTAGTGGCTAGAAACTGGAAACTGAAGGGATGCCCATCAATTGGAGAGTGACTGAATAAATTATGGTATACGAATGCTATGGAATATTATTGCTCTGTAAGAAACGACCAGTAGGACGATTTCAGAGAGGCCTGGAGGGACTTGCATGAACTGATGCTGAGTGAAACAAGCAGAACCAGGAGATCATCATACACAGCAACAACAGTATTACATGATGATCAATTCTGATGGACATGGCTCTCTGCAACAAAGAATTGTCTCAAACCAGTTCCAATTGTTCCCTGAAGAAAACCATATACACCCAGGGAGAGGGAAATGAAATATGGAACACAATGTAACATTTTCATGATCTCTATTGACATTTGTTTGCATTGTGTTGCCTTTCTCTGATTCTTTTTTTTTTCTTGTAGATAGGATTTTTCTTGCATAACTTCTCAAGCATTTCAACATTATTAACATGTAGTGGACTTCCTGCCATCTAGGGGAGGGGAGGGGACTGGGGGTAAAATTTGTAATGGAAAGCTTTGTAAAGATCAATGTTGGGGAACTACCCATATCTATGTTATACAAATAAAAAGCTTTAATAAAAAAAAAAAAGAAAAGAAAAGATATGAGGTCGAATTCTAGTCTATTGCTTTGCCTCAGTTTCCTCAACTGTAAAATAGAGCACGTGCTTAGTACAGTGTCTGGCACACAGCAGGGACTTGATAAATGCTTCTTCCGCATCTCAGCTGCTCTTCTGCAAAGTGAGAGGACTGAGTTACATGTGGTCAAGGACCCTTCTCAGCTTTATATATTTAAGACTCAAGAAGAAAAGAAACCCATGTAGAAAAGAACAAGTCATTGATAACGCGAGACTGACCCTGTTTCCTGAGTGAGGATGAGTGGTGGGAGGAGGGTCCCAAAGGGCTCTTCACAACAGCTTCAGGGCAAGGATGTGTCATCCAAGATCCATCCCCTGTGCACACAAATCACAGGCCTAGGATCTCGGAGATGAGAGAGCAGAGATCAGCTTGCCCATAAAGGTCTACCCTACCTGAGGTTCAGGAAGGGGAGTGACCAGAGATATGGGAAGGGAGGCCTTCAAGCTTCTAATTCCCTGACCATCTCCACCCCAACCTGGGAGAAGTTCACATCACCAGGAGCACAGAAGCCTTCTTGGGGGTTCTTGTGACACTTTTTCTGACCTGACCATACAGTGGTTTTATTCTGACATAGAGCACATTCCCTGGCTCAGAAACAACCTGCTCCCCTGTAAGAAGCAAAACCCCCAGACTTGGTCAGGTGGTACAAGGCAGTCCCACAATGTAAGGGGTGAAACTGTGGCTTGAGGGGGGAAGGAAACTTCCATTTCTTCAAATTCTCCATTTCCAAAAGCTGTAAAGGCGGCGGGCACACAAATCTGCCTAACATGGACTGTCCGCTTAACTGGATGAGGTCCAATTCACTAATTCATTAATTGCCTGAACTACACACCCAGTGACCCAGTTCTGCCAAACAACCCCCAGAGCCAACTTCATCTGTGGAAGTTCCACGATGACATCAAGAACACCTCTTCTACACACACAGAGTGGCTCAAAGGACTGACTGCAAGGTAGGGGCTACAAACATTATCATCCCCATTTTACAGAGAAGAAAACTAAGGTTCAGAGGGGCTAAGGGTCTTGCCCAGGGCCAAGGTCAAATACTGCTGAAAGCCTTCTTAGGACCTTTCCTTCTTCACTTCAAGGGCACCAAGAAAGGCTATCTCTTGTAACTCCTCCCTGCCATGAATTTATACCCACCCTACTGCTCTGGCCACTTACTTTTTTTAAATAATAGCTATTTGTTTTCAAAATATATGCAAAGATAGTTCTCCACATTCACCTTTGCAAAACCTTGTGTTCTATTTTTCTCCCTCCCTTCTCCTTTCCCCTTTCCCCCTGCCTTAGACAGCAATTAATCTAGTATAGATTAAACATGTACAGTTCTTCTAAACATTTCCACATCTATTATGCTGCACAAGAAAAATCAGATCAAAAAGTTAAAAAAGGAAAGAAAAAATAAGTAAACAACAAGAAAATACTACACTCAGTTCCCACAGATGCGGATGGCTCTTTCCATCACAAGTCTATCGGAAATGGCCTAAATTGCCTCACTGTTGAAAAGAGCCATGTCCCTTAGAATTGATCATCATATAATCTTGTTGTTGCTGTGTATAATGATCTCCTGGTTCTGCTCATTTCACTCAGCATCAGTCCATGCAAGTCTCTCCAGGCCTCTCTGAAATCATCCTGCTGGTCGTTTCTTACAGAACAATAATATTCCATAACATTTATATACCATAATTTATTCGGCCATTCTCCAAATGATGGGCATCCATTCAGTTTCCAGTTTCTTGCCACTACAAAAAGGGCTGCTACAAACATTTCTGCACATGTGGGTCCTTTTTCTAGCCACTTATTAAAGAGAATGTTTGTTTTACATTTCCTGTTTCTTCATATTCAAGTCTGGAATGGTTTGAAATTTCAAGATGAAGGTGACCCTGGAAATTATCTTGCCCATCTCCTCCCCAGGGCAGGGTCTGCTTCAGCAATCCCAGACAGCCAGGGACTGTTCTAAAGGTCACAAGCTCCAGAGAGCACATCCTACAAATTAACATGCGCCTCGCCTAGTCCCACTTACCCTGAAATACTGGGATCAAACCAGGCAGAACCTGCTGCAAAGCACCTGTGCCCAAGGTGCTTTGGAGTCAAGTCCATGGGAATCTGGGGCATCTTAAAGAAAAAACCCAACAGCCTTCACTTGCTCTTCCCTTCAGCTGGCTGACTGGGTTTTTCCTCATGCACAAGGGCTGTGCCAGCTTCCTTATCATTCTGCCAGATTCTGGGAACTGCTCAAAAATGACTTGCAAGCAAGATAATTGTATAACTATGTATGCATATATTGGATTTAACATATATTTCTACCATGTTTAATTATATTGGACTACTTGCCATCTGGGAGAAGGGCTGGAGGAAGGAAGGGAAAAACTGGAACACAAAGTTTTGCAAGGGTTAATGTTGAAGAATTATCCATAAAAAGCCTTAATAAAAAAATAAAAATCACCCTACATGACTACTCTCTCATTGCTACAAAATCTTCATGAAAATAACCTACACTACACATCAAGGACGTCATTAATAAAAATGTGAGAAGAGAATGGACAGACTTTCACAAATGGTATTGACCAACACGCCACGTATTTGTGATCAATAAAGTAACAAAAAGATGCAGAAAAATGTAAGATCCTACTGTATTTATTATTTCTTGAATATTAAAAAAAAAGTTTTGATTCAGCAAAAAAAAAAAGAAAAGAAAAATGACTTGCAAAAAGAGGCTCTTTTTTGTGGGGACTAAGAATTGGAGATTGAGAAGATGCCCATCAGTTGGGGAATGGCTGCGATATGACTGTAATGGAATATTAAGAGATGATGAGAAGGATGGTTTCATAAAAACCTGGAAAGACTTATGGGAACCGATGCAAAGGGAAATGAACAGAACCAGAAGAATGTTGGGCACAGTAACGGCAACACCGTTCAATAAAGAAAGGTGAATGACTTAGCTATTCTCGGCAATACGATCCAAGACAATCTCAAAGAACTCATGATGAAACGTACTATCCATCTCCAAAGGAAAAAATGGATATAGTCTGAATACAGCAGAAATAGGTTGTTTTTCACTCGCTTTTTCATTTTTTCTTTTATTGTACAAAATGACTAACATGGAAATGTTATAATATAATTGCATGTGTATAATCTCTTTTATCTGATTACTTACTGTCTCAGGAAGGGGGAAGGATAGAATTTGGAACTCAAAAACTTAGAGAAAATTTTTTTGAATGACTTGCAAAAATTTCCCCAAAACTTTGAATTATGCAACCACAAATTTCCACGTGAGGAGACACCACCATTGCTCAATCCTTATGGGGGTATGAAATATGGGGGTGGGGGTGGGGATGTGGTTTTCCAGTATTTCACTCCAACTAAGCAGAAGCATCCTGCTTGCACTGGAGCATTTCTGGTTCCACAAACTCTCTCATTCACTCAATATTTCCTGAGCTTCCTCAGTTTCCACTGACTCTGAAGGATTCCAAAGACCTGGATGCATGCATATGTATAGTGATGGCCTGTGTGTACACCTGGGGGAAGCCCAGGCTACGACAGAGCTCCTCACCAGGATGGCCACAGATGATACGTTTTTTGGCCATAAAACCCCACTCAGACTAGCAGGAACAGCCAACAAATGGCAGGAGTAGAAGAGGAACACTCCCCAGTGAAGGCACTGATTCTTGAAGAATTAAGCAATAACAGTTTTTGGGGTCCATTTCCCACCTGCCTTTTGACTGTAAACACTCTTGAGGACAGAAATCGGGTCTTTTTTCCTTTTCCTAATGTCTGCTGAACTAAACTGATGAAAAAAAAAATGCAAAATCTGAGGCACTGCCCCAAGTGCTGTGCCCACAGTGCCAGGGCCTGGAAGTTGGCAGGCTCCAGCACTGACCTACCACAGAGGTTCCCACAACATATCCAGATCTGAATACCTTCTCCTGATCCTCCTGCCTGCCATTTTCCCAGCTTCCTCCTCAGCCTCCGGACCTGCTCTTTTGGCATCTGCTGGAGGGGCCAGGAGCCTTCAATAGAAAAATGTCTTCTAGGAGTTCAAAGTACCAAGTAATGGCCAAGGTCAGAAGGAACGGCAAGTTCTCCACATATTTTCAATTGTGTTCTCCACATATTTTCAACTGCCTGTACTGTCCCAAAGGCATGTTCTCCTGGGGCAGGAATGAGGAAAGAGCTGCCTTTTTGCAGGATTACGCCCCTCCCCATTCCCCTTGCTCATCTGCCTGACCCTCAGTGCCTACAGCACCTCCCCAAAACATACTGCAGCAGCATGCCTCAAAGTCATCAGAACCCAAAGTCCACACATCAGAATCCAAAATCCCCAAATCGAGGAAGCAGCAATGATCTGGCAGACAACCTGATAACTCATCTGACAGAGAAGGAGGGAGCTAAGCTCACTAAGGCCACCAGCTGAGTTGGACACCGAGCAGGGAGGAGACTTGAATATTTTTGTGACAAGATGCTGGTGGGAGTATGACAGAGCATTTACATAAATGTTCTTGGAGGAAGGCTCCTTAGCACAGGTGAAAGAGGGATAAGAAGAGAGGAAAAGGAGAAGTGTGAGGAGAGAACCAGACTTGGAGTCACAGGCCCCAAATTCAAATCCTGACTCTGCTACTTGTACTACTTTTGTGTGAGATCAGGCAAACCTGGAGTCTCAGTCTCCCCATCTCTAAAAAAATGGGAGTGTTGGGCCAGATGATCTCTAAGGTCCCTTTCCATTCTAAAGTTGATTCAGTGTGACCATTTCTGGTGGCCATCCTCTCAATTCAAATAATTACTATTGAACAGAGCTGGTTTCCTCCTCTTCAGTGCTTAACAACTAGGTCTGGGCAAAGACTATAACAGAAGGATGCCGGCCCTGCAGTCAGAAAACTGGATCCGATGGCCAAGTCACCAAAATGTTTAAGGTGCCATTTTTTTCATCTGCAGAACTGCCCTTCCTACTGGACAGGGTGCGTTTTAGGGAGTTTATGATAACATTTACAAACAATATCCATGTGACATTATCTCCAGATCTCAACCTCAACATCTGTAAAAACAGAGATAATGATCCAATCCAGGGCAGTGTAGTAGAACTGAATCCTAATTGGGAATACAGGAACATCTGCACCAGGGAACAAAGACGGAGACAGACAGAAGCCCTTTAACCCTGGCGCTTCACAGGCCATTGGGACCACCTCACTTTGTAAGCTGACCAGGGCTATGCAGGCACTCGGTGTCACTCTTGCCCAAATCATTCACTTTTTGGATCCTTGGCCATCAACAGACCTATGCGGCTTAGTGATAGAAGTGACTGAAAGAAGGCACAGGAAAGCCCTCTTGTAAAATAAGTGTGAGAAAAAAGGCAGTTATGAATAAAAGGAGACCAAGAAACCAAGTTACTCACACCTGAATTCATCTAGTCGACAAGATTTCAATGGCACTGATGCAAGCTGGCAGTCTCATATGTTGGTAAATAGGAAGGCAAGTGAGTGCCCAAATTTCCTTCCTGGGTCCAAAGGATTTCTATTTCTGGGCAGCTCTCCAGCTTAAAGAGCCCATGGGGAAAGGCTGAAGGTGAGGGGAAACAGTAGAATCCCTCTGACTCCTCCACAGACATAGTTCTTCCTCTGCCGCCAGTGTTCTCTTTAGACATCTGGACTGGTCTTGGAATAACCTTCTCTTATGCAAATATCAAAATTTTTATTCCCTCCACCATCCCCACCATGTACACTAAGGCCTAAGGAGGCCCCATGGCCATTGGCCAGAAGGTGGTACAGGAATGCTTAGAATACAAGAAATGTTCTAAATGATCACTGGACACAGCCGTCCTACCATCAGGTGTCTGGGGCCTGGTCTGGTGTTTACAACACTGTCCCCTGAGAAGGGGATAGGAGCCAATGCAGGACTGAAAGCAGAGGAGCTGCCCCCACTGCCAGATCCAAGATGTCTGCCTTCCCGCTTTTTCCAGGGTTTAAAGGAGGGTTTGGTGGGGGACAGAGCAGAAAACGACTACCGATAAAATTTTACATCACAGGAGAGCAGTAACTAGGGAGGGACAACCAGACCTCTGGCCCTCTCCGTGAATCAGCAACCTTCCAGCAAACTGACCCAAGAGGGAGGAGAGATGCAGTTTCTTCTATCAGACTCATTAACCACAAGATTAACTACCAAAGGTCTGGTGGCAGCCGCTTCCGTCTGGCCCAAAGATAAGCCGAGTCTAGGTCAGGAACAGAGATGGAGTTGCCATTGTCCTTTCCAGTTTATACAATGCTTTCCCCCAGAGATCCAGAACATAAACATGGCTGCAGAATGTTGTAGTTGGACGAAGCTGTAGAAACAGACTCTCTAGTCCAGATAAGAAAGCTAAAGGAAAGAGATTTTGCCTTAAGTTACACAGCTTGTTGGAGTTAGAGCACCAGGATGAGAGAGACAATCCTAACCCCATTGTACATTGAGGTGGACAGCTCGTTCATGATCTCATAGTTCCACCATATGCAGAGCCAGATCACCAACCCCAAGAGCTGCTTGGGCAGCTATTGCTGCCCAACCCCTTGGGGGTTGCAACCCCTTGGGCAGATGTTGCCACCCTCCCTCAGGTGGCAACAGCTCCTCTTTGGACAGGGAGAGGACTCTGAGCCGAAGGCCAGGGGGTTCTGCAGGGAGCAGACAAAAGCCAAGAAAACCCACTTCTGGCTTCCTTTTGTCCCAATTCTGACAGCCAGGCAGCTTTCCTCCAACAGGCAGACAACGTCCTGGGCCAAAGAAAACCTCCATCTTGGAGCCTTGTCTCTAACCCTGCATGGTAGGGGGTGAGCACCTAGATGGCCTAGCTCACAGGCCTCCAGAGGACAGCTCTCAGCAAGCTGAGCAGTGGGTCAGTGAGCCTTGAAGGGGGCAGCAAAAGCTTCCAAGAGGTCTGGAAGTCAGTAAGAAGGACAGCATGGTTTGGCCGCAGCATGCTCCATTTTGCAATGTGGTTAGAGCTGCGGGGAGCACGAGAGCTCTTAAAAATTTGATATGGAAAAGGGGAACATAATTTATCCTATGGAAAATAGGGAGCCACAGTATTCCTTAAGTAATAGAATAACCTAGTTAGGATTGTACTTTGGGAATACACTTTGGGAGGGAGTGTCTGATAGGTGAGGAAAGGCAGGGACAAGCACAGAACCAGAAAAAAGCATATGATCATTAAGTGGATAATGGTGAGGTGATCACAGTCTGTGCTCCATGGAGGCAAGACTCCACCCCAGAACTGTCCTCATTCCAAACCCAGTGTTCCTTTCACCACATCATTATGTTTTCAATTACATGACGAGACTGACCAATCCAAGTCAGCACAAACAGTAGCAAACTCAAGGACACCCTCCTAGACAAAAACCTCTGGGAAAGTTGGGAAGCCACCTGGGAAACAGCAGGTTGGGCTGCAACCTCTCGGTATCTTTCCCCCCAAGAGTTCTGAATGGATATATGACTTAGAGAAGGTCATATCAAATGGAAGGAGATTCCTTTCACAAGCCAGGCAAGGAAAGATTGAAGAACTAAAGATAAAGATGAGAAAAACTAAGTTTTTAAAATAAAAAGCTTTAATAAGAAAAAGAAAGAGAAGAGAAGAGAAGAGAAGAGAAGAGAAGAGAAGAGAAGAGAAGAGAAGAGAAGAGAAGAGAAGAGAAGAGAAGAGAAGAAAAAGAAAAGAAAAAAGAAAAAGTAAAATCAGAAAGGTCTTGAGTAAACCCCAGCAAATGTCTCTGATGAATGGTAGGGGGAAGCAGAGTCTAGTCCTGCCTCAGAATCACTGCACCCTATTTCAATCATCCATTTGTCCAAAATGCCAATAATTAAAGGATAGGAGCAGACAGTTCCAAAGAGAAGAAATGGCAGCGATTGATAACCATATAAAATGCTCCCAATCACCAACAGTACTTGATGTAGTGAGGTAAGGAGAATAACCAATTCAAAGCCATAAAGCTGTAAAGGTCACTTCTGACTGGAAGGACTAGGACACTGCTGCTAAAACGTGTGTCCTTCCTGTTATGAGGGAGGGGAAGCCCAAGGGAGCAAGATGAGGCCCAAAGGCTCAGCCATGACCAAGGGCCCAACTGGTTTTGTTCCAAGAGAAGGCTTTTTATAAGGGGAGGAGAATAATGAGGACTGCAGCAGTAATGATGCAAAAAAGAAAAGGACATCAAGGAAAGAGTTAAAAGACACAAGGAAGAAAGCCAAAGGAAAGTAGGAGAGGGCCACACACAGGCAGGGCCATGATGGTACCACATTAAGTGGAACATATAAAACAAGCTGAAGACAATGGTCACAGTCTCATTCTGAATCTTAGTAAATGAAAATGTCCGTGTCTGTCAAGTTCATCATTTCTGGAAGGTTTTCATTTGATCCAGTGGTTCAAATCTTGCCCATATCTAATAAAGTTCAACCTCAAGGTGAATGGGCCAAGAAATTGTCTCAAGGCCTCGACTATTCAAGCATGAGTAGTGTGAAGGTATTATACAAGTGGACACAGTCACTTCTTCCTAATGAGACAAGTGAAACATCCCCAAACCCTATGGACTTTTCTGTACTCAACAGCCTACTATAACCTCCAATGTCCTCTTCCCAAAGAGACAGAGACCTTCTGCTCAACTGGATCCACCTAAGCGGCCTCTGAACACCAAATGAAGCTCCAAGTGGCCCGGGAAATGGATCATCAAAATACCAGTTGACTGTGGGAAAACACAAAGGCAATGGCCCAGGGACAGGCTCATAGCTCAGAATCCTATTTTCCTCAGCACAATCACATGCAGAGCTAGTTATAATCCATCCCAGAAATGAAACTACATCTACATAGCTCAGGTTTTAATTTATCAGAAGAAACTTGAAGATGGGTCCATGATGCCCAGCCAAAATCAATAATAATTTCTATATAGAGGCAGTCAAGTTGGACTAATTATTTTCAGCACTAGCCTTTTAAAAGAAGTCTATTAATGTTTTGTTAAGAAAGGCAGGGAAAAAGAAGGTAAACCTAAACACTCCCTTAAAGATTTAACATATTGCAAAACATGCCTTTAGGGTCCTTACATCTGTTGGAAATTAAAACAAATTGTTTAACCTAACTTGGTCAAGAAACAAAGCAAGAAGGCTCTCTTGGCTGCCTCTTCCTCCCCAACTCCATCCCACTCCCCCCTCCATTGGCTTCATACCATCTCTGCCTTGCAGGGAGATCAGGCTGTGATGGAGAGTGGCCCCTAATCTAGGGTTGGAGCCAGGAAGGGCAGAACTTTCCCCCTTCCCCTTCCATTAAATAGGGTTGGCTACATCCAGCCATGTACAATATTTAATAAAGCCCAGACACTGGATTGATTAGAGATCAATTGAGTCCAATCCTCCAACCCACCCCCTCCCCAATACACATACAATACTTTACATATGAAACAAATGTGGCCAGAAAGATGACTGGATTTGGCTATGGCTAACTGGGGTTACACACTGCACCCACCAGAGTGACAAAGCAGCAAGGGCAATGACAAATATTGGAAGGGAATGGGAGCCGGGCACCCGCATTTCTAGTGGAGATAACCATTGGGAAAGGTAATTTGGAAAAAACTATGCAGGTCTCGTAACCCAAAAACACCGCTACTATCATATGGCCCCAGAGAAAACACGTGTGAACAAAAGAACGCACAGTGTACTTGTTGCTGCACAAAAAACCCAGCCTGACAACCAAGTATCAGCCCATCGCCTTAGGGATGGACGAATCCACACAAGCACACAAACACGAAATGACAAAAGTAACAGAGTTGGAGAAGCTTGGGAAGACTTCTATAAACAGATGAGAGATGGATCGAGCAGAACCATGAGAACAAACACACCATGGGAAACACACAGGGAAAGACCTGAGGACCAACTATGTTTGAAAATAACTTATCATTAAGGCAATTAGGTGGCGGAGTGGATAGAGCACCAGCCCTGAAGTCAGGAGAACCTGAGTTCAAATATGACTTCAGACACTTAACATTTCCTAGCTGTGTGACCCTGAGCAAGTCACTTAACCCCAATTGCCTCACCGGAAAAAAAAAAAAAAAAGATAACTGATCATGGTGGAGATCTCGCCCCAGGGTTGCACATTTCAGGGCACAGACTATGCGCTAGGCCCCTCTATCTGCTTCTAAAAGAGGTATATCGATGAAACAAAATAAAACTATCCCAAGGAAATTTTGAAGGAACACATACAAGCAAGGTGTTTTGTTATTAACATGTGAAATTTAATACACGTTAAAAAAAAAAAAAACTAAACAGAAGGTCAATTTCAGATGCCCATAATATACTTTTATGTTTTTTTGGATATTGAAATATTCTTGTTTGTTAACTTTTTAAAGTTCATAATGAAACTTTTTTTTTTTTAAGTTTCTTGTTTACTACAGTAATGTGGAGTAGAATAATAATGGAGAATGAGACACAGCACCAATCGGGGCCCTCAGATATAATGTAATGGGTGTTATGGCTGAGGATGCAGCTCAGGCCTGGAGGTCACAGACAGGCCAGACACTTCTTATCTTTAGTTGGCTCAGCAGCAGAGTCAGGAAAACAACATACACAATGACCAAAACAGAAGGCACCGGTGGGAAGTGGAAGGCTGAACTCCAAGGAAGGGAGGCCTAAATTCACTTTTCTCCTCTCCTTACCAAGCTGGGAATCATGGGTAAGGAACAGCGTATATATCCAGTCCACCTCAAATGATATATTTGTGCTGCTTCTCTCCATCCTCTGCCTTTGCTTTTTTATTCTTTCTTACACAGAATGGCTCTTGGGGAAGGAGGGAGGATGGCAAAAACATGAAGAAACGAACGGGATACTGAAAAAAAAAGTTCCAATACAAAGTTGTTCAAAAAAGGATTATCCAGTTAAAGAAATGAAGCCCTCGTGGTTTCAGAGAAGCCTGGGAAGACCTGTAGCAACTGATGCAGGACAAAGCAAGTAGAAGCAGGAAGATGGTATGTGTATATGTGTGTGTGTGTGTGTGTGTATACATAAACACACACTAAATATATATATATGTATATATATACACACACACACTCTATATATACACACACTATCTATATATATACACACAATATATATGTATATATATATACTATATATATACACACACACTATACACACACACTATGTATATATGTATGTGTATGTATACACACACTATATATATACATACACATGATATACATTATATATACACACACATACTATATATATACACACACATACTATACATACACACACACTATATATATATACACACACATATATATACACACACTATATATACATATATACACACACTATATATATATATACACACACTATATATATATACACACACACATACACACTATATACACACACATGCTATATATATACACATACTATATATATACACACACTATATATATACACACACATGCTATACATACACACACATATATACACACACTATATATATATACACACATATTATACATATATACACTATATATATACACACACTATATATATATATATACACACTATATATATATACACACACTATATATATACACATATACTATATATATATATATACACACATACACACTATATACACACACATGCTATATATATACACACACTATATATATATACACACATACATATACACACTATATATATATATACACTATATATATACATATACATATATATACACACACTATATATATACACACACACTATATATATAAATACACAATATCAACAATACTATAAAAACAAACCACTCTGAAAGCCATTTTGTACATGACTAACATGACTCTAGGGAGGTCATGATGAAACATACTGCCCACTTACTGACAAAGGGGATGGATTTAGGGAACAGAGACACACAGGTGTCTAAACATGTATGAATGTATATGTGTATATGTGATCAATGTGAGAATTTGTTTTGCTTGAAAAAATTATATATTAATGTTTCTCTTTTTCATTTAGCAACATCAATGATGAGAGGAAGCAAAGGGGAGGATTTTCGCTAATTGAAAAAAAAAAAAAAAAAGTACTTTTATTTTTGAAAGAGAAAAGAAAAGTGGCCCTGGACCACGTGAAAGAGATGATTCCTGAGGAGTTTGCCAGAAATCACCATGCCTCCAGCAATTCCCTTCATGACCTTATGGGCCATCCCATGGAGTGGAAATCAAGCAGGATTTGTGGGTATGTATCACAAGTTGATATAATGTAGAAAAGGGAAATATTTACTATATACAAAATCCTGTGCTAGAAAAATTCACGGGGCAGCTAGGTGGCGCAGTGGATAGAGCACCAGCCCTGAAGTCAGGAGAACCTGAGTTCAAATCTGGTCTCAGACACTTAACACTTCCTAGCTATGTGACCCTGGGCAAGTCACTTAACCCCAATTGTCTCAGGAAAAAAAAAATCACTAGGGGGCTACTGCCCTTAGGAAGCTTACATGGACCCAAAGCCTTATTCACAGCAGGCAGAGTTGATGACTTTGGCTGTGGAAAGCCAGAGAGACAACAGCTGTAACATCATGTAATACACATCAGAACATAATTAAGTTCAGAGGAAGCTCAGGCAGCAGGGCATGAGATCCTAGTGACAGCTCTTCAAGCAAGACTTGTGCTTTTAATGTCTTCCCAAACGCCTTCGTTTGAAGGCAGTTTTTACCTCTGACACAAAGCTGGCAACGTGCCTTACTGTGAGGCAGATTACATCCAAATGTGTAAGTGTTCGACATAAATGTTTAGCTGGCTGGCAAATGCTAATCTGAGGAGGATGTCAGCTTACAAGCCTCCAGCCAGAAGCCAAGTCGGTGGGTCAACTGGAATCAGCCATGGAGAAGGGGGGGTGGGGGGGGGACCTCGAACTGGTGGAGTTCTGCCGAATTTCTCGGAGCAGACGCCATATGCAATTTCAAAAGTCTCTTTTCCGGATGTTATTCTGTCAAGAGGATGCTGTTTTAGATATTAAAACAATTTGTTTTGTTGGAAGGGGGAAAAACCTCCCTACTAAAAAAGTCCTTGACATCGTTTTGTGTTTAATGCGGCTTCCGGCTCTTATCCACCAAATATTTCACTGGTGTTCAGGGTGAGAGGCAGCAGGGCAGAGCATCGTGGCCTTGAAGCCAAGAAATATGTGTTTCCGTCACACATCTGATACACAGTGGCTGTGACACTGGGCAAGTTCCAATCTCTCCCTCTAGTCAGTGGAGGTGACGATCGGGTATCGGTAGAGAAAATTTCCTCACCCGGGAATTGCCTCTCCCAAAGCAATCAGAGGCCCAGGCCCAAGGTTCAGATTATTCTCAGTGAAGCCTTTTTGGATCTCCCCGGTTCCCTAGGCTCCCTCTCATCTCAAATTAACTTACATTTACTTAGTTGTGTATAGTCCAATCTTTCCCTTCCCTTGGGAAGAGAAAGATTGGACTATGCACAACAAAGACTTGAAGTGTTTTTTCAAAGAACACAACTTGAGGGGCAGCTAGTTGGTGCAGTGGATAGAGCACCAAGCCTGAAGTCAAGAAGATCTGAGTTCAAATCTGTCCTCAGACACTTAACACGTCCTGATTGTGTGACCCTGGGCAAGTCGACCCCAATTGCCTCAGCAAAAAACAAACAAAACATAAAAGAATACAACTTGGAGCAGCTAGGTGGGTGGCACAATGGAGAGAGAACCAGCCCTGAAGTCAGGAGGACCTTGAGTTCAAATCTGACCTCAGACACTTAACACTTCCTAGCTGTGTGACCCTGGGCAAGTCACAAAAAAAAAAAAAAAAAAAAGAACAACTCTAGATAAACATAAAATCCTCTTAGAAATATATAGTGTAAAAAAGGCAGCTATTATCACCTTTAACAACAATTTTAACTTACTAATTACTTATTATTTAAGTTTATCATTACTATTAGTGTAAAAAGGCAATTGCTATCACCTTTAACCAATACTTTTAATTCATCACTACATTACTTATTAACTCATTAAAGTTTATTATTACTTTTTATTATTATTACTTATTAACTTTCTGGAGTTGGAATATGACAAGAAACTTCAATTGTTTAGGGAACAAAACATTAATAGAATACTCAGTATCACACCGAGAGAGAGCTGTTTACTTCTGATTATCAAAGAAACTTTGGAGTTTGAGTTCACACATCAGCAAATTGAGGCTCATGCTTGTTCTCCCCACCAGCTGCTCCATCAAGTGACATCCGATCAGCTCCCATCACACTGACTTTACCCTCAGAATCCTTGCTCCCATCCTAACTCCCCCTCCCTCCAAAGGGCGTCTCCACATGTCTCTTAAGGGGCCTCCCCATCTCCAGAGTCTCTTCCCTCCATACACAGCTGCCAAAGATTTGGAAAACACAAACCTGCCAGGCAACGGGTCTGCCAGAGGGGACTGGTTTTTGTCTTTCTAGCACAATGCCCTGCAGTAAGTAGATGAACTGAATTTAAGAGAAATGTGAGCTATCCACCATTGAAAAGGGATCGTTTTCTACTTGTCAACATTTCCCCAAATCCGACCACCTATGTATGCCCCATTCTGACTAATGCAACACTAATAAAGCAGCAGCAAAATCCAAGGATGGGCAATCTAAAGTATCAGGGGAAGGCTTAGGCCTAGAGGTGAGCAAACACTGAGCTCCTCCTCCCTGCCCCTCTCTAGCGGCCCTACCTTGAGATACAGCCCCTGCCCCTCTTGGAGACCACATACACGAGTATGGAAAATTAATCACAGGGTAGCCATTTTTGGAAAGGGGGAGAAAGTGCCAGCAGCTAGGGGGGCTCAGGAAGGTACCCCTAACGTACAAGGCGACCTGTGAACTAAGCTTTGAAAGAAGCTAGGGATTCTGAGGGGCAAAGGTGAAAAGGCAGTCCTCCAGATGTGGGCGATAGAAGATTCCAAAGCACAAAGGTGTGAGGGGCAGGGAGAAAGCCAATTTGGCATGGCCCCACAGTGTGAGGGGAAGAGTAAGGGAGTCCTGGACCAAAAAGGCCTTAAATGCACTATGCTCCAATCTGATCCAGGAGGTGACGGGGAGCCCAGAGAGGGACACAGGGCAGCCTGTGCTTTAGGAAAATCACTGGCTGCAGGGTGGAGGGCAGATTGGAGAAGGGAGACAGGAGTCTGGGAGCTCAGCCTACAGGCTGAGGTGATGAGGGCAGAAATCTGTTTGCTCATTCCATGGTGAAGTCACCCTCCTCCCACTCAGGCCCCATTTTTAGGTCCATGAGGCATCCCCAGACAGTCAGAATGTGCACTTTATTGACACACCCATGAAAAGCAAATCACCCTCAAAGTGGCTGGTGACGGGGATTCAGGAGCAGCACAGAGATGGGTTTATACAGCAGAACGTACCATGAAAACACATCCTCTCCTCAGAGCGCTCACCTGACCCCATCATCCCTGGGCCAGACAGTGTGGGATGGGCGTAGCAACATCCCAGATTTTCTGCAATCCTGACAGAGCCAAGAACAACAGCTGGGGGGACAGAGAAAGGAAGGGCAGCAAAGCTGCTTCTTTCAGATGCGGTCGCATGACAGGGCCTTGTCCCCCATCCCCACCCTAAGCCAGAGGAGTCATATGAAAATGAAAGAGACTTTCTTCATGACATAATTGTGATTCAATTCCCCATCAGATGAGATGCCCAAGCATGTGATAAATGACTCTGCTTAACAAGGACTTGACAAGGGGAGGGGAGGAAGGGAACTCAAACAGCTCACCCTGATTAGCCCCTCATCTAATCAAAAATCTCCCTGCTTTGTGGTCCTGAGCAAATGACTCCACTGCAGTGACACGGGAGAAGGGAGGTGGCGGTGTTTGCTACTTATTTAAAGGGGTTCAGTTTGGGGCGTCTTCACATCGTTTCAGCTCTCAATTCTAGCACAGTGAGATCAGAAGGGGAAGGGCTGAGCTAGACCAGAGAGACTTAGGTGCTGGAAAAGGGATGATGGTGTTCTTCCCCAACACAGAAACTAAATCAGAGGAAAACAAGGAAGAATTTGAATCAACACTGAAGTGCCCACAGAAGGTTTAAAACCATTTACTGAAGTAATAAAAACAATCAGGTTTATAACCTTGTGAGAACAGACCCTCAGCCCACGTGATTAGTGGACCCATTAAGGATGGCCAGTCTAATCATTTCTTGCTCAGAAGGAAATGCACTCATTCAACCAAAATGCTCTTCCAAGACTTCCAGGAAGAGGTCACCCCGCCATAGATCTGGACTTCAGGGGGGGACTCATCCAGAACACCTAGCTCTTTCTACTTAAAAATATCAGAGTGAAAACATCATTCAAGGGGCTTTCAATAGTCAACTAACTCCTCCATGAAACTTTCCCAGATTTGTCCAATGAACTTTAGAATCCTCTGGCACCGTGGCTCTCAGCTTTATCTGGGTCACAGCAGTACTCCTCCCTCATCTCCCACCTAAGGGCAGTGATCATGTCTTCCTTAATGAACATAGTAGGCACTTAACGAAAAGACTTTGGTGACCAGAAAGGAAAACAGGTGGCCTTTAGAACCACGAAGAAAGAGTAAACATTTGTTCCAATCTAGAGTAGTGAGAGATTTCCATTTAAGGTACCATTTTCCCAAAGGCCAGCAGCCCCGTGTCCTCCCATGGGCTTCACCAAATGCCAGGGCTCAGCTACAGAACCCGAGAGCTCCAGAGAGCAAAGAGAGGAGCCTGCGCTGGGGCCGATTGTGCCATGAGCCGCAGGAGCCTCACCCCTGATCCATTGCCTTCTGAAACCCTTGGGTACCTACCTGCACACAATCTCACATTCCATAATCCTCTGCAACAGACATACCGCAGATGACCCAATGCTGAATCACCCACTTTGTCTACACATTTTCACTCGTGCCGGAGAGCTCGTTTTTTCTTCCCACCTCAATTTTTGCTACTTAGAACGTGACAGTTCATTCCTAACAACGCCTAAATGGGCCAGCTGACTTCTTTGAAAAATCTAGAGTTTTCATTTTTTTTTCCTTTTTGATCTGATTTTTCTTGTACGGCAAGATAATTGCATAAATATTGGATTTAATGTATATGTTAACATGTTTAACATACATTGGATTACTTGCCATCTAGGGGAAGGGGTGGAGGGAAGGGGGGAAATTGGAACACAAGGCTTTACAACGGTCAATGATGAAAAACTATCTGTGCATATGTTTTTGAAAATAAAAAGCTTTGGGGCAACTAGGTGGCTCAATGGATAGAGGACCAGCCCTGAAGTCAGGAGGACCCGAGTTCAAATTTGACCTCAGACACTTAACACTTCCTAGCTGTGTGACCCTGGGCAAGTCAATGAACCCCAATTGCAAAAGAAAGAAGGAAATCTAACAAGTCTGAAAATATATGCAACATTCTACACCCAGATGAGGAGGAAATGTGTTCTTACTCTTTTTTCAGACTTGTTAGATTATGTTGGCTAGTTTTGCTTTTTCCCCCTTTTCTAATCTGTTAGAAGAGATGGCTCACTGACTATAATAGGGAAACAGATATGTATAGTGTTCTAAAGGCTATTAAAGTACAAAACTGCATTAAAACTTGAAAATGATTGGGATATTTAAAAATCTATAAAATATGATAAAATTTTAAAAAGTAAAATTTTATGTTTGTTGTTAAAAAAAATAAAAGAAAAAGATTGAATAAAATTTTTTTTTTCCAAAAAAAAAAATCTACTTTTCTCCAGCACAGCATGTGACAGAGCTTCAAAAATGCCTGTGGATGACTGGCTAATGGCTTCATCTCTCTGTTCACGTTAAATAGGAGAAAGCAGGTGTTGAGACACACAGGACAGAGCCTTGAGCTTCACCGCCAGCACTCAGGGGAACTGAGTCATTTCAATCTTGACGTTGCCGGGAAGCGGCCATTTAAAGGTTCTCTCATCTCATGGAGCACCCAGTCATCTTGTATTTATTTTCCTGCTTCCCACTGGCTTGCGCATGCAGACAAAACTCAAATGAAAGAACCTTAGGTTTTAACATGTATCACAGGAGTGTGTGTGTGTATGTGTGTGTGTGTATGTATACAGATACATACAAAATATAGAGATATATTTAGACCTCTTCTCTAAAGCACTCCAGTATTCTTTGATGCTCTATGACTTCAATGCAAAAATGGAAGGACAGAGGCCAGCAAAAAGTCTGTTGGCAAACAGGGATGGAAGCAAAGAGAAGGCCCTGGATGTGCCCCAAGCCTGGAGCCCAACTTTAAGGTCTCACCTCTACCTCGTGGAATCCTATTCCTTCAAGTCCTAGACAGCTCCAGATTTCCGGAGAAAACAAGGCAGATTCCTGGCATGGTAAGTGGACCCCTGGGAAAGACTTTGGGGGGAAGAAATGGATGAGAAGCGGAAAGGATGGGTCGATCTGGACAGGGTGCGATCTGCATCATTGGAGGCACTACCCCACTAATGAGTGCCCAGATGCATTTGAGTGTCTGGCAGCTAATTCTGTGAGATCCAGAGCTAGGGGCAAGTGACCAACCTCAGCAGATATCCAGTCTCATGCCCTTCCATACAAGCAAGGAAAGGGAATCAACTTGCTAAAGGTATAGAGGTAAGAAGTCGGGCCCCAAATCTAAAAAGTTCCATGAGAACTCTGTTTCATCATCAACGGGCTGGCCCATCTCGGCATCAGAGCAGACTATTCATGGAAAATGGGACCATTTCAGATATTCCAGCACTGATTAAGCACCTATTCCATGTCCAGCACTGAGGATTCATAGAAAGGGGAAGGCTCGTCCTTGCCCACAAAAAGCTGACCGTCTAAAAGAGAGACCACATCTCAAGCAAAGAGGGAGGCCCCAGCAGCTAGGGGATGTGGGACGGGGCCTTCTATAGGAGGTGAGACTGGAAGTGAAACCAGAAGGAAGCCCAGGTGAGTAAAGAAGGCCCCAAGGCCTAAGAGGCTGACAGTAAGAAGGCTCTGGGCCAGGAAGTAGAGGAGCAGGTTGGAGGAACGGCAATAGGCCATGTAGCTGCACTGGACAAGATACGGAGGAGAATGATAGTGAAGCTTCCTGGACATATTAACTTCCTTAAATAAAAAAACATCCTGCAAAACCAAAATGGAAGCCTATGAAAGGGGATATAAAATAACTCCAAAATCCATCAATAATTCGGCAGAGGTTTGAGATTCTGACTCACCCGATCTTTGCAGAGCTAGTACTTTGGATTCAAGGGCACGGCTGGTTAACGACTGCCAACTCTGGCATCCTGGAGGGGCTCAGTGGTGTGGTGTAAACATATGAAAATGTTCTCAAACTGGGGTATCTGATAGCATTTCAATTTGATTTGTAAAACAAAAATCTCATTTATGCTAACTTTTAAATCACAAAAGATTGCTTCTTATTAAGCACGGAGAAACTTTTCAAAAGAATTAACCATAAAATTAATAAAGCTGCACAAGTCTGGAGGCAGGAAAGCCACCCTCCCATCCCCCACTATGCCCATGTTGACCCAAATCCTTTCACAGCCACATGGGTATAACCAAGCCCCTCCCCCTGAGTCCTCGCCAAGCAGATAGCTCAAATCCCAAGTCTAGTGGACACCACTGGCAATCTAAGCTAATATTTGCACTCCCAACATGTGCTTGCTCTTTATTCTAATTGCCAGCTCTCTGTAAAGAGCTTCATCTAACAGCGGTTTCATGGAGCCAATTAACCACATTAGCTGAGCGTGCCTGGAAAAGGGATTAGCGCCAGTGCTGTGGACAATTCCCTTCTGCAGAACATCTCCTCCCAATAATATCCCACAAACAAAGTTCCAGTAGCCCTCGAGAGCTGACAGACAGCATGAAATCCAGGCCAACTACACACTTGGAGGAACTGCATCCAAATGGAAAGAGATCCAGCGTGGACTGCCGGCCGTCCTGGTCACAGATGCTGCTGGTAAATCCTGCTACCCCAGCCTCGATGTGGGCCGACTGAGGCAATCAATGGAGCCATCTTGGCCTCTTCCCACCTCCATAACTGCTACCACCCCAGCCCCAATGTGGGCAGACTGAGGCAATCACTGGAGCCAGCCTGTGCATTCTGCAGCCAAGAGCCCACCTCCACAACTCTCCCATCTGTCCCATTCTCTCTCCTTTATGCACAACCTCTAACCTAAGCCAGGTCCACTTCCCCACCCACCCTAAGGGGGTCACTTGCTTCTAGTGTCTCCCCACTCAGTAGCAGATAGAAAATCATTATGTTTGGTGACTGGACAAACAGTCCTCTGTCTCAGAGGCTGTCCGCTCCCTAGCCCACTCAAAAAAACATTTTGCCTCCAGAAGGCAATTTTAAAGCCCTGAGCCAGGCACTCAGAACCTTACAAGATCTAGCTTTCCCTCTTTTTCCAGCCTTGTTGCCCTCCCATTTAGGCAGGCGCCCTAAGGTGTGTTCTCACTCTCTGTTTCCCTCTTGGTTCCCCCCCACACACTCCAATCCAACTAGCTGGCTCATCATTCCTCCTCCCTGATACTCCCTCCACCCCCTCCATTTCTTCATGAGTGGTTTGTTTCCTAAAGCTTGGGATGCTCTCTTTCCGGACTCCTCCCCTTCGGGGTGCTATCCCGCCTCTCAGGTGTGAGCACTCTCTCCTTCAGAAAACTTTTTTGAATTTACTCATCTGCTCCCATCTGTCTGTAGAGCAGAGGCTTTCTGAAGCCTCAGTACCCAGTACTGCCTGGGCATAAAGTTAAAAAAACAACTGGCATCCGTGTGAGACTGAGTCATTTCACTGAATATCAACAGCTATTCTCCACATCTGGAGGGTTTAGCCAAAGGGAAATATTCATGAGCTCTTGACTTTAGGGGATACAGGATGTGTCTTTTACATGAGTCACCTGATGGTGGACCAGAAATGGTTGACCACATCTGTTCCCTGCTATTTCCCAGAGGTGCCTGGTTCTGCCAATGCATTAATAACGCTCTCCAAGCATCTGCTCTGGCACCCTTGTCAAGTATCATTCCACGTAAGCTCATGACGTAGGAAGAGCTACTTCAGTACGTCTGAGTATAGCCTAAAAAGTCAATGAGAGCTCCCGGTCCTATTTTAGCCAGCCCCTAGATGTTCACCTCAGATGGCTCTGAGGTGATTCGGATCCAAATAGCCAAGAAACTGCTGAGATCACTAGACCATTAGGGAAGTCTAAGATGGGCTCCAACTCACTAGTACCGAGAGCTGACTAGCAACTCTCCTTTCCCTGGATGTCCACAGCCTCAGCACAGATCCAGATTACTGGAAATAAGTGGAAGACTCGAGAGGTCTTGGAAGTACTTCCAAGGGTTCTTTACCAATATATCACAGACCCTTTCAACAGACTGCTGAAGCCAACAGACTTCCTTCTTAGAACTATGGTTTTTAATGTATAAAATAAAATGGATGATTACAAAAGCAATCAATAATATTGAAATATAATTATCAAAATACATATTTTAAAAATCAGATTCACAGACCCCAGGTTCAAAATCTCAGATAATCCAACTTCTTTGTCTACAAATTAAACTGATTCTCCAGATGTGGAGAACAGCTGTTGATATTCGATGAAATGACTCAGTCTCACACGGATGCCAGTTGTTTTTTTAACTATATGCCCAGGCAGTACTGGGTACTGAGGCTTCAGAAATCAAAAGGCAATGATTAAATCCCCTGTGTTCTTCCTAATGAAACATTTTCTCACCACACCAGACATATTAACCCTTCCAAAGAGTACTTTCAAGACCCAACACTCTGCTTTCACCTACTGGTCTAGCACTTAATGTGCCAACAATCCAGCAGAATTCATTACTGTTTTTAACCAGGAAGGTTGAAAGGATGAATAGATGGATAAAAAGATGGATGGATAAAAAAAAAGATGGGTGGATGAATGAATGAAAAGATAGATGGATAAAAAGAGAATAGATGAAAAGATGGATGGAAAAAAGATGGATAGATGAAAAGATGGATGGATGGATGAATGGAGCTGGCCTTGCAGAGGGCTTCTCTGGTCCAAGCTGATTTATAAGGGCATAAATCAGACAAGCTTCCAACCAAACATCTTCCATAACTTCTTATATATTAGTACACAATTATACACCAGCAAAACTTGAACCTTCCTGGTCAGTTTTCTCCCATCCCTTTACAGAGAATGGCTGGTCCATAAACTTGTAAATATCAGAGTTAATTCATTCTTTTTCTCTAGGTAATCTTAAATCTGCCATCAACAATACTAGTTAACATCTAGTCTGAGTATTGAAGAGAAATGCTATGGTGAAGCCAGCTATTTAAAGCCCCTTTTTTGGTCCAGACCATGGTATATCATTGGTATAGAGAGCTTCTAGTGAAGAAATCCCCTCTCCAAATCAACAATGACTCAACAGGCAGGAAAGACACCTGGAGCATTGCAGCATCAAGGGCCTTGCCTAGGATCATACAACACAGTACAGATCCAGACCAAAGCTGGAAGGGGCTTCAGAAACCATGTAGACCAACTTCCTCACTGTGAGAAAACAGAAGTCCTAGGAGGCTGGGAGACTTGCCCCACACATCACAAAGACGGTGCATGTGAGAGGTGGAATTGGAATTCAGGTCCTGGGCTGGAAGGCTGGTGTTCTCCCAAGGGCCCCATGACAGACCCAGGACATCTATCCACTGTACCCCACCAGCTAACTGTTTGTATCACATTAAAAAACTGAAGAAGTAGAAATGTATTAGAAAAATCCGTTGACAAAATGAAAAACGTTGGGCCAAACCATAGTATGGGAGAGGATTCTGGGAAGATGTTAAAATGGGTCAGAGTGCTTTCAGAGCTCCAAATTTCCTCCACAAAAAAAAAAAAAAAAAGCCAGAACCTCACAGCAGAAATAAACATAGGGTAAAACAGTTGTCCTAAAACAATCTGAGAAGACCCCAGGAAAGACCAGGGATGGGCAAATGCCTCCATATCACTCATAAATAAGCTCTGGGAGCAGCGGGGTGGAGAGCAAGCTTAGGCTTAAAAACTTCCATTTTGCAGACAATGTCTGATAGCTGAGCAGAAGACTGAAGGACCTTCCCCATTGAGGGAAGCCAAGCACAGCTGTGCTGACCAGCACGTGTCTGGTAAGTTAGAAGCAGGAAACCCTGTTAGCTGTGGGCACTTGCAGGAGAGCAGAGTCCCTGGTTTCAGCTGCAGGGCAGAGAGAATAGCTGTGGTCTGTAGTCTCCAGAGAGACTGCAGGGAGCAACATCATTTGTGGGAACAGTGTGGCTAGGAGCCCTAATAATGGCTTAGAGCCCTGAGTCAGACCTCAGAAAATGATCAGTAAATGAGACTTGGGGGATCATTCCCCAGATCCCAAGGTACAACTTGATTACACTAATAGCTGCTAAAAACAATAAACAAACAAACAAATGAATAGATAAATGCATATAAATAAGAAAGAGAAATAGATGGATGGACAGGAGAAAGCAAAGGAAAAAGGACCAGATGATAGATAGTTACTATGGGAATAGAGAAGATCTGAAGAAAGATAGAAGAATCTTGATAATGGGAACTCAAAAAAGCTGTTCCTTTTTCAATGAGAAACATCAAATGACCATAAGCACAAAGAGTTCTTGAAAGAACTTAAAAATTAAATGAGAGACTGAGAGAAAATGGGGAAGGGGGAGGAATAAAGAGCAATCCAAGAAATTCAAGAAAATTATGAACAGTCAACCAACTTGAAAGTGAGAATCAAAAATTTAAGAAAATAATACCTTGAAAACTATAACTGGATAAGGAGAAGCTAATGTTGTTCTAAAACACCAAGAAATCAAAAACAAAAATGAAAAGATGAAAAAATAGAAGAGAAAGCAAAATATTTCATCAAAAAAAACAAAACAAAACAAAACAAAAAACCAACCAACCTGATCTGGAGAGCAGATTGTGGAGAAATAATACAAGAATAGTCAAGACTGCCTGAAAATTATGATTTAAAAAAAAGAGAACATTGATATAATGTTATAAGAAATTATCAAGAAAAATTGCCCTGAAAATCTGGCAACTAGGACCAAAGGTCTTAGATTTCTATATTCCATGGAGCAAAAAGGCTAGAGTGATGATTGAGGATAACTTATCCAGCAAAAAAAAAAAAAAAAAAATTCTAATGGGGGGAAAAAAAGGATTGGGCTGAGCTAAGTATGATGGGGTGGTATTAAAAAAAAAGAAGAGAAAAAGAAGAAAGAAATTGTAGGAAGAAATAGAAAGGGGTAATCATCTCATACAAATGAGGCATAAAGGAAAATACTGAAATACTGATACACAAGAAGCTAATGGGAGAGCTCAGGTAGTTCAGGAACCTCATTCTCATTGGAAATGGGCTAAAGACGATAGTATACAAGTCTTCAAAATTCAGAAATAAGACAAGGAGATAAGGGAAGGGCAGAGGATAGGGGAGGGACTTTTAGAGGGATGAATAGACTAAAAAATAAGAGGGCAAGGCAGCTGATAGGAGTAAATCAGAGGAGGAGACATAGGATAAATAGGATAAGAAAGATAGGAAAAACAGGAAGGAGGAAAATAAACAATTATAACTTAGAATATGAATGGGACGAATTTACCCATAAAACAAAATTGGACAGCAGATTAAAAATTTGAATTCAACTTCCAGGAAAACTTAAAAATGAGATAACGCACAGATAACCCTTAAAAATAAGGGCTAGGAGTAGAATTTATTTTTTTTAAAAAAGCAAGAATGGTAATCCTAATTTCAAAGTTAATATATTTAATTAAAAATAAAAAATAGACAAACTATACTACTTTGGCAATATTATTCAATAGCTTTAGATCATTTAAAATATCTAAACAGTATAAAATACCTGACCTGCCAAAAGAGTCACAGGAACTACATATATATACATATATGTGTATATATATATATATAAACATTAAACACTTTTTATACAAAGAAACTCAAATAATTAAAGTAATATTTATTGTTACTGGGTAGGTAAAGCTAATGTACTTTTTAAAATGAGTTTTACCTAATTAATCTATTTATTCAATATCATCCCAATTAAATTGCTAAAAATTTATTTTACAGAGTTAGAAAAAAATAATTTACAAATTTCATTTGGAAGAGCAAAAGATCAGAAACTTCAAAGAAACCAGGAAAAAAAAAGATGTAAACTAAGTCGATTTAGTAGTACTGGACATTAAACTATATTAAAGATTTGTGTGTGTGTATACATATATATGATATACATATATATATAATATATATAGTATACACACATATACATATTACCCATATATATATATAAAGTATATAAACTATATACTTCAACACTGTTGAAATATAAAAAGGATAATTTTTTTTAAATTAAAAATTTTTCCTATAAATAAAACTTATGTAACCAAGAACAAAAGGAATGCAAAAAACTGGGAGAAAAACTTTCACAAACAATTTCTCAGACAGGATGGGATTGGGTTGGAATACTGCTGTGAAATAGGAAATGATAAGCTGATTGATTTAGCAAAACATGGAAAGACTTGGACCTATGAAGGAAGATGTTGTCCATCTTCACAGAAACAGATGACAGGTAGAAATAAGCCTAGTGCAGTCATACATGAGTATATATGAGTGTCTATGTATGTATATATATATATATGTATATATACATGTATATATATATATATATATATATATATATGTTTGTTTTAAGATACGTGTGTGTGTATATAAAATCACGTTTAATTGCAGCCTTCTGGGGAGGTGGAATGGGACAGGACAGAAAAGGAGGGGGAGAAATAAAGTAAAAAGTATACAGCAGAAAACAAAAGAAAACCAAAAAGGAAGCAAAGAAAAGCTGGACAGCTTTGAAAACAATGTGAAGAATTTATTATATAGGTTTTCTTGAAATGGAAATTTATGGTTTTATATTGAATTCTCTCTTCTGGTCTACATACATTACAATGTTTTGGGTTTTTTCTTTTTTCAGTTTGTATTTAACTTTAATTTTTTTTTAAATTACAAAAAAAAAAAAAAAACAAAAAAAACATGAAAATTCATGAGTCTTAGTACTAAGTTCAGGCATCAAACATTCCTACAAGAAAATAGAATCCAATGTGCTATATCTCCTATCAGCCAGGGACACAAGGCAGGCCCCACGGAGGAGAACTGGACAACTTGGACAACTGGGAGCTTCAGCTATGAAAGGATACAGTGGAATTCAAAAAGATTTCTGGAATTTTCATTTTATGTTTATTTCAGAACTTTCCCAAATGCTTCTAGGAAGTGCATCTTTAAATGCACAACGCAAGAGGCAATTACAAATAAGTACACAATAACTGACCAAGTCCTTCAGAAAGCTTTGCACTCTGAGAGTCAAAAGTCTGGCCTATGACAAATATGGCAAAGAAAATGAAAAAGAAAAGGCATTCTAAATGCTGCCCAAAGTGGTGAGTGTGGTTTAATACTTCCAGATTCAGAAAACTGGAAAAAATGTTTCTTCTCCAAATGGCATATTCCTGGATAAATCTAAAGATCCCAATTACAATGCAAAGGACTTGGTGTTTGACAAAAACTGCTGGGAACACTAGACGGCAGTCTGACAGAAATTAGGTTTAGACCAGCATCTTACACCATAGACCAAGATAAACTGCATATTGATATCTACAGATTATGAACAAATTTAAAGAGCAATAAAGCTCCTTTAGGATCGATGAGATGGGTTTATGGCTAAGCAAATGATGGGAGAGGATCACATAAGAGGAAATGGATAATTTTGAATATGTACAAACAAATCTAACATTTAGAAGGGAAATAGGTAAGTGGGGAAAAACAATTGTCTCTAACAAAGCTCTCATTTTCTAGATATCAAAGAAAATGATTCAAAATATTATGACCAAGAAACATTCCCCAATAGATAAATGGTCAAGGATATAGAAAATTGCAAAGGAAGACACCCAAACTAGCCGTCTTCATGTGGAAAAAATGTTCTAAATCACAAATAATAAAATGTAGATTAAAGCAACTTTGAAGTTCCACCTCACATCCTCCAGGGTGGCAAAGATGACAAAGGAGGGAAATGTCACATGCTGGAGGAGCTTCAGGAAATAGGTAGGCACATCAGTGCTGCTGCCAGAACTGTCAATTGGTCCAGACACTGTGGAGAACAATTTGGAAGCGGGTCCACAAATTTATCAGACGGTGTGTGCCCTCCGATCCCTCTGAACTATATACCTCAAAGAAATCAAAGAAAGAAAAAAAGGATCTATACAAACAAAACTAGTTAGAGCAGTTACTGCACCCCAAATTGGAAACTAAAGGGAAGTGCTAGTGGAGAATGAATAAACAAAATATGGCACATGAATGTAATGATATTATTATCCCAGAAAAAATAATGAAATGGACGATTTCAAAGGAAACCGGTAAGACTTTTTACAAACCAGTGCTAAGCAAAGTGACAGATTGATACACAATTATAACATTAAAGAGAAAAACAATTTTGAAGAATCTAAGAGTTGTGCTTAATGAAATGATAAGCCATGAGCTCAAAAGATGAATCACATGACCTACCTCCTGCCATAGATGATGACTTTAAAAAATTCACACCGGACACGACTAACGTGGGTATCTGTTCTGGGACGGACAACATAAATATCCCTGGAGGGATCTGTTTGAGGTTTGGCTTTTTGCTCTTTTCATCTGAAAGAGCAGAGCAGTAGGAAGGGCTGATTAATTTTTAAAACTATCTTTTGAAAAAGTAGAAAAAAAATGATTTTGAAGGAAAAAAGGACAAATTGCACGAGTTTTATACTGTTAATCAGCCACAAGTAGTCAAGTCAGGCAATAAGAACTGGACAAAATTAAGTGAGGTTTGTTTTTACTGCCTCTTACTGTAAATTGAAACTAAATCTTAAAATTGAGAACTGGGACTGAGGATATTCAAAGTCATTGCATTCAGTTCCCACATCTTATAGATGGGGAAAGTAAGGTCTAAGGATGCAAGCAGCAAACAGAACTTCTTAAACATGTTCCACTCATGATCCCTTTTTGTCCAAGAAATTTTTACACGACCCCAGGTATATAAAATACATACACAAATCAAATATTTAACGATTGTAAATCATAAAGAAATTTTTAAAAAACAATTCTTTGGTGTACATATATATTTTTACACGACCCCAGGTATATAAAATACATATACAAATCAAATATTTAACGATTGTAAATCATAAAGAAATTTTTAAAAAACAATTCTTTGGTGTACATATATATATCCTCTTATCATTTATTAAAGATGAAAGCAAATTTACAGAGTAATGAGATAGATGTGCTTGTTTATTTTTACATTAAAAATTAAATCCTGGCAGAATATCTGATATCTTTTACTGTTGCCAAATTTTTGTGACCCCCCACATTAGGTTATGTGACCCCATGTGGGGTGACAACCCACAATTTAAGAAGCATTGCTACACAAAAATACAAGACAGTTTCCCCAACAACCAGGATGCCCTAAACTACCACAGAGAACCACCTTAAAGATTAAAAGAGAGAGGGAGAGAGAGAGAGAGAGAGAGAGAGAGAACGGAAATGCTTTGGATTCAGTGCTTTAGATAAGGAAAAGTTATTGTATTTTATAGCTAAGTGAGCCTGGAAAATCACCTCTAGAAGACCTACCAAACATGAGCACAGGTACAAAGTATATTTGTAAAAAAAAAAAAAAAAAAAAAAAAGTCACTTCAAATATGCTTTAAGGTGACAAAAAAAAAGTTTCAATCTATTTTTTTTTTTAAATGGGCAAAAAGGAGATATTCCCGTACTCGTGTTTTATCGTAGAAAAACAAACCACAGAAATCCATGACCATCCGTCAAAAGTGGCGAGTCTCTGGACAAATTAGAACTTGCTGATTCAAATGAGATCTGTCCTTTCTCCTCAGAAGCAATCTCTCTATAATTATTCCATCAGTTCAGACACTGCCCACGGTGGCCACAACCATAAGGCAGGCCCACTGACTTCCTCAGATTGCCCAGCCTGGTCTCCTACTAAAGACCTTATTCCCCAGTCCTGGCTCCAGAAAGCTTCTGGCTGCTCAAAACTCCAATGTTTTCCAAGACCAGCTGCCCTCACGGTTAAGACGATGCAGAAGAATATTCTCATCACAACCTCTGAAGGCAATTCCAAAAGGGTTATCACTACAAATACTGTGGACAATGTCAAAGTTGTTATGGCTACTGTCCGCCCCCAATCTAAATAATGTATAAAAGCATATATTCGACTTGTCAAGTATTTTAATATAATTAACATGTAGTGGACTTCCTGCCATCTAGGAGAGGGGAGGGGACTGGGGGGGGGGGGGATTTGTAACAGAAAGCTTTGTAAGGGTCAATGTTGAAGAAATACCCATACAGATGTTATGCAAATAAAAAGCTTTAATAAAAAAATAATAATAATGTATAAAGGGTTACCATATAAAGATTTGTATTTCACAAACAAATCCTTTTCCTCTGACTCTCTCCCTAGTCAATCATACCCCATACCCACCTCCTATCCTCCAGTGGTGTTGGGTACCTCTACTTGTCATCAATAAATAAATATTAATAAATAAAATCACAAAAGCTCACCTAACAGGTTGAGAATTTGCCCACAGCAAATTAATTAATACAATTAAATCAATTAATACAAGCAAGCTCTGCAAATAGCATCTATGAAATGTGGGCTATACACTGTCAGAGCCTACATACAGGGCCTGTGCAGGCAGGATTTGCTTAAAGGAAAGCCAAGGAAGGTGTAAATTGGAAAGAGGAAGAATAAAGGAAGAACCCTGTATCAAAACACTTTTTTAAAAACTGCTGACATGGAGCTAGATTTCAATGGCTGTTATATGGGGCAAATGTCTTCTGCTGAAAACAGCAATCCCTCCTTCTTCCACAGGGCTCCAGGAAAAGCCTGTGTACACCTGATCCCCAGACCTTTCCGCCTCTCTGGGTCACCATTTCTCTCCATGCCCTCCTCTGGGGTCCTTCTAATCATTGGAGGCCAGCCTCTAGCCACATCAAGCTTTGCTCTCATACTCAAGGGGAGCTGGGTGCCCTGAAACCCCCCCGACCTCCAGCTTAGTCCCCCCAATCTTTAATCTGCATGCCTTCCATGCCACTTCCAGGAACAGCCCATCTTGGATCTCACCATCCATCTCACCATCTCACTCAGCCAACTGTGACTGCTCACTATGAGTCCAACTTCCCTTTCTACTCATGATGTCCCCTCTTTTATCACCCCCTCTGCTTTCCCCTACACCAGAACTTTATCATCTTCCCTCTCCCCCACTCCCACTTCTCATTCTCCTGCCCATCCATCACCCAACACACCAAGTCCTTTCTCCACTCACACTCGACCCTTCAGTGACCAGTGGGGCCAACCCACAAAGCCCTGGGCCCCTTGTTATGGCAACCTTCCAACCTGGATCACAAACCCCACTCTGGAACCTCAGTCCTTCTCTCATGATGCTAAACAGACACTGGAAGCCACCCCAAGGTACCAACTGGACTGACCACAAATGTACAGGATTTCATCTCCCTGGGGCCCTCACTCTACTTGGGAATCTTTTTCTCTCAGTCTCTCTCTGGCCTCCAAAGCACCACAATCCATTCCTTGTGCTCTTTTGGCAGGAGATCCTTCACTGAGAAAACAAAAGATCTTCCATCCACCCAATTTCCTTTCCTTCTCACCTTCTCAGGCTTTCCCTCCAATCCAGCATCTGGATTATCCCTTCCATCCCACTCTTCCACACTCCTTCTGGAAACCCCATATTCAGTTTCAGATGCATCCCTCCCCCGTCCCTGCCCAAGGATTCGGTAAGACCAACCCACAGACTTATATCTGTGGGTGCCGCCACATCCCAAAGCCGTAGCTTTTCTTCTTTCTTTACAAACCGAGCCTTTTCCAAAGGCCTTCGTCCCCGCCTGGGTCTCTCCCAGGCTGACACTGCTGACCGCCTCCCATGACAAGGCTCTCTCCTGGCTCACTTCTGGCTCCTTCCCAGTCTCTCCGATTCCAACTTGGGTATGTTTCCAACAGGACTATGGTCATAGCCAAACCCTTCTCTTCACTTCGACAACTGCCCCTTGCCTGATCTTCTCCAATCCCTGCTCTCTCGGCCTATCCTCTGCCCCCAGCTGCCACAATCACCTCCATAAAGTACAAATGAGCCAATCCGCAGCCAGCCTTCGTGCCAAACAACCTATGTTCCTCACACCTGGTAATAATAAACCATTTTTTTTTTTTCAACTATAGACTTACTTTCCAAAGAGATCTGTTTGGAAGTATCTCTTGTGTCAAAGCCAAACTGTATCAATAAATTTATTGTAATTAGCTCACTTTACAGTCCCCAGTCATACTCTAATATTTCTAAACTACCTCACATGAAAAGTTTTTTCATTTTTTTTTTTTACTATTTTATTAATTACTATTGTATACTCTCTCCTGAGCTAAAGTTCAGAGTTCACCAATGGCACAACACCATGGTTCCTAAGCCAAAGATTAAACATGGGCAATTATTTAAATGGAAGAGTCCTGTCAGACTGCACCCCCTCAACACCCACCCACAGGAAAAAAAAAATACAAGAGTCATTCTTATGGTGGCTGTAAACTTGATAACTGATAGGACTGCTTTCTTATATGGCCCAGGGTTTCATCTCACAAATCTTAATGCTTCATAGGTCCATGTCCTTTTAGGTAAGTGAAGGATCATTGCAAGAAACCATTAACAGATTATTCTGGTTGTGGAACGCAGCCTGATTTCTTCACTAAGGTGTTGGCAATTGTTCTGTATTCTCCAATCAATCTACTTGGAAATAACCAAGTCCATGCTCTCAGTTAGGCAAAGCCAGTCAGAACCTATATAATCTGTGTTTGGCCAAGATGAAACCTCGATTGGTAATGGCGTCACAGCTAGGACAATGAACATTAAATAAAAATAATCAATTGAGCAAGCTATCCAAGTTAAGAAATGTTAAATTAGTGTTAAGGAAAGTTAAGTTAATATCCCATGATCCCCTGGAATTGCCCATGTACATATCAGAGGCATTAGTTCTGTTCTCTGGCATCGAGTTGGACTCAAAGGAAGCATTCAGGAAAGGCGGACTTTTAAGAAAAAAGAAAAAGAAAAAAAAAATCTACAGCTCGGGAACAAATGGAGCGGCTCTCCCACTCAGGACTGGGGACTGGCCATCTGTAACTTTGACCGGGTTTCTGGAACTCAACTGCAAACATTCATTAACCACCTGAAAACTAATCCTATCTCCCTCTCCCTCTATTGCTTATTATGTCTTCGTATCTCTTAACAAATAACAAATGCTGAGGCCTCTTAAACATTTCAGCTCAGAGGTAATTGAACAAAGATTGGTGATACTTCTACACAAAACAAAGAGAGCCAGACTCCAGTTACAGCTGGTCCCCATCCGATTCTAAAAGAGGAGAAAGATTACAAAGGGACCCACTCACTGATCCACTTCTCTGGCTTATGTCACCTTTCTCAAGTAAGAAGTATCATCCGTCTTAATGGCCCTTCAAAGTTTCTAAAGACTCCAAGGGAGGATTTCAGTTTCTAAAGGATCCAGGATAATTGTTTCCCCCTCAAAGTACCAACCCAAGAAAGTTTTTTCGACCTACCGGCCTCTTATCTTGACTGGTACCACCCTGCCAAGGAGTCTGCAGGTTTATATTTGCACAGAACAAAAGTTTTCCCATAATGAAGGAAGGGAAAAGCGAGTTTAGCCCTGGCACCCATATAGAATTCTCTGAAGGGGAGGCAGGAGGGACCCAGAGCAACACAAGAAGCCCACTGGGTCAGAATGGGGATCTGGAGGCAGCCAGGGCTGCCCTGGCAATATGTAGGGGATGAGTGCAAAGGGGGGGAGCTGGGGACGAGGGGGACAAAGGAGCGAATGTTCGGCTGCAGTTTTGGCTGAAATGCTACAGGCTGATCTGGATGTTCATCAGCACCTCCAGGAAAGCCCAGAGACCAGACTGCTTGGTAAACAGGACAAACGAGTCACTGTGGAGCCACCGGGGAAGTGGGAAGGGGACTCGGAGGCAGAAGAGACAGCTCTCTTAGGGGGCCTGCTTTGCCTCTGTGGGCTGGCCTCCAATGGCAGCTCCGGCTGGACTTAGGAATGTCCCAGCTCATTCCCCACCCTGAATTCTAGGTAATCGGAGGGTGATCGCTGCAAGTTTACACCCCATACTGCAGATAAAGCAAAGGGGGGAGGAGGGAGGAAATGGAACACTACTGGGAGAAGATCAAGGGGGCACCCCGGGCTTCCATTCAAAGGCAATTTAGGAAAATTCCAAGGCTTTGAAAGGCAAGCACTGAGTGCATGCTCCTACCCTAAATGCACTGCCCTCTCCTCCCCATCAGCCCCCTTCCATGACAGCTCCCTCCCATACATAGGAGACTGTGTCCCAGAAGGGAAAGGAAGGGTGCAAGGGAGGGGGAAAGCAAGGGATGGCTAGAACCCCAAGGGATCTGAAAATAAGCCCAGCTGCAGAAGGGACCAGCCTGGCTCCCAGAGTAAATCATTAAGGATTCCAGTTTCCTGCCCCTCCTCCCTCACCCCTCCCCCCCCATCAATACCACTAACACAGAAGGTTTCCCACCCATCAAATCTGGCAGCTCACTCTTCCTCCAAGAGTAACCCCTAGCCCAGGGATCCCTTCCTCTTTGGGCCTATCAAGTGACTCCCAGGAAGGTTCCCTTAGTCATTCTTTACCTTGTGTGGAATTAGCTATGTACGTGTCCAAATCCCTCCCTCCCCCCCAGCCCCAGGCCTCCGATCTCTCCAGCCGGCTGGCCTCCAATGGCAGCTCTTCTGTTTGGCTGGTTCTCCCTTACCCCCACCCACATATACGCCCGTGTTTGGACAGAGAGACCATATACAGATAATTATTATAGAATAATGTAGTCATACATAATGCACCAAATTGGATATACAGGCATAAATAACGTGTGTGAATATAAAAACATTTATAGGTGTTCATTACATACTATTTAATATATGGAACATTAAAGTGGACATAGATGTATGCTATACAGACACACACAGAGATCTCCACTAACTATGGATGCTTAATAAATGATGGCTGAACAACCCACTCTTGTCCTTGCTCACTTCCCTCTGAGGGCCTCAGTTTCCCTCACAGTAAAATTCGGGGCTAACCCGGATGATCTCAGAGGTTCCTTCCCAGCAGGTGCCCAGGGGGGTTTTGAGCTCCAGATGCCCCACCGGGAGGCTCCCCCACTCCCCGAGGACCCTGGCCAGCACCCGGGCTGGTCTGCACCTGCTCTGAAACTGACATGGAGGCGGGGTTACTGCGGGGTCAGGTGACTTTCTCAGGGTAACCAGCCAAGGTGGCCCCTATAAGCGAACCTTCCGTGACCGGTCTCTTCCTGTCTCCCCACCCCCACCCCCGACCCTTAGTAACCCTAGGCTCGGGGCCCAGCTCGGGGTCCCTGCACACAGTAGGTGCTTAAAGAGCCTTCCCTCGACCGCAGGGAGCGCACAGCAGGCGCTGAATGAACCTTTCCTTCCCCCCGAACCTAACTCGGGGAATTTAATAAACTAAGTGAAATGAATCGGCCTCCCCCAGACACTCACACAGGATGTCCCGCCCCCTCGGAGCCGACCTTCCCTCCCCGCTCTGTGCCTAGGACCGAGTGCGGCAGGGAGGCGGCTCCGAGATAACGCGCAACACTGGAATGCCGGCCGATTAGCGCTCCTAGGATCGTCCCTGCTATTAATTAGCAGCAGGCCCACAGGGAGCTCGGGCTGGCGGAGGGGAGGGAGCCGGGTTCAAATCCCGCCCCTGCAGCCGCCAGCCCGGGTGACCTTGGGCCAGTCTGGGCCCCGATCTCGCTCCCCCACCCCCTCGCGCTGCTTGGGGCCCCGCGCTCGTGCCCGTCCGCGCTCGTGCCCGCGCTCCCCTCACCCCCCATCCCTCCCCCCCAACGGTCCCCGGCCCGGCCCCGCCGCCTCGCCTCACCTCAGCCTCGGCCCGGGGCCACAGACAGCCCGCCTCGGCCCGCTCCCGGCCTCCCGCGCCTCCTCCCGGCCCCGCTCACGCTCGGACGGACGGATGGATCGACGGACTGACGGACTGACGGACGAACTGACTTCCCCGCCCGCCGCTGCCCAGCCCAGCCCTAGCCGGTCCTGCCTCCCGCCTGCCCGCTTCCCATTGGCCGCTCGCGCGCAAGGAAACGCCCCCTCCCGGCTCTGCCTCTCCTCATTGGTCGGGCCGCTCAACGAGGGCCGGGGGAGTCAAAGCCACACCCCCGGCGCGCCAGAGGGAACTCTCTGAGCTCCCATTGGGTGGTTTCGCCGTCGATCAAAGCCCGAGGTGGGGCGGGGGCAAAGATTGGTTAGTTACAGTTTCTTTAGGGCTCGAAGCTCTGACTACGTGGGGCAGCCGAGTGAGCCCTGACTCTGCTCCGGGGCCCGGTGTGACCTTGGGCGGGACCCCGAAGCTCTCTGGTTCTCAGTTTACCTCTCTGTAAAGTGAGAGCGGGGCCGGCTTGCTGGGCTCCCAGGTGGAGGTGAGACAGGCTGCGCCCGGAACTGGGGGCACCTGCCCTGGCCAGCTGTGTGCGACCTTCAAGGCCCAGCGCTCGGTGCCCTGTGCAGTCACTACCTGCCCTTTCCGTATCCGGACGCCTGAGGTCTCAGCGGCTAGAATGCAGGCTCCCAGAGGACAGCAGCCTCCTCCTCACCTTCCCTCTACTGCTTGTTTCCTATTTAGCTCCTCTGGAGCTTGCTTTGCGCTTGTTTCTTTGGGTCCTTGAGGACAAGAGCCGCTTTCTACCTTCTTGTCCACCAGTGCCTGGCACACAGTAGGTGCCTCCACACAGGTACCCCAGTGCCAACATAATGTTGAGGGATCGATTTCTCTCAATGCATGCATCTGGCCCGGAGCAGCCTTAACCAGCGTTTATCGGTTGATTTCTCTGTCCACACTTGGCGCATAGTAGGGGCTTCACTAATGTTGATTGGTTGATCGACTTCTCTCCATCCAGCATACCTAGCACAGAGCCGGGCACATGGTAGGGACTCAGGCTCCCTGTTTATGTGGGAACTCGGTTCCCTTGATTGCCTATTTGTTAGGAGAACTCTGTTTTTCTTTTCTTCTTGTTTTCCTTTGAGGGCCAGGAAATAAAGAACGAAAAGAGTGGGGGAAAGAAAGGAGGGAAGGAAGATTGCAGCATCTTTTTTTTTTTAGGAAAGCCAGAAATAAGCACAGAAAAGCCAGATTATTCTTATTTACATTTATTGATGGCAGCTGGGGAGTGTCATTGATGGCTCCAAAGTCAGACACTTACCTAAGTGGTTCTGGGTGAGTCCTTTAACCTTTCCACCTCAGTAAAATGGAGATACTAACCACATCCCAGTGAAGATTACATGTGATGGGCATCCCACCAGCCTGGAAACCAGAAGGCTCGGGTCTCATCTTGATCTCCCTTCTGCCTTCATTTCTCATTAAGTGACCTTGGGTCTCAGTTTCTCCTTCAAGAACAGACAGGTTCAAGTTCTGTGAGCCTGAGCCAGTGACACTCGGTTTCCTTATCTGTCAAATCAGGTTTTTACCAGCATGTTGGTTATGAGGCCATTTTGAGGCTCGAATGATTCTATGTATGCTTTGCAAATTATTCAATTTCTATAAAAGTTGAGCTTTTACTCTTCAGCTTCATATTTAGAGCTGGAAGGGATCTGATATAGCCCCCTCATATTACAGATGGGGAAACTGTGCCAGGATGGGGATCCGGGGACACTGCCAGAGTTCCTTCTGCTTACAAGGCTGTATCTAATGCAGGGGTAGAATGGAGGGGGGGTCATATAATTAATAATACTAATCTGGGAAGTCAGAATTTCCCTCCTTTCTGGAAGGCCAACTTGCAGCAAATATTAGTATCCAGGTACAATACTGGATCTGGAGCCAGGGACAATAGTTATCAGGTCACTGCTTCCAGTCTCAGTTTCCCTACATGTAAAATGGGGGCAGTCAAGCATTACAGGACTGAGACCATGGGTACAAAGCCCCTTGTAAAAATGCCAGCTCTTTATTCTTAGAGAGCCTGCTTTATAAAGTGTTTCCCGAGTGGTATTTATTTAAGGTGGGCCTTGAAGGAGTAACTTAGCTTGGGCTCTATAAGATGTTTAAGAAAGCTCTGTGTGTGTGTGTGTGTGAGTGAGAGAGAGAGAGAGACAGAGAGAGAGAGAGAGAGACAGAGAGAGAGAGATGTATGTGAAAGATACCTGCTGACTTTCCATCCTAAAAATGCGGGGGTCAGGGGCCCCACCCAAGTCTGTGCTCATCACAGGGGCCCAACCACTATCAATGGGAGCACTGGGTCCCCTCCCTCCTTCTCCAGCCCACACCCACAAGTTAAACAAAGCCCTGCTAATTCAGGTGTTGAGTATCAATCACTTCCTGTTGTAAAAACAGGGAGAGAAACTTGAGAAGCCCCAGAACCCCGACTCAGGCTCCCCAGAGGTTGCACTGGCTTGCTCTCTCTTGGCGCAATTTCAAGGGTACCCCCCCAACCCTCTCCCTCTGGGGCACTACTTGTCTAGCTATTTTATCACTTTAAGGAAATGGGGTGGGCTTGCTTTGTTTATCTCCCTTGGGGTTTTCTGTTCAGCCCCCTAAACCAGGTGAAAAACTTCAAGGCTTGAAACACTTGAATTACTGCTTCTAGATCCTCCCTCCCTCCAGCTCAGTCCCTTGTCCGGGACTTTGTCCCGAACCTTAGCTTTTCCCTTCTGTGAGATACAGAAGGTGGACAAAGGGATCCATCAACTCACTTCTAGCTCTGAAATTCTATTCTCCTGCCTCTGGGAACCTGCTCTCTACAAACCAGACTCCTGCTCATATTGCTCACACAGTAGGCATTTAATAAATGGCTTATTAAAGTGAATTGAAATTGTAGAATGCTTCCATGTAGCCTCAGACTGTGTCACTCTCCTACTTAGGGCAAACTGCAGGGGCTCCTTATTACCTTGAACACCAAACATATAACTCTTATGTTATACCTTTTTTTTTTTTTTTTTTTTTTTTTTTTTGCTTAGGCAAATGAGGTTAAATAACTTGCCCAGGGTCACACAGCTAGGGAATGTTAAGTGTCTGAGACCAAATTTGAACTCAGGTCCTCCTGACTTCAGGGCTGGTGCTCTATCCACTGTGCCACCTAGCTGCCCCTATGTTACACCTTTAAAAACCTCCCTACCAGACCCCAAATCCTTCGCCTGCTCTGATGCTCCAACCCAGCCAAGCTGACCTGTTAGTTCCTTCCCCTACACGCTGCCCCATCTCCTGCCCTTGTACTGGCTGGGACCCTTGCCTAGAATGCCCTTTCTCCTTCCCTCCCCTGTAAGAATCTCTGGGTTTCAGCTTAAAGGGACCTTCTTCAAGAAGCCACTACCAGTGGCCACCCTCCCTGAGCCTCCCCACCCACCTTTGATGTTTCTTTTTTAGATAATAGTTGAGTGGATCCGCATTGTCTCACCACTCCCTGCATTTGATTTTTGACTCCTTGCTCCCAGCACTAGCTCAGTACTAGTATACAGGAAGTATTTAATAAATGCTCCTTGCTTGAGTCCCTCTGCATCAGTTACAAACATAAATCCCTTTCACAATGTACTTTAAAGGTCAAAAATCAGTTTCCTGGGAGCTGGGAAATATGAGCTCCAGTTTGCCAAGCCCGTTATCTTGTATATCACCCTCCTAGTTTTATACATGTGGAAAGGGAGGTTTCCAAAGGTAGTGTGACTCACCTTGAGACTCCAGCCGAGGACTTCCAGCTCTCTGGACAGCAGCCAGCCAATGGCATGGAGGGACAGCCAGGGATTCTGAAGATATACTTCACATCTCAGAGCAGAGGGATGGGAGGCTGCTCTGCTGGACGATGTGATCCCCTGATGTGGAGCGTTTGCTATTCTTTTTCACTAGGGAGGATTGAATGGGGTGAGGGGAAAATGGAGGGAGAGAGAAGTGGGACTTTTCCCCTAGAAATGATTGAGATGCAAAGAGCATCAATAAGAATTTATGTTTTTTTTATATTTTTACCATGTTTAACATATATTGGATTACTTGCCATCTAGGAGAGGGGGTGAGGAGAAGAGGGGGGGATTGGAACACAAGGTTTTGCAAGGATCAATGGTGAAAAATTATCCTTGCATATGTTTTGAAAATAAAAAGCTTCAATTAAAAAAAAGAAAATTCAAGTAGAAAAAAAAAGAAAAATATCATTGGGATCTGTAAAATGTTATAGAAAGGTGAATAGCTGTTATGTTATTTTTAATTAAAATATTTTCTTTTAAATTACAATTATACTCATTTTAAATTAAAATGACAACAAATTAAATGATAATTTTATTTTAAATTACATTTCTTATTTTAAAACCCAATTGCAATTTTATTTTAAATTACAATTATAGGGGCAGCTAGGTGGTGCAGTGGATAGAGCACAAGCCCTGAAGTCATGAGGACCTGAGTTCAAATCTGGTCTGACACTTAGCATTCCTTAGCTGTGTGACCCTGGGCAAGTCACTTAACCCCAATTGCCTCAGCAAAAAAAAAAAAATACAATTATACTTTTATTTTCAATTAAAATTATAATTCTGTTTTAAAATTGTAGTTATTATTTAAAATTACAATTTTATTTTGAATTATAATTTTATTTGATGATGATGATGGTGTTGTAGTGGTGATGGTGTTGGTAGTGATGATGATAAGCCCGTCTGTCTATACTCTTGAGTATACAGCAGGCATTTAATAAGCATTGGTTAAATAAGATTATCATTTCCATCTCTTCCCTGCTTTCCTGGCTCTGAGGCCTTTCCTATAGTCACTGTCCAACCTTTCTCCCTGGTTATTCACCCTCTCCTTCAGATGCTCCATTGATTTTTCTTCCCCCATACACATCCTGTTCTCTCTCCTGTCCCAATCTTAGTGGCTCTGCACCTGTGTTTTTTCCAATCGAGCCTCCCATTCATTTTTCCTCTCCCTGGCTTCCCTGGACCATCCAAGCCTGCCCGCCCCCCACTCTGACTTTATCTCCTCTGCCCTTCCTGTCTCCAGGCCTTTGTGGGCACCAGGTCAGCACCCTCCAAATCCCTCCTGGAAATGAGTTGTTGGTATGATTTCTTTCCCACAAGTCTTCCCAACCATCCTTGATATTAAGGGATGATGGAAGTGGGCAGGATGACCATTTGCAAACCTCTTTCTGCTTAACCATAGCGGGCAGAGCCAGAATCAGCTGGGGGTCAGCAGCTGATTCCAGGGAGGCAGGCTTTAGCCTGAGATCAGGAAGTGCTTTCCTGATATGAGAGCTATCCCAAAGGAGAATGGGCCACCTTAGGATACATCTACCTTCCCCAACCACCCTCTCTCTCTCCTTCCTCAAGAAAAGACATGGACTTTCTAACCCTAAGGAGCTGCCCTAGTGAAGGTCCAGCTGTGCCCTACCTGTCCCTGCTACCATATGGGCAGGGATGGGCTTTGGGGGGCCTTTGGGACATCCATGATCAGCAGCCACCCATTGATTTAGAGGGTGGCCAATGGATGACTGAATGAATAAATGGACCCCTTCAAGTGGAGCAGGCTCTCTTCCTCTGTGCACCTGAGCATGTCACTGCCCTTCCAAAGGTATAAGCCTGCCAGAAGCTTTTTCCAGCTCCCCCCCTGAATTCTGACACTTCCCCAAACCCCTACAAATTTCCCTATAGATACATTATATATACAACATATATGCTATATATTTATCTTTGTCCATATTGTTCCCACCTACTAACCCGGCAGAACCAGCCCAGTGCTTGACATACAGCAGGTGCTTAATAAAGGCTCCATCTTCTTTCTGCTCAATAAATTATAGCTGGCTGCTCTGAATTTCCTCCCAAGTCAGCCTGTCATCCTTCTCCCCTTTCCCCTTCCTCCATATGGTGACCTCATTTTATCTTCTTCATCTAACTATTTATAATCTAATTCTAACACCCTCAATACCCAACAGAGTCTGGCTTGGACACCCGGGGACACTTTACCAGGAAGTCCTTGCCAGTCGCTCGTACTGACTTTATAGGAAATTATCTGTGTTTTGGGGCATCCATGTTGACCCTTTCCTCTCCTCTCTGGAGGAGCAGGTCAGCCAGATATGGAGATGATCCCCTCCTGAGGCTATAGCTGTATTTCTCACTTTATTCCCAAATAAAGTACTTCTCATCACACCCTCACCTACCTCCATATCTTTAAAAAGACCTGTCTCCCAGGTCTGGCCCCAATCCTCCATCTCGGTCCATTGGCGTCTTTCTCTTTCTTCAGTGACCAACTCAGGGTCACCTCCTCTGATCCCTCCATTGGGAAGGGTCCTTTCCGGTTTGTTTCCTATATGCACAATAACTTGGCCAACAGTCATTCAAGCCGTAATCATAACACCCACTAGCATAATTATAGACCTCCTGCAAAGAAAAAGAGGTTATCCATTAGATCCTCATGACAGCTTTCTGAGGTTGCTGGGCTATTATTATCATCACCATTTCACTGATGAAAAAAACTGAGGCTGAAAGATGCGTGGGGACACACATCTAGTAAGTTTCTAAGGTCCTCTCTTGTATGAAATCTATGATCCTCTGGAGCTCTCTCTCAGTTTCCTTATTACCTTATGAGTGTTCTGCTCTGGGTCACAGACAATGGATTTTCCATGTTGGTGTTTGCAGCACCGAATGGGAATTTAGTCATTATGGATCCATTAGACTCTCAGAGATGGCAGAGATTTGAGGGTCATTTAGTCCAACACTGATCCCTCCCAGTGTGGAGAAACCCCATCTAGAACCCCTGTACCAAAGCGATCCAGGCCTCCCTTGAAGAAGGACAGAAAGGTCCATTTCCCTGGGCAGCCCATCAGACCTACCTCTATCTGTTGCTAGTTTTCTTGTATGGCAACTGGGCACGTGGATTTCAGATGGATGGGAGAATCCAGCTTCCTTACAACTACCAAAAATCTTCTTAAGGCACAGATCTCCAAGACCTTCCAGAGCTCCCTATTACTTCAAGGATTTAATTCAAGGCTGCATCCTTGCCAGTGTTGCCCCAGGCTCCCCTTTTTTCTGCCTTATTCCACAGGCTCCAGCCCAGCTGCCCCAAGCAGCATTTCAGGCTGTCCCTGGAGGCTGGAATATGCTCCCTCTCCATCAGGGCCTTATCTACATCTAGGCTTAGTTCTCCAACACTTTCCTTCCTGAAGGCTTCCCAGACCTACCCTCCCTCCCCCCCCACAAACACACCCTTCAACTATTTATCTCTCTCCCTCCTCCAGCTACCTCAGAGCCCACAAACCTGGATACCTGTTGAGTCCTTCTCCACCCACTCCTTCCTCCCAAGGAGAATAAATGGAAATTTCTTGAGGTCAGGGTGATATCAGCATTATCTCTGTAGTCCCAGCTCCTAACACTCTACCTGACACTTAGTAATCACTTAATAAATACTTGGTGGGGACATCAAGCTACTTTTAGTTCCATCCCCCAGAGTCACCAGATGAGGTAGGAGACAGGGAGTAACCCCCACCCCCATCTTGGTCTCCTCCTCTCCAGGTTAGATGGTATGATCCTAAGGCCCTTCACCTATCCCAGGAGACTCTTCAGTTTATGAACAGCCTTCCTAAAATGTGGGACCCAGTGCTGAACCCAACCCTCCAACCTCTGCCTCCTTTCATCCTTCCGCCCCTGGGCACAGTGTGCCATGGACAGCCTCGGTGTGGGCGGCAAGCCCCATGATGCCATGAGCTCCCAGAGCCACCCCTTCGTGTTATGACAGCTTGGGTTTTTGTACAACTGGTTTGAGGCTGACAGCTTTGGTTTCAGCCTAGAGCACGTGCGTGTCATTAAGCATAATGGGAGTATGGAGGGGCTCAGAGAGAACACGCCCCCTCCTCCTAGGAGGCCTGGGCTAATTACAGGGAAGCATCATTGCTGCCAGCTTGGGACCTAGATCTCGAAAAGATAACAGCAGCAGAGTGTGGGTTTTCTGAAGGAAAATGTGTGGCCAAGTATAATTCTTGAGGTAGTGAGTTCCCCATCCCTGAAGGTCTTCAGGAAAAGGCATATCATAGTGGGGAAGGGGAAGCCTTTATAGAGAGACTGCTTTGTATCAGGCACTGTGCTAAGTAGTCGCTTCATAACCACCCTCTCACTGGGCAATTAGGTGGTACAGTGGATGGAGCACCAGCCCTGAAGTCAGGAAGGCCTGAGTTCAAATCCGATCTCAAGACACTTAACATTCCCTAGCTGTGTGACCTTGGGCAAGTCACTTAACTCCAATTGCCTCAGGAAAACAAACAACAACAACAAATATCTTCTCACTCGATCTTCCCAACAAGCCTTGGGGGTCACAAAGCTAATCAATGAGGAGGGCTCTCTAAGCTGATGTGGCACCCTCCTAGCAGCCTCAAATCCTAAGGGACTTCAGAGGTTCTTTTTGACTCATTGTGTAATCTAGGAGTTACATGAGTTTTGTCACTATGAATTTGATTCCATTTGACAAGCATTTAAGTCCTGGGTTGGAAGTAGTAGCAGTACCAGCGCTAGTAGTAGTAGTAGTAGCAGCAGCATGAGTAAGAGTAGCAGCAGCAACAGTACTAGCAATGGTAGTGGTAACAGTAGCAGCAACAGTAATAGTACCAGCAGTATCATTAATAGTAATAGTAATAGTAGCAACAGTACTAACACTAGTAGTAGTAGCATCATGAGTTACAGTAGCAGCAACAATAATAGTAGTGGCAGTAGCAGCAGTGCTAGTACTACTAGTAGTAGCAACAGTAATAGTAGTAGTTAATAGTAGCCGAAGTACTCGCAATGGTAGTGGTAACAGTAGCAGCAGCAGTAATAGTAGCAGCAACAGCAGCAGCAGTAATAGTAATAGTAGCAGCAGTAGTACTAGTACTAGTAGTAGCAGCAACAGTAATAGCAGTAATCAATAATAGCAACAGTAGTAGCAGCAGCAGTATTAGTAATGGTAGTAACAGCAGCAGCAGTAGCAGTAATAGTAGCAGCAGTAGTAGTAGTAGCAAGAGTATCAGCATGAGTTATAGAGCAATAGCAGCAGCAGTAGCAGCAGCAGCAGTGCCAGCAATGGTAGTGATAACAGTAGCAGCAGCAGTAGTAACAGTAGCAGCAGTAGCAGTAATAGTAATTGTAGCAGCAGCAGCAGTAATGGTAGTAGTAATGGTAGCAGCAGTAGTACTAATAGTAGTAGTAGTAGCAACAGTAGCAGCATAAGTTATAAGCAATATATGAGCAATAGCAACAGCAGCAGTACTAGTAATGGTAGTGGTAACAGCAGCAGCAGCAGTAACAGTAGCAGCAGCAG